>SWBF01000026.1:0-306403 GCA_023848595.1 Aureobasidium sp. EXF-10727 | reverse complement strand
GTGGTCACCCACCGTAGTACTAATCTGCCGTTCAACTGCTTATGTATGGCAGAGCGGACGGGATGCCCAGTTTTCAGCTGACTGTGGCCGTACGTGAAATTGGGTCAATTTTTACGCGATATATCGTTTAACAATAGAAAAATTTGGTCCACATCTCTTCTCGAAACAACAGATATCGCTGATATTCTTCTTGTGGTCAGAGTGCAGGTTAATAGAGCACCATGTCTGGTGCTAAGAAGTGTCTGTACCATGACTTTTTGCCTACCAGGTCTACGTAGCTCGGAAGTGTCAAGTGAGTTATGAGGGTTGATGAGTCGATAGATGCAATCGGGCCATATATGCCTTCATTGGGATCATGTGTATCATATTGTCGACGAGTCAAAGTTTGACAACTAGACAGACACAGGAAAGGAAGGATACTAATGCTACGTTTTCCATGCCATCAAGCAGCCATCATCGTCTCACCCACATCACATAACCAACATTCTGTCTGCCATTTGCCTTCTTTTGCACAACACTCCTGCCAGCGCCGGGGTGGCTCCCTTACATCCTCATACTGTGCACTGAGCCCCCCTCTGACTGTACCATAATGCATGCCAATGGTTTTCCTACTCCGAATGTCCTTGTGTATCTCAAGGCTGTCTTCAGGACAACAATGAACATTGCTCATGAACCACTCGGGTGAATATAGACCGATAGGAACCATGGCCAGATCGAACCCTTCAAAGACCTCGCCTATCTGCTTGAAGGCTGGGCATGCTGTTTTTGCAGAGGTGGCTTTGTATGCCGTGTCGCCAGAAAAGAAGAGTTTCTTGCTGGATTGCACGTCTTCAATGACCCATGAAGACCACAAAGTCTGTCCGGCATCAAAGGGCGTTCGTCCAGAAAAGTGCTGTGTAGGCGTGCATGTGAGGCTGATACTACCAACGCCTTCAACCTCGACTTGTTGGCTATCCCACCAATCACACTCTGTAACCTCGTCTGCGAGAATCCCAATGCCTGCATTCAAAAACCATTGCTTGTTGCCCAGCGCAGCAAAAAAGTGTATATCTCTGCCTGCTGCCTTTTGCTTCTTGTACACATGCGATATTGTCGCGATATCCAGGTGATCATAGTGGTTGTGCGAAATCACCACCAAGTCAATCTCTGGCAATTGGTCCAGTGTGCAAGGTGTCGGCGTATACCGTTTCGGGCCAAACCAACCGACAGGGCTTGTTCTCTCACTAAAGACCGCGTCAAATAGAATGCGAATACCTCTGGTGCTCGTTTGCCCGTCGGTCAAATTTTCGAGTCCTGTTTCTGGGGCTGTTGAGCAAGCCGTTTCTACCAGAAACCCAGCATGACCCAGCCAAGTCGCTTTGAGCCCTTGCTGCCATCCAGCTAAACCTCTTCCCCAATCTGGCTTGCGGACTTTTACTAACTCGTCCCTGGTCTCGGGTACGGGCACAAAGTTTCTATTGTTGCTGAAGCGTGTCTTGAAAACGTCCAGAAGTCCATGCTGTTTGGCGAAGCTTGGCCAGGGGTTTTTGAAAGATGTCGGCGGGTTGCCATTCCAGTGCGTAGGGAGATCTACTGGCGATGGATTCTTAGAAGACAAAGGGGTGACCTTTATCTGTGCCATTTTGCATAAAATGCTCGTGTTGTGTTTGGAAACCATGAAAAATGGATCGATTGTCAATATAGCCAGGGTTGTGTATACAGAAAGTCGCTGCCTGAAGTGCTGACGTAGAGGAAGTTATAGCGAACGCAAAGCGCTCTCTACACGGTGTATGCCCTGCTTCATCGCAGAGAAAGCACAATAATTATCCATTACAGAAAATATCCTTGACTGTCATGCATCGTGACCACTGCTTGTCGACGAGAAATTCTGTCCATAAATAGTCTACTGCTTGAGGTGCTTGCCCAACAGCGTCTTGGCCTCTTCGATGTACTCTTTGACCTGACCATTCCACACTTTTTCATCCCGCTCTCGGCACTCCGCCTCAATCTTCTTGAAGTCTTTGCCAACACCTTCAGCCCTCCACTCATATAGATCTCCTGAGCGTCGCGAACTCTGAACGAGCCATTGCGTCCTTTCCAGCCGTTGCTCGCTGTAAGCTTGGAACGCAGCCTCGAATCCTTTGTGGCCAGCTTCGGCGACTCTAGGATCGTTCAGAAGTTCTGCCATGACTGCAGCGTCTTCGATGCACATGCCAGCGCCGGCACCTGGCGAAAAGAAATGGAGTCAGTAGGATATTCTTACAAAAAAGCGCATATAGTGTTCTAGCGCTGGGTCGGTCTCAACCTCGAAGTTACATACCGTGATGCGGAGAAGTGGCATGGCCAGAGTCGCCAACAACAACTACCCGACCCTTGTTGTAATAAGGCATTGGGTGATCACCAGTATCGTAAATAGCCCAACAGTCAAGGTTGGGCTCTAACATGTCGATGATCTTGTGGACAGTAGCGCCAAAATCTTTGAAGTCTTTGAGGACGTGCGATTTCTCGGAAGGCAAGGTGAGTTTGGTGTCTGACGGCCATTGGCCTGGATCAACCTTGAACGCAACCACATTCATAGTTGCTCCCTTGTTGACGGGGAATGTTAGAACATGACCATCTTGGCCCATATCTGAAAGTGAAGGTATAATTAGCATGTTTCTTATGTTGCGCCATGTGTATCTTTTACGTACGCATTTTGGCGTTCTGAGCCAAATCATCACCAAGTTCCTTTCTTGCTCTTTCCATGGGAATCAAGCCACGATAGGCGTACTTGTGTGTATAGACTGGTGGACTGCAAGGGTTGTCGGCACCCATCATCCAAGCTCGCACTTTGGACTTGATGCCGTCGCATCCGATGACTGCTAAATGTCAGCCCGATCATTTTTCTCTAGAATCTACTTCGGATGGCCTTTACCTGCGTCGGCTGTAGCATTCGATCCATCGTGGAAATCCAGTTTCAGCTTTCCGTCGGGAAGTTCTTCAATGGTGTCCAGACGCTTCCCGAAATGTGTCACTCCGTCAGGCACATGCTTGACCAATTCGTCCAAAAAGTGTGCTCGATGCACTGCGTTGGCTCCAAACTCGTTACTGATGCTGAAAGCATACTCCTGCTTGCCGACTTCGGTGTCGTTGTGGGCATCGACCCAATCGAACCACACCGATCGCTTATCCTCGCCCTGGTTTCTGGTGGCCACTTTCTCGAATGCTGTGTAAACGCTTTGCGAACAGATCTTCATTGCTCTTGCAGCGGCAGGGTTGAATGCTACACCTGCGCCAATCTCACCGAAGTGGGCGGCCTGTTCGAAGACGGTGACATCGAGTCCGCGGTCGAGGAGAGCGATTGCAAGAGTCACACCACTGATACCACCACCGACAATGGCAATCTTGCCCAGTGGTTTCGAAGCTGTCATCCTAGCTGTGAGATGTGGAGAACGATTGTGGTGCTTGTTGATTTTTGTGTGAGCAAACACCGCTTGTTTCGTGATCGGCTATCCGAGGTCAATATCCGAGGTCAACAGGGTGGAGAAAGACGCTACAATGTGTGGATATGTACAGGAAGTGTGGGAATGGATGTTCCAATGAAGTGCACCTTCCTGCGATATATGTATCTCGGACTCTGAAGCTCGGAAGACGTATGACACACTCCGCGACGTCTGTGATGATATCTCAAGGATCAATCGCTACTCCACCGACCCCATGCTTTGCAGTATTGGTGAACGGTCAGTCGTGACGTAAACCTTCCATTCGGCATCTTGCCATCGAAGCAGGTCGCTTCCGAGGGGAAGATCATGAGGGTCAGGGATCTCTGCTTCGAGCGACTCACTCCATTTGGTTTGATCATGTTGCGAACCAGGAGCTAGGCGAACATGCTCATTGCTGCCAGAGTGGCGCTTCCGGGACTCTGTCATTCGGAAGCTGCATCGGAATTCCCACCCAAGGCGGGCAACCAGCTTGACCAGAATGATGCTCTAGCAGCATGATGCTACCTGATTTATCATGGAGCTCTTGCACAAGATTTGTGCAAGCATCTCCATCGAATCAGGAAGGAGCATGATATATGTGCTGTTTCAGCTTTTGATCTGCGACCCAACTTCTAGAATCGCCTGACAGCAGTCCTCGGGCCGAGTTGACCCTACTTGGCGAGAATACAACGCGTTTTTCTATGCACCATAATATGATAATGTTTGTTTTGTTATATGCCCGCCCTGTCAGCTCGGAATCAAGCAAATAAGCCTGCCAATCACTGACGGGCGGAACGACCAGTTTTGCTCAGGCACGGAAGACCATCGTCGATTCGAGGGCCCCGAAGGGCTTGGCTCATTCGGAGCTATGAACGCGTTATTCCCCTTACTGCACTAAGCGCATTTGGGGATTGTACCGGAGTATGATCCGTAAAATAATGCAATGGCCCATCTGACTTTCTGTCTGCCACTACCCGCTGGTCAAACGATTTTGCCGTACGCTCTGAACGCTTGGGAGGTCATTGCGAGGGAACAGAGATCATGGTGGTGCATCTTAAAGACACCCAGCAGAAAGAGTCGCAGGCAGATGCTTCTACTTTTGCAAATCGTGACGTGCGTCTGCAGACTTGCCCATCGTGGGAGTGCGGTGCGAAGGACCGTCACCCCGAAGGTATAGACAGTCGGATGCCCTGTCCGATGGCGGGCGATTATCAGCTACTCAGCCACTGAAACCATTTGATTGGCTATGCGGCACAAGAACAAGTTGGCATCCCTCAATCTCTGTTGACGAAGCTGGGTATGTATCCTTGACGGAAAAAGAAAGACAATCATGAATCATGATGCTTGATACGGTGATGCATGAAGAGCCACACGTCCATCCCTCGCGGAGTTGGAGTCCGTGTCCGAAGGATGGGTCGAACAAGGAAGTCGATATACAGCGCGTACGATCTGGCCCGATCGCAGGCCCCGGAGATAGGTCCGAGCCCTAGCTCTCGACTTGACATTAATCCGTTCTGCCGTATATTTAGTCAAGCCTCATCCTAAAATCCGCGTCTTTCCCCTTGGTTGCTTCCCAATCTTTTTCTTCGATTCGCTCCAGATTCTCCCGGCGCAATACGACCTGTCAGCTTCAGGTCCTTCAACACCCGATCAACTCAACACAGAAACCATTGCAGAATGCTTCCTTATGAACAACAGCCCGCTGTAGGATACCCAACGTTCCCCGGCAATGTAGAAGCACTGTCGATACCAGCGAGCTCATCGGAGCGTCATTCTTCAAAGGAGTCGTCGTCGTTCACATCCACAACAACTCCCATGTCACCATCACCAACACAGCCACAAACCTCAGACACGCCAAACAATTCCTCGAGACCAAAGCGCAAACAAACACTAGCCGCCTGCCGACCATGCAGGAAACGCAAATCGAGAGTGTGTACAGCCCTGCAGCAATCGATTCAAAAAGCAAAAAAAAAAAAAAAAAAAAACAGGCATCATAAATCTGACACAAATGGCCACAGTGTGATGGTGCCCGCCCTCGATGCAACACCTGCCTCGACAAAGCAACCCCCTGCATCTACTCTGTCGAAGAAGGCAAGACACAGCAACAAGCCTCCCGAGAGGAACTCAAAGCCTACAGAGCAATCGTGTGCATGTTGCGAAAAGCGTCGCCTCCGGATACCGAACTGATACTTCGAAATCTCAAGCAATACGAAGATGTAAGCGAAGCTGTCAAGTCTATAGAGACAGATATGATGCTACGGGGTGACGTGATCTCGGCCCAAGCGTGAGATGTTATGATCTGGTAACCAAGTCCTGGATTGCTTCGAATGTTTGGCGACAAACATGCTAACTCTGACATTTTAGCCAAAAACACCATCACGATTGGCTGGTCCTTTCTTCTTCTTCTTCGTCTTCGTATACCCAGGACTAATCAGTGTCTCTTTCTTTGCGTACACATCACGCTCTGGTCCACTATTTACCATGGAAGTAATATTTTCGTTTCTCTTGAGTCTCAAGACATGGGCATGGCCGGGCTCGTGTGGTTCGACAGGTGCAGATGCCATGCTTGACAACATTGCTGCACATATTGTGTAAAACATTTCCTAGATAACTCGACAATGTCCACACATGCGTATCGTGAGACCTGTCATGAACGTTTCGAATACTGTAAGTTATTTGACTCTGTGGTCTGTGAATGATCCCATGGTATGCCTATCCCCGCATTTTTCATCCTTGAAAGCCGCCTTGTCTCCAAGTCACCCAGAAACAAACTTGAAAGCACGGGAAACAGAAACCCTAGGGGCAATAGTGTGAGGCAACAACAAAAACACTAAGTAGCATGAGCCAAATCAGCAAGCCGATCAATCTTTGGCGTCAAATCCGCGATCCTAAAAGGTTTGCTGATGGAATCGTCCATGCCTGCCGCAATGGCCATACTAGTCTGCTCAGGCCTCGCATTCGCCGAAACACTGAGGATGGGTACATGACCCTTCAACACCCCCGACCTCTGCATCTCGCGTATCTCCTTGGCAGCGGTGAGGCCATCCATGACGGGCATTTCCGTGTCCATAAGGATGACGTGGAGTTCTTTTTCTTGATGGTCTTTTGGCTTTGTCTCGTTCCAGTAACGAGTTTGGCGGAGGAAATCCACGGCTTCTTGGCCATTGTCGGCCGTCCAGACCACGTAGCCTTTGTTGGTGAGTTGGCGTTTTAGCACTTTCTGGTTGACTTGGTTGTCCTCGGCAACCAGGACGTGGATTTGTGCTATCTCGTTGCTGAAGCTCGTCTGGGCAGATCCGCTGCGAGAACGCAAGGGAAACTCGATCGTGGGTCGTTTTTCTGCGATAGGCGTGGCCGGGCGTGTCTTTACGAAGAATGAAAAGGTTGAGCCAACGTCGAGCTCAGTGGCGATGCCTATTTCGCCGCCTTGGAGTTCTGCAAGTTCCCTGCTAATGAACAAGCCTAATCCTGAACCACCGTATTTCGAATAAGTGCGTGGAGAGGCTTGCTGGAAGCGTGAGAATAGCTTGGTCTTCTCATCTGGCTTGATTCCTCTTCCCGTGTCTGATACGGTGAACCAGATGAAGAACGTTTCTGGACCTGTGGATAGCGCTTCAGACTCACGAACGGTATCGCTCAGGGTATGTGGCAATGTGAAATCAATGGTCGAGGACAGTACACCGTCTGAAGGTCGCTTGCTCGAAGATCCCATGGTAATGGTGACACGTCGCTTCGGTCGATCTTTCGTACTGGGCTCAAGTCAGTGTCAAGATATCAGATGATCATAAGGCGTACTCACAACTTCAATGCGTTGGTAATCAAATTGATCAAGATTTGATGCACTCGTCCTGTATCCAACATGACGTGATCGACGCTCATTGCCTTGATTGAAGGATCGGCTCGAATTCGCAGTTCGATATCAGCGCGACCGGCCTCAATTTCGAATATGCGTTGCATGTCGTCCAAGATACTGGTGGCGCGTACTGTGGACTGGTTTATTTGTAGAAGGTTGCTGTCAAGTTTGGACAAGGTCAAAAGATCGTCAACGATTCTGGTGAGTCAAATGTTAGCACTTGTGTAGTATATTATGAAACTCTGAACCTCAATCGCATACCGCTTCTGATGACTTGAGCATGATGTGATGATTTGAACAGCTTCTGCACTGTTTGCAACTAGTTCACGTAGACGTTGGCCTGCTTTCTCGTCAGATACTTGCAGCCTGTCCATGATAGACTTCATTTCTCCCAGAGACTCGTCTATAGCATCTGCACAGTGTACAACTGCTCCGAGAGGATTTCTGATCTGTGAAGAAGTCAGTACACCCACAAGGACGGCTTATGTGGCTTAAGAATATACCTCGCTAAGAACACAAGTCAGTCAAAATCATCCAATGTGTCGGTGGTGTACTCACTGCGATGTCATGTCGATGAAAACCTCGTTTTGGCGTTTGGCCTCGAGTGCTTCCTCAACCCTTGATCTCTGCACATCTTCCGCCCACTTCAGGTGACTGATATCTGTTGTTGTCGTCATGATAGCCTTGACTGCTCCGTCGTCGTCCAGTTCGGGATGAGAAGTTGATGAACCCCATGATTGGTAACGATGTCCGTCGCCACTGACAAACATGCGACGGAATCTAAACTGCGTCGTCTGCGGCTCGTGTGTGGTCATAATCTTCTGGACCGTGTCTCTGATTAAGGGCAAGTCCTGTTCGAGGATGCCGTCGGTCCAAGAAGAGTCTAGCTGGCTGACTGGCACAGGTGTGATACCGAGCATTTCGAACCAGGCACTGTTGCAAAAACTTATCACTTTGCTGGGCATCTCCATAATATGCACAGCTACTGGAGAGCTTGCGGTAAATCGAAGGAATCGTTGTTCACTGGCACTCGCTCGTTCGAGGGCTTTTAGTGCTTGAAGGGCGTCGTTTTCAACTTTCTTCTGCGCATCAATATCGGTCGTGCATCCAGCTATGAGAGCATCAGTCCGGCTTTAGTACATGTTATAGTTTCTGATGGCTTACCAATGCTGACAATTTTTCCTTGCTCATCCATGACAGGGAGACACACAGCCAGAATCCACCTTCCCTCTGGCCGATCAGGACATTTCCACCTCATCTGATACTGCGTAAAGGTTAGTGTTTGAAATGGCTACTACAACCTCGGACTTGACGTACAGTGACTGGTTTCCCTTGAAGCATGCTGTGCCAGTTGGACATGACCAAATCCTTGTCTGCATCATAAACCGACTCTAGCCAAGAAAAGGCAGGCACCGGTTCGTCTTGCCGAGGAAATGCTGAGAGTCGATACCAAGACTCGTTGGCTTGAAGCAAGTTGCCATCCCGGTCGCAGCTGAATATGCCAACATCACTGAGCTCCATGACCTTGACGAGATGGTTGTATTGGCGACTGATGGTATCAGCCGTCTTCTCTCGCTGAGCAATTTCCAGGGCTGCAATCTCCTTTCTCCTGAGTGTATGGATGGTGCTTCCGACTGTTCTTCTCAACTCCTCACTCCAACTTTTGTATGCAGCGTCGTAGTTTGATCGTGTGGAGACTCCCAATACCAACAGAGCTCTGACTTTGTGGTACCGGTTGGACTGTAGAGGAAGAATCACGGCTTCTCTACAAGCATCACCCCAACCGCGTGTGAGCGCTGCCTTTGACCAAGAATCTGGAAGACTGCCGTCTTCTGTTGTCAGAAGGACGGGATCTTCGGCTACCAAGGCTGAGCTCAGACTCTGATTGAGACGATCTTTACTGGTGCCGTTCAGGTTGAGTACGTGTGCAAGTACTGAGTTGTTCTCAAAATCTCCGACCGAGCCTCTAAGTTGGAAAACAACCTCGTCGTCACCTCTGGCATCAGCCTCGGGGGCATACAGGAGAGCGAATGGACAATCATGTTCTCTAAAAGTTGCATTAGAATTAGTGACAGATCGTATGTGCAAATTGAGTGGTATCCTTGTGAGGGCCAGTTTTTGGGCATCCTTAGACATTGCGAAGGGAATTACCATTTTCAAACCAAATATACATACCTTTCAGACAAAGTTCCAAGTATAGTGTCCCATAAAGAAGGCGTACTTGTGGCTAGATTGACGGCAAGACCTAAATTATGACATGTGATATGCCTTCTGTCGAACAAGCATTTATCCGTCTCATCGCGAAGAATGACCGAAGTCCCAGTAAGTGAGCTTTTCTTGGGAAAGGGAATGAAAACCCACGACATGTGGATCTCCAAGAGGCGACCATTTCTCTTCAGAGGCATGGAGAAACTCTTCTCGATTGAAGCTCTGCCAGTAGAAGTGCAGTGATCCAAAATGGGGTTGGCCATGTCGTAAGTTTCCGGAAAAACTATCTGGAGTGGTTGCCCGATAGCTGCAGGGTGCTTTTCGCCAACAAATTCGGCGTACGCTTCGTTGTAAAGGAGTACTTTATCTTGTCCAAGAACGAGTATTCTAGGTTGCGGATCCAGAATAATCAGATGAAATAGCAATAAAAGCTCCGGTGGCCAGTCGTCAATGGCACCTATCGATGTAGCGGCCCAGTCGACATTCTGCACCAGGCGAAGATGTGCGTCTGTATCCGCCGAGCCCGAAGGCTCAAAGATATGAGATGCCATGTCGAGGTTTTCCAGTTTGCGACACGTTTTCAAGTATTTCTCACTCGAATCAAGCGGCGTGATGTCGCGAATCGCGCCGTGCTCATCCGATCCGGAGGGCTGCGGGTCGAGGAGAGAGTCGATCGCGTTATTGTTGCGCTACGCAAGGTCCGAAACCTCGAAGGAATCTGCCACTCCTGGCTCGCCAGATGTCAAGGATGCAGTTCCGCGCGCGCAAGACGATTTGTGCGACGCAGAACATCCTCAACCCTCTGGACGACTCGTTCGCAACGGGCAGCTCTAACCCAAACCATCTAACCTAATAATACCGCGGATTTCGATCTAGATCTCCGGCAATAACGCGTTTGTTTTGTTTGTGGAGGAAAGAGCTTCCTGAAGCTTTCTTCTCGAAGCCTTCCCAAAACGATTTTTTGCAACTTTTCAACCAAATTTTTTTATCATCAACTATTCGCATTAACAACACTGAAAATTCTTACTGGGGTTATTTAAACAGCATCATGGATCATCAACAGACTTTGGAGCAATCGCAGCCCAGCAAGCGCATCTATATTGGAAACCTTCCTTACGCAGCGCAAGCCGAGGATGTGGAACAATACTTGGAGGAAGCCGGCTTCCAGATTGAACGTCTGGACATGTCTACCGATCCTTTTACTGGCAGAAATCCGTCATACTGCTTTGCTGAGCTATTTTCGGTAGAGGAGGCCGAAAGAGCCATTAGCTCGCTCCCTGGTGCAAGCTTTATGGGCCGTCCTCTAAGAGTCAACGTGCATACACCAAAGACCCGCGGAGCAAATGGCACAAACACTCCTCTGCGTTCCTCTACCAGATCTCCTTTCTCTACTGAGCGCACCTGGCGAGGCTCACCTGCTGTTAATGGTGCCGAAACTCCTTCCAAGACTGGCGAACGCGATTCGTATGCCTTCAACCGCTGGGAGCGTAATGATGCTGCATCCCATTGGACCGCACCTGTAGAGACTGGCCGCAGACTTTATGTTGGTGGCTTGCCGAGAATTGATGGCCAGGAAGTCATCAACGAGGAGATGAAGGCACTGTTCAGCGACTACACAGTTGAGGCTGTTAGCAAGTTGATCTCACCACACGAGTCTACAGCAACCTTGCCTGGCGACCACCATTACTGCTTCGTCGATTTTGCGACCACCGAGGATGCACAAGCAGCTGCCAACGCAGTGAATGGAGCCATGACATCTACCGGAAACAAGCTGAAGGTCAACATGGCCAGGGAGAGACCCAACCGAAAGGTCGTCAGAGAGCAGAACTTGCCAGAGAAGGAAAAGCCTGCACCAGTCAGGGATTTCGGCTCTAGCTGGCGTAGAGCCAACTAATGCTCAGGATAAAGTCTTTGATTTAAATCAAGTAGGGAGACGGACGTCGACTGGTATAGGTGGTTGCATTTAGACACAGCAGCAGGAAGGTGGCTGGTTTCGTTTCTGATGTTTTCGTCGAATTTCTGCATCGATACCCCATTGCAAGCCACAAGGCTTTGGTTCAAGGTTCATTCGTTCCCGGAAGAGGAAGCGCTTTGTATGATTACGAGAAGAGCATGTTTCGAGAGTCTTTTCTCAGTTCCACCAAAAACTCATGCTGAAGCTCGTGCTGAGACTTTCCACGTAGTGCCACCATCCCACAGGAATGTACAGACACTCGCCTGGGCCCAGCACACCCTCTACGTATTTTGCATCCCGGAACAATGGGAACTGTGCCTCAAACTCCTGTCTTTCCGATTTGTTTGCTTGGTTTTGCTCACTCGATGTATACAGTTTCCTTGCAAGCGAGATGTCTGTGTATGATGTATTCTCCATATTGACGCCAGTCTCATCAACACCACGTGGATACAGCTTTGCAGTCTCTGATGGCGCATACAGGCGGACATACTTGTGGCCCACGACTTGGCATAGTATGTTGTGGTAGGGATCCGTATGCAACGGACTAATAGTACCCGCAGGTCCTAGCCAGGCATTGCGAAGAGGCTCATCGAGAGTTTCGACCTCGACAGTGGAAGAGAGAGATTCAGGTGGGGGTGGAGAGGTGTAACAATAGTCGGGTGTATTTGTGTCTGCGTTCAGGCTTGGGACTTGAGTGAACAAGTCGTGTTGGGCGAGATAACCAGTTTTGTCCTGCTTGGGTTGCAACAGATGGCTGTCCATGTAGTCGGCAAATGTCATGATACGCTGAGACCAGTCGTTGTCAGTATAACTCCTCCCCAGTTCCACTGGCACTAGTCGACGCCCTCCGAGTGTAGCTTTGAGTAGGTATGATGGATCACTCCATCGTCGATCTTGATTAGCCAGTGCGGGCCAATCGTTGATTACGCCTTTTATTATGATTGGAGTGGTTTTGGTATCCAAATGCTGTTGGAACTGTAGAAAGTCTAGCCTCTCGACACGAGCAAAGGTGTCATTCTGTGATTGGGGTATTGATGTGACAGGAAAGCTTTTAGAAGTGTCTTTGTGTTCGTTGGGATCAAGAAAATGTTGCAACGAGTCAAAGATACTTAGTATGAGGTGGCGATGCTGAGGGGCGCCAGTAAGAATGATTGCCATATCGAGCAGATGGACCAGACGGGTGATGTAGTCATGCTCAGGAGATGGTGAAGCATGACGCTTGCGCTTTTGACCACGCACACCATGGTCAGTGAGGATAATGATTGCCTGATATAGACTGGCCTCTTCATACAGGCGGCGCCAACAGAGCGGGATACTATCGAACCTCCAAGTGTGTAGTTTCTGGTGAGCCAGAGCTAGCACGTCTTGGGGTCGTTGTTGGATAATCCTGAGCGGCGCATCACCACATCCATAAATAGAGTCTGTAGGGGACAGCGAGGCCAGAGCATGGCGAATATCCTCAACCAGAGACAGAGCGTCCGGACTGGCCATGCTTGGCGAGTTGAGATGACATGACCTGTCGGAGGTGAAGATGTTCTGCCGCATTCAGTACGGCAGGTGCAGCCGAGGGAGGGTCGAGTTTGCATCATGTTTGCCAAAAATTAATCGAGGCGCAAAGAAGCGTCTGCTACTTGTCAGTCGCAAACAACAGGCCAGTCCAAGATGGCAGCAGAAAAGAAGGTCGCAGAGCAGAAGACGACGGACAAGTCGTCAGCAAGAGCATGGGAGGGACTCACACCGCCGCTGTCGCCTTGGATGCTGGACGCCATCTCCAGCATGGGCTTCCAGCGCATGACGCCTGTGCAAGCAAGCACCATTCCGCTCTTTATGGGCCACAAGGACGTCGTCGTCGAGGCTGTCACCGGTAGTGGCAAGACTCTATCCTTCCTCATTCCCGCTGTCGAGCGTCTCTTGCGCGCCGACGAACCCATCAAGAAGCACCATGTCGGCGCCATCATCATCTCTCCGACAAGAGAACTGGCTACCCAGATTCACTCGGTCCTCGTATCGCTGTTACAGTTCCACCCCCCATCGGCCGCCGCCCGACCGAAAGGTATCGACGACGAAGACGAAGAAATGACCGATGAGAACGCGCCCCCGAAACCCACTTTTCCTTCCTCGACGCCTAAAGTCGTGCCGCAGCTGCTCCTCGGAGGCACCACAACACCCGCACAAGACCTGTCCGCCTTCATCCGTACCTCGCCGAACCTCCTCATCGCTACTCCCGGACGCCTGTTAGAACTACTCTCTTCGCCCCACGTACACTGCCCACAATCCTCGTTCGAGCTTTTGATCATGGACGAGGCCGATAGATTGCTAGATCTCGGTTTCAGCGACACTCTGCAAAAAATTCTCTCAAGACTGCCCAAGCAGAGGAGAACGGGTCTTTTCAGTGCCAGTGTGTCAGAAGCCTTGGACCAGCTTGTTCGCGTAGGTCTGAGAAACCCCGTCAAGATCGCAGTCAAGGTCAAGAGTGCCTCCGGCGCTCACGACAAGCGTACACCAGCCAGTCTACAGATGGCGTATCTGGCAACTACTCCTCGTATGAAGCTACCTGCTCTAAGCCGTCTGCTTACCCAACTTCCCTCCACACCTCAGAAGACCGTCTTGTATGTTTCGACGTGCGCAACTGTCGACCACTACCAACACATCCTTTCCGAAGTCCTTCCAAAAGAATTCAAGGTTGTGCCTCTCCATGGTAAACACCCGCCGAACGTACGCACCAAGAACTTTGGCAGGTTCGTCAACTCAATAGAGCCGTCAATCCTTCTCACCACCGATGTCGCCGCGCGAGGGCTGGATATCCCTGCAGTCGATCTCGTAGTACAACTAGACCCGCCCAGCGACCCGAAAACATTCCTTCATCGATGCGGACGCGCAGGAAGAGCAGGAAGAAGAGGACTGGCTGTGACATTTTTGAGCAAAGGCAAGGAAGAGGACTACGTTGAATTTTTGCGAATCCGAAAGACACCTATTTCACTTCTTACAACACCGGCTATCGAAGCGACAGAAGAGGAGGCCAACGAGACAACACTCAGGATTCGGGAGGTGCTCAAATCTGACCGAGCGTTACATGACAAGGCACAAAGAGCGTTTGTGAGTTGGGTGCAAGCATACAGCAAACACTCGGCGAGCAGTATCTTCCGAGTGCAAGATTTGGACTGGGAGGAGTTGGGGCACAGCTGGGGTCTTCTCCGACTACCCAGGATGCCAGAATTGAAGAAGTTCCAAGGAGACAAGTTGCTCGGGCAGAGGATTGACTGGGACACATTTGCATACAACGACAAGAAGCGGGAAGAGCACAGATTGGAAGAGCTGGAGAAACTAAAGGCTAATGGAGGGCCGGCGAACAAGAGGGCGGGTGACGGCAAGACCAAGGAAGAGAGGAGGAAAGACAAGGCGTGGACGGCACAGAAGGACGCAAAGGCGACAAAGGAGCAGCGGCGCGAGATTAAGCTGGCACGTCGCGAGCACGAGAGGCAGAAGAATCTCACGCCGGAAGAGAAGAAGAAGGAAGCCGAACTGCAAGCTATGATCGAGGCAGTACGAGCTAGAGGCGAGCCGGAGAGCGAGTTCGAAGGCTTCGATTGAGTCAGATAGTCACAGGATGAATGGCAGAAGACAGCGTGACAAAGAGTTGGTGGTCAAAAGCGGACTTGTGATTGTTGTTCACGCGCCGGCCGAGGCGTCGCGTGCGTGGGCTTTGATGATGCGGCCGAGGCCTTTGGCAGCGACGCTCGAGTCATGGTTGCCTATCTGTACACCGACTCCTGCCCTCCTTCCTTCCTTGTCTACTCGAGTATTCGACTATGCGCGACCCTTTCCCCTTCCCCGCGCCGCAGTGGCTCGCCGAAGCGGTGCGCCCGCTGGCAGACAAGCTGTCGCTGCCTACGCTGCCTCTGCACATCCACGAGGTCCTTCTCGCCCTTGTCTTCTACCAGACCATCAACGCCGTCATCGCGCCCGCCCTGTCCCGCCGCTTCTTCCCCCAGGCCTACGCCTCCTTCAACCGCCGTACGCGCATCAACTGGGATGTCCACATCGTCTCAATGGTCCAGAGCTTGCTCGTCAACACGACGGCTCTGTGGATCATGTACTATGACACAGACCGCACCAACATGAACTGGGCCGGCAAGATCTGGGGCTACGATGGTGCCCTGGGCTTCCTGCAGAGTCTGGCTGGTGGCTACTTCATGTGGGACCTCTTCATGTGTACATATCACATCAACATCTTCGGCCCCGGCATGCTTGCACACGCCATTTCGGCCTGCACTGTCTTCTTCTTTGGCTTCGTAAGCTCTTGTTTATAATGCTTCCGACCTCAGCTGACTGAATCTCCACAGCGTCCATTCCTCAACTACTACGGACCCGTCTTCATCCTCTACGAGCTCTCGTCCCCCGCCCTCAACATGCACTGGTTCATGGACAAGCTGAACATGACAGGCAGCATCTACCAGCTGATCAACGGCATCATTCTCATCTCGACCTTCTTCTTCTGTCGCCTTGTCTGGGGCTCCATCAATTCAGTCCTTGTTTTCAGAGACGTCTGGACTGCCATGCACAACGGTGGTCTTGTTGGCCTCGACGACAATCTCGGCCTCAAGTACGGCCTCGACCAGCACATGTCCGCCGTTACTCCTCAGGACCAGCCCTACACTGGCTCGGAAGATATCATGCGCTTCGCTGGTACTCGTAGCCTCCCTGCTTGGCTCGCTCTCAGCTACCTGGCCTCCAATATTGTGCTTAACGTGCTCAACTGGTACTGGTTTGCCAAGATGATCGAGGCTCTTCGCAAGCGTTTCGATCCTCCTTTCGGCACAAAGCGCCCGGAGAAGAAAGAGATGGTCGTCGAGGAGAAGACAGAAGAGCCCGAAATCGAGATTCAACGTGGCCTTTACGCCGACGGCAGAAAGACCATCGAGATCACCGGTACCCAGAGCACTCCTCCATCAGTCAGATCCAGACGTAGAGGTTAGGTTTGTCGGGCCCGAATTGGTTGGCCATTTGGTTATGACACGATCTTTGAACCACATCAACATTTCATCAAGATATTCATGCCTCGAACTGTGTAGCCATACCCAAAATCTGACCTTGGCAGGGCATTTTGTCATGGTTTTCTATATGCACTCGTGGTGGAGTGTGCAGCGATGCTGCAAATCGCCAGCACTCGCGCCGCGACATCAACATCGGCTAAACACAGCATGACGATCGTCACAGACCCCAGCTTCTCCCCACTTGCGGAACAACCGCCTCCGCAAACAAGATCATCCTTACAGATCGACCTGTGTCGTAATGTCACAATTTATCATTCCTCTCTCTTTTCTTGAATCTGCACTTCTTGCGCAATGAGGGCCGGCATATAACTACACCGAGCCCTAGAGTGTGATTGGAGGAACAAATACGTTCTGAAAGAGCCCCCTCCTTCTTCTCAAATGGACTCGTGCAGTTGACTAGGTCTCGGATTCTGAGCAAGCGGGACCATATAGAAATCTAAAGGCAAGAACAACATCCTCTTTGCAATACTCTTCTCTTACAACAATCATGACTTCTTTCCTTCGCCCCTTGATCTTCTTCCTATCTCTGCTCCCTCTCATCGCATCTGGTCTCCCTTCTCCACGTCACTTCTCCGTCCTCAAACCCGCCTATTTCTTTCTTGCAGGAGATAGTACGACAGCAACACAAAGTGTAGGAGGAGGCGGCTGGGGTGACGGCTTTCTCAATTTCACACTAAAGGAAGGCTCTTCCGGTCGTAACTACGGGCACAACGGAGCCACGACCAAGAGTTTCCGTGAAGGTGGTGACTGGGATCGCTTGATAAGCGAGGCAAAAACCAAGACGACGAATTACAACATTTATGTAACCATTCAATTCGGCCACAATGACCAAAAGGCAACATCTGGGGTGAACCTCACCCAGTATAGCGATAACCTTGTCGCTTTTGCTAAAGAGGTCTCAAACATTGGGGCCATTCCCGTCAGTCTCTTGAAAACATCCACACAATCTTCTCAAATCTCTCGTCTAACCAATAGATTCCAAGATCTTCGTCACTCCATTGACTCGCCGCAAATACACCACCACGACTCCCCCCTCCATCATCCAAGACCTAGCCGTCCAACGCAACCTCACCATCTCCGCTGCCCGCCAGACACACTCGAGGTACATTGATCTCAATGGCGCGTCTACGGATTACTGCAATGCGATTGGTCCACAAGAGGCTTGGAAATACAATCTGAACCCGACGGATTATACACATTTGAATGGGTGGGGTAGTGTGGTGTTTGGGAGGATGGTTAGCGATTTGATGGCCAGAAGGTTTAGAGATATTGGGGCTGTGACGGAGAGGGATGGGAGGTTGAGTAGGGAGATTTGGGAGGGGGTTGCTGCGTAGAGGGTGTTGTTGGGCTGGATTTCTTGGAGGTTCTGTCCGTTCGTGTTGTTTCATCAGAGGGTGCTGACTGGCAGATTTAGGAGGGTCTGCAGCCTCAGACCTCTGCATTACATGGGAGTGAACTTGAAGGGCGAGGAATGTGATGGAAGGTAGTGAAATCGAAACTCTTGTTGTGTTCACTGGAAATGACAAGTGAACCTTCGCTTTCCTGAGCAACACTCGACTTGAACACTTCATCAACTCCGTCCGTCTCTCTTTCAAGCGTTCTTTTGCATCTTCAACGACTATCGTTTCTTCAAGCCTCCAGTCATGATTGACCCCAAGCTCTTCGAACAGGACAATGCCCCTGAGGACATGTGATCCCTCCTCAAGCAACTCGGATTCTCCGACCTTGTCACCGCCATCAAGCGAGTCGTTCTTGGAGACTTTCAGCGCCTCGTCAATGTCGCCAAGCACCGGAAAGACCACTCTCATTACACTCGCCGTTGGAGTCTGCATCATCCTCTTGGTCTATCCCATGGCTATTGCCTCACCTTTCCTGTCTGCCGTCGGTTTCACCAGCGCCGGACCTGCTGCTGGTGAGATACTTGATTTGGACAGGGTTTCTATTAGCCGCTAATGCTTTGGCAGGATCAGTCGCTGCCGCCGCTCAGGCAACCTTTGGCGTCGGCGCAGTCTTCAGTACTCTGCAGAGCGCTGCCATGGCTGGCTACGGAGTCACCGTCGTCGCTGCCGTGGTTCAAGCAACTGTTATTGTCAGTACCGCTGCTGCTGCTTACAAGCTGTGGAGCATGCACAAGCGCAAGCACACTTGAATTTTGCTCAACGACCGGCGTTTCTGTTGGTATTTGCAAAACCAGTGGATTGTCAAGACAGAAGGAAGTTCACATGCTGTCGTCTTCTGCCTCGGCAACTGAATGTTTACCGAGCTCGGGTCATTGTTCTCCGTGTTGGCTTCGCGTTTAGCACCAGACATGGGCAGCACAGCTCTGTTCAAGAAGATCAAACAGTCGTCAACAATCAAAGCAGTCTCGATTGTACTTGAGTGAAAGCCTTAGTCCAAACCTTATACGAAGGCGAGAGTAGGAACAAGAGATACAAGGTTCCTGTCGGTGATGCGCAAAGAGTTATGCCGAAGTTTAGGCATGGTAAAGAGGGAAAGGTCGGCGCGTCATGCTCTGTTATCACAGCCGCACGACCGAGGCAGGTGCAAGCTACAATTCCTCTTGGTCTCCATCATCTTGTGATATACCGTTGCTCCTGTGAACAAAGTCCATCGATCATCAAAGGAATCATCGCATCTACAAACCCTGGAAGTCACTGGAATAGAGTCGTTTCTACAATACACAATGGTCGCCGACGCTTTGATCTACCACCCCGCGGTCACGCACTACAACAAGTTTGTCGCGACGACAGGTGCGCTCAACTCCTGGCCTTACATATCTCTCATGTCTATGGGCAACTGACTGACGGCTCCGATGTAGTTGGCCGCGACAAGGCCCTCCGTCTCTTGCAATACCTCTCCCGCTTCCTGGCATGGTACACCCTTCGCACCAACAGCCCCCAAGCAACAGTCGTGCAATGGGCCAAGCTGAAAGCCAACCTCGGCCTCGTCCGCAAGGCCATGCGCATCGGCAAGTTTGTCGAGCACTTCCGCGCCGCGGCAAATGCCTACGACGCAAAGACGCTTGACCCGGTCATCCGCTTCTGCACCACGGGACGACAGCTCGGATATGGAGCTTACATGCTCACTGACACCTTGACGTACCTGGATGCTTCGGGCGTGAGACCCAGTGCCACGGCCAAGAGGATGCAGGTTCAGGCTTACAGGGCGTGGATGACGGGTTTGTGCTTTAGTGTCTTGAGTGGAGTGTACACCATCTACAAGAGCAGGAGTGAGGAGGCTGCGCAAACAGACAAGGCCGTTGCTGCCGAGAAGACGGTCGAGGTCAAGAAGTTGCAGCGGTATGTTTTTGACCATTTCATTCTTTCTTTCCTCTTCGTTTCTGCAATTTTGTCGTTGATCGACTTTTGCTGACTTGATACAGTGAGAGAAGCGCTGCTCAGACACAACTCGTCTCGGATCTTTGCGATCTCTTCATCCCCGTCTCTGCTCTTGGATACATCAACGTTGACGATGGTGTCGTCGGTCTGGCTGGTTCCGTCAGCTCGTTGATTGGTCTGATGGCACAATGGAACAAGACTGCTTAGATTGTGATGATGCTGCTTTGACTCTTCTAACTTTATTATGTCCGAAGGGCACCTGCTTTGCCAGACTCGGTTGTTATGCCTCTCCATACGAAAGGCTGTTTGTAGTACATTTTTTGCATGCATTTCCTTCTTTTTCTTCTTGATCTTGCTGAATGCGACTGAGTTCCAGTTTCGTCTATTGCGATACCTTTGAGGAATTCTTCTCTCTCATCATTCCATATCTTCCACTGCACCTTATCTCTGTGAGGCTTCCTGACACCACATTTTCTCCAAAGGATCAATCTTTCCACCATTTTGACCCTACAATTTGAAGGCGAGCAGCTAAGCAGCATTCCCTAATCACCACTGTCAGCAAAAGCGAGCTGTATGCCATCTGTCATGATTCATCTACGCGTCAGAGAGAGTGGTGATCAAAGTATTCAAGACCAGGGTCACAGCAGCAGCAGCAAGCAAAAAAAGAAGAAAAAGAAAGAAAGAAAAAACAGCTACGAGTTACACAACAAAAGATTTCGAGTGGCTATGAGAGAAGAATAGAGCAGAGATTGAAATGAGACTAGATTCGGCGGGAAGTACATAGACATTGTGGTGAAAGGCGTTCGTGCCAGACGTGAAAAACGAAAATAGTGAGAACGAATGGTAGAAACCACAGATTGAAATGGTCAAGGATTGTTCATGTTTGATTATGACCATGAGTGTCAGAGTAACACTATTGCTTGTTTTTCTCTTCCTCTTTTGTTTTTTCCTTGACCAGGAGAGGCAGAGTAGATTGAGGTCGATCTGCACCCTACGTGCGTGGTGCTTTTATGAGGATGGCCTATGTTGGTCGTTGGAAAAGCAATTGTTGAAACACAGCAATGTTGGTTGGATATTTGTATGACTACAAATTGGCCCCTCTGACTCAAGCAAGAGAGACGGGAATGATCGGGAAGACACCGAAATCGTGTGAACATGAATAGACGATGAAAAGTGGAAGGAACTTTGGATGACCGTAGAGAAGTAGAAACGGAAATCGTGAATGGCAAAGGAGAAAAACAAGGAAAAGAGAAAAGGTCGTCAGATTCATGTCAAACAGGCAACTTAGCCCCTGACTCGAGATTCAGTAGTCGGTGAAAAGCCGTGTAGACATTGTAGGCCTCGAGCCCCTTCTCTCGCTCTGCACGGGACTCGCCTTTCTGATACCTTGTTCCTTGCTCTCCTTGATGATCCACACACCACCACTGGTGCCTAGTCTCGTAGCACCGGCTTTGAGCATGACGGTGGCATCATCGACGGTCCGCACGCCTCCACTGGCCTTGACTTGCATCCTGTGGCGGTCGGTGCGTTTGTCTGCCAAATGATCGCAGGCAGCACGCATAAGTCTAACATGCTCGACTTTTGCGCCGTGTCCGAGGAAGCCCGTCGACGTCTTGACAAAGTCAAAGTTGGCGGCCGAGGCAATGGTGCAGGCAGCAACAATATCCCTAGAGGCGAGTTGAGAGGTCTCGAAGATGAGTTTGAGGACGGTCGGGTGGGGCGCCATGGAGCGTATGAGGGCGAGTTCGTGGTAGATTTCGCTGTACTCTTGCTGTTTGAGCAGAGGCCAGTTGATGACGAGGTCTAGCTCGTGTGCGCCGGCGGCCAGTGCCATGCGGACCTCTTGCAGTTTGTAGTACGTGTCTTGGGTGCCTTGGTGGAAACCAATGACGCTGGCGATTAGGACGTTGCTTCCTTTGAGATTGGCATGTGCTTGGGCGACATAGTTGGGTCGAACGCAAACGCTCTGCACAAGACAGCGTCAGTAAATCTGGTCGAAAGCCGGAGCGACAAGGAGATGGATACAGCAAAGTTGGCGACTCTGGCTTCGGCGCACAGCTCGTCGATCTGTTTAGGCGTAGCGTCCAGTTTGAGCAGTGTGTGGTCGATGGTGCGTGCAATGTCGATTCTGTCCAAGTCAGGACAGTAATCCTGCTCGTAGACCTGGAGCTCGCGCGCAACATCTGAGATGATGGCGCGCCATTCCGTTTCCGTATATCTCGTCGTCGTCATGCTGCAAGTGCTGTGGACTGGTTGCTGGTCAGAGGCGCCGTCTTCTCCTTTTCTCTCGTAGCCGCCCAAACGACTGCGCTAGTCATTCTGCATGTGCTACCTCCAACCCACACCGTCATGGCATTTCCAAGCTGCATGTTGAACGCTGCCTGGTTTAATACAATTCAAGATGCATCGACAAGAAAGGGTGGTCGACATTCAGATGAACAAAAGAGATGACAGGGGTCGTGTCTGAGACAGAGGCCGTCTTCACCGTCAAGCACGGTGATGCAACATGCCATGACCCTATTTAGTATCCATAGGGCTAATCTTCACCATTTCACGTGGCACTTCATGTCTACTGTAGTTTCATCATAGTCACCAAATATATCAAGCAATAGACAAATCAATTCGCAGAGCTAGAACCAGGCGAGCAAGGGTAGCCTTCCTCAATAGCATACAAACTCCTCGCTCCTCAACGTAACCAAACGTTAGAAGACAGGCAGGCAGGAGATGCCATCTCGTCTTCCCATGCATCATGTACAGAAGAACAGCAAATGAAAGAAGTAGAAAACTCCATTGACAATAGCAAAAGACCTGTAAAAAGGGAAAAACGAAAAAAAGCCGTGGCTTAGGTCTTTGGATATCCGGAACTCCCTTTTTGTGACGACGGCGGTCGAAGTTTTTTGGGTCATGAAACATGTTGCTTTTTTTGGGGGGCGAGAGCGTTTCCCTCTTCTATCCACAATGCGCGCGGCTGACCATTGTTGGTTGTGTGTGCATCTTGATTGGATTCCATTCCGCTTGATTGATAATTTGCGTCCGTCCAACCCTCGTCCATCATCCACTCCTCGTTACGAAAACCAAAGACATGCTTTTCTTTTTGATTTGGTTCAACGAGTCGTTTACTTTCTGCGGAAAGAGCAGCCCTCGGTCAGGCGGGCCTTGCCGCCGGTGGGCTGGCAAAGGACCTGGGAGCAGCCGGCGCAGACAACGACGGTCTGGGCGTGCGAGAAGACGGTGGTGATGGTGAAGCAACCGGGGCACTTGACGTCCATGAAGAAGGAGCGAGGGCCGGGGACAAGCATCTGCTAAGAGTCAGACGATGGTTGTGTGATTGTGAACAAGTCCAGATGTACGCACCTTCAGCTTGTGCTTGCGGGCCTCGGCCTGAGGGGTGGGGTTGAGGAGATCGACTGCGAGAACCTAAAAGGCACTCAGTCAGTCCATCTCTTTGCGATTGCATTTGTATGTCGGTTGTTCTGAGATGCGACGCTGGATGGTGGTGGACGGGTGGCGGGTGACGACATATTTGGATGCCTGACAGCACTTCGTTCTACAGGCAGATGGATATATTGGATGCGATATTGATGGTATTCGATGGTGGATTGATGCTTGTCGCCCATGTCGTGTGCCTTCTCTTGTCCTGCGGTCGAAATTTGCCACCCGTGGTCGACCGGTCCAGCGCGCGTCTCAGAAGTCCCAGAAAGTCGGTCTTACCATCTTGACGGTGTTTGATTGACGAGTTTTGTGTGAAAAAGTCTCTGCGTAAGTGGTTGGTGTATTGGCTGTGCTGGTTCGCAGGTAGGCTCGCGGTCGACAGGTCAAAAGAGTCGGGGCAAGGGCGAGGATAAAGCTCCCGCTGAATTTGCCTGCTGTGGGCGGACTAGAGCCTTGGCACCCGCTTACTAACCGCATTTCATCCGTGCTTTGCCTTCTAGTCCATCACTTCGACATCGAGTAACATGTCATGTGCTTCCTTTTCCTTCTGAGCATCACGTCTATCGGCTTCTTGAACCTGCTTCACTGCTCTAGATCGTACTCTGCAAATTTGTCGCTCGAAGCTGGCTTGCTTGGTGGCGAACATTGACCCCTCTCGGCCGATGAACGCCTCTGACCCGGCAACCGCATCACTTACTGTCTGCTCCGTATATCCTTAAATGCTACTTGTCCAACACCATACTTCATTTGCATATCTCGTAACATATCGCTTCGATTCTGACAACTGCTGCCTTCAGTTCACTGGACATGTTCTGAAGTCAGATATGCGTCATTCGAGATCTACACTTGCTGCTCATGGTGCATCACTCCCAAGACGCTTTTGCTTCTGCGGGATCGACATATCAAAAGATGCCCCACTACTAACATCGACTGTAGTCATGGGGTTCGAAGACGGAAATGTCGTCGGCAACTCTGACTTCTGATTCCTCTTGGTCTACCATGACCCGCAAAACACGATTATCCATCGTTGCCACTATGTTTCACAGACTCATTCACAAAACCGATGAACATTGTATTCGGTGGTAGGGCTCGTTGAGACATCTCAGATGACTGCCACTGTGGTCGAGATCAGGACATTGCCAAGACATTGCTGATGAAACATCACCAGGACCACAGCCTGTCTTGTCACGACTTGTCTCGCAAGACATGTGTTGAAAATTGCCTGTATCTGTCCTCGCCTCGCCGGATAGATGCTCGCACCTTTTGAGCATCTCATGAACTCGTCTTCGCGCAAATAAGGAGTCACTTTCGGTTAGACACCACAGCAGACTTGGTGGTCGTATCGATGCTTATCTCGAGTGATCACATCGTTGCCTGATCATCTCGATGGGAACACTACGAGTACGGACGGGCACTCCATGCGGTCAAGTTGCTGTTACAGCAGTTCTCTGCATCGCCACCTTCACGAACTATTCCCATTGTCGTTGACAGCACTGAACACTGGCTACATCTCACTGATGACCGATGGTCCCCGTCTATCTATGCCGGGAAACTCATCGACACGAAAGCACTATTCTCAGTATCGCTCCTACTCAGACACCTCGTTCTTCGCAAGAGGCTGATTCAAGAACGAATAAATCCCTGCAGAGTTCTTAACTTCACGCTGCCGTGTTCGAAGACTGTTGGCGCATGGCCCCCAAGTGGGTTCACAATCGAATGTCAGATTTCGACCGTCACTTTGCATTGTCGTTCGTTTGGTGATACAAGACACAGTTTTTGCTACCGTAGTAGCGAGTGGGACTCCTGCAACCGCAACGCGAACAGGTCCTGGTTCTGTCTATCGACCCTGCTCCTATACCGCACCGTCTGTGGGGATCGTTTTTGAGATCTGCTCGGGGACTGTTGGCATCTATCACGATGAGACAGTCACAGCCTGAACTGCATTAGGAATTATGGATTCTAAGTCAAGTTTTCAATCAGATCAAATTCGATGGCGCCTCGGACCGGTCAAAAGTCCTTCTAGTGACACTCGCTCGCCAGATTTGCCTCGATCATCTTAGAGCCACTGTCGATTACTGGTCACGAGGATAGAAGCAGAAACTATCTTGAGTACCAAGGCAACGCTGTGTCCACAACGCTTAATAACCTCGCAGCACGAGTTCCGAACAAACAACATCCACAGACGACGACCGAAGCTGTGTTACTGCTATCAGCCACCCATCGCATATCTCAGACACAACAGTCTTCAAGCAACACCGTCCTAGACAAGGCGATCTTGACCTCGAACGAGGAACTGCGGACAGTCCTCAATACTTAGTGGACCACTTCTCAAATTGACACGCCCACTGCGATATACTCTCACCATCACTGCTTGTTGAAAAGGTCTTGGTACGTAGAATCGAGGCTCGACAACGATATTGAGGCGATTCCGAACGCAACATCGGCGACTAAAAGCCTCGAGACACGACAACCAGCAACCAGTGACGCTTTCAACTAATCGTCTCAGAAATCATCTGAAGCCCCAGCTCGACAACAACACCGAATCTACTCGACAAGTGCAGGCGAGACTCTCCACACTCACTACGCACACAGTGATTAAGAAGTATCGAGAAGGCATTGATCCTTATCACGATCCAAGGATGGTATAGACTAATGTCCAGGTTGAACCACGGTCGCAGAATTATATATACTGATGTGGCGATTTACAATCCATCAATTCAGTACATCTGATCAGGTCTCGTGGTCTAGCGGTATGATACTCGCTTAGGGAGTTGCTTCACAGCAGCTTGAAAACTCTAAGCCAATTGCGAGTGGTCCCGGGTTCGATTCCCGGCGAGACCCCTTTTGCCTGCTGGGGCATGGCTTTTGCTGGCTGAGGCTGAGAGAAAGCAGTTGTTGAAGTTTTGGACGTTTGTCAAAGATCTGCAAGTTTGAGGCGTTCAAAGAGGGTTGTACTGACACGACAACAAATTCACACCATGGATAACGACCTTAGCTTTGTCTTTTTCTTGCCAAAGACAGCAGCCTCAACCTAAACAGACAAGGCCTCAACCAGGTCAGTCAACATTTTCTCGTCAAAAAAGTTTGTCCCGCGCTTTCCTTGCCAAGCCTCAGTTCTTCCTTTCTCACATGTCTGAACCACGCTACCCCACAAAAACATTTACATCCGAGCTTCCGAGGCTTCGCAAAATCTTGGCAGAGAAAAAAAAACTTTCTCGTCTTCGGGCCTATACCGCAACCCAGACAAAAGACAAAAAGAAACATACAGCGGTGTGTATAGGAATAGCCGAAGGCGGGGCTCGAACCCGCGACCTTGAGGTTTGGAATATCTGATGATAAGAGCCACACGCTCTACCGATTGAGCTACCCCGGCAGGTCTGATGATCTAGTTCACTGTGTGAACCGGCTGCTGACTGATGGGTGACAGAATGCTCGTTGCGTATATGTAGTCTTTGTGCTTTCTGCTCAGCATGCCTGATAGGAAAATCAGACATTGACCATTCCCGATCAATTCTATATATACATTACAGATAAAGACAGCAATGCAATTCACTATGATCTCCTCCGTTCGAACCTAAGTCCCACAACAGAACCTCATGTGATTTTGTCCGTTGACATGGATGCAAGATATACATCAAACCAAGATGCATCTCCAAGACCAAAGTTAATATGATAGAATAACAACCAGCCCGAGTATAACTTGACAAACCCCCCAAAAACCCCAAGCAACTGCCATGAACTCTTGCAAAATAAGAAAAGCTCATTTTTTCTGCTAGGTCATAAGAGAAAAGTCAGAAAAAAGGTAAAGGAAAATAACAGCACCTATACAAGACAAAATCAAGGCCAATTTATAGATAAAGATAATAAGCCAACAAAAGTAGAGTCAATAGAAAAAGATCAGACCACCATTATAAAAAACATCAACCCACAAGCCCTCCCTGCAACAAGTCCACCCAAATCCTGAAAGAAAAAGGACAAATCAGGCAAAAGGAGAGACCAAAAACCACCATCACCAAAAAACCCATCACACCAAATAAACAACCCAGTATTCAGATACAAAACTCCCTACACAAGGAGACCCGAGACTAAATACTAGAATAAGCCCAACGACATCCAAGAAAAGCAGAAATATCAAGCACTGCTGTATACCACATAGTACAGCAGCAAATACATCAACCGAAAAGAAACTTCCAAGCACAAGAAAATGGAAACACCTCAAATCACACCAGGAAAAAAAAAACAGCAAGAAACAAACCGCAAGAAGCAAAGCTGCAATCAAGGTCAGAGAGAATAGTAATCGGGCGTAAAGAAAGGGAAAAACACATGAGGCAGGGAACGCTGGGAGCCAATGACAGGGAAGATACTATCAAAGTTGAGAAGAAAGGAAAAGACAAGATCAACAGGCAAAAGCATTCACAGGCGAGAGTACGAAACAGTCGAGCAGCAAGGAAATCGAAAGACTCGAGGAGACGTGATACGACCAAACTCGGGTCCAAGGTACGATCGAGCACAGAAGGAATACACACTGTTAAGTAGACGAGGAAGGGACATTTGGCTATACACAGAAGGAAGGGACGTTCGACTGTACACAGAAGAAAGGAGCGAGCACACGAGGAATCAACGACTAGCACTGAAGGAAGGAGCGATAGTTCATAAGCCGAGTGGGAATATAAGGTATGCTATCCAGGTGGAAGTGACGATTTAACCACCTCCAGAAAGCAAAAAGCTGAGAGAGATGTGAAAGAAATCTCGAAATACAAAGTAAGCAGATCTGTAATTCTTTTGGACCATGAGCATGGCCAACATGGAAACGCACAGCAGCTTTGCAGTCTTGATCTTGTAAATATGCGGGCATGTTTCACAAGGAATCTTTGATCGAGCCAGCAGTATGACAACAAAGACTGCGAATGAAGCTTGATCAGTTGAAAAATGCCGTCATCACTGCCGTTAGTACTTTCATGGAGGTCCAAAGAAGAGCAGAGTGACTGGATCATCTCATAGACTGACGTCTTTGCATAAAGTTGTGGTGGACCACCTGCCTGTTGATCGTTTCAAAGATCATCTGACACAAGTGTGTTGATAGCGGAGAGTGATATTGACAAACCTGGAAATAGCTGGCGATGAACTACGACTCGCCAGATCCTGCGGCCTCCCAGTATCCAGTTTCAGGTATAGAATATGCCCTAAGAAAGTCCTGATCGGATCTGTTGATCGGTAGCTGATATATTGATGGTTCTTCCTCGATGGAAACCAGAAATAGAACAGCGTGGTGCTATCAAGTACTCTGGACGATTCGACCCCGAACATAGACGAAAGGCTTGTATGTGAATATGCAAACTTGTCAATCTTGCAGACGTCGTGTACATTGCATTAGCGAGAGATCGGAAACCAAAAGCAAACCTCGTCGATACAGCGCAAAGACCACTCAGGTTTAGATGGAGGAGAGACACCCTTTCGCAAGAAAGATATTCTGCTCTCGCGTTCGCAGTCGATACCACAGAACTGCTTGGAGTCATCGGACCCGCTTGTCGAGGGCTGGAATGTCAAATCATCCCTACCACAATCGATCAGAGGGGCGGATCTCGCTCGGCATCGACTTCGTATTGCGTAAAAACCCCTTGCAGTAGACACGCACGAGACGAATGAGCAAACACGTGTCTCAGCTGCAAACACCGACTCCTGGCCCGAAGCAAGGGATCGGTAAGTCAAAGACGCACCTTCACTTCCACTGCTAGGTCACAGAACTTGTCGGCACGATTCAATATCGCTGTGTTGGTCGACGTGCAGGATGCCTGAAGATCGAGTTTCTCCGAAGTGTTGGAATGATATGCCAAGATCCGACCCTTCGTGTTGGGAGGCAAAGAACCAGGGGCACAGAATCAGAGTCCCAGGTGAAAGGTCCGAAGCCGAGGTGATCCTTCAGGAACTGGTGACTGGTCAAGAAACAATCAAATCGATCATGAGATTCTTGGAAGTGATATCACAATTTGAGACGAGGGATTTGAAACCGGACGAGAACGAGGACGTACCAGATATTGTCGTAGCGTGATGTTCGGCGCAAAAGGTGCATTGCATGAGCACCAGCAGATGATGCTGGTTCCTTTCGCGCCGGGGGACGCTCGGCGTACTGATCAATTCGGTCTTTGTTAGTTTCTGGGCATCGTGTATATTCTTGAACGCGGGTCAGAGATATCAAAGATCCAGAGCAATGGATCCGCGACAGACCAAAAGGATGGACTATCAGAATAGCTGATCGACGGGGGGAACGATGGAGTGCTGTAGTAAGATGCTGCTGACGCTTAAAGCTTGCGCAATATATTACTTGCATTGGCGCCATCTGCTTTTTGGAATACCCGCGCAAGGGGCACCGATTGGCAATTCTCGGAGAACCCTGGATACTCGGAAGACTGGACCTCCTTCGGATGACGCAAAAGGACATCGTAGATGGGAGGGTTCGGAACCAAACCTTTCATCGTATACCTTGGCTGGATTGACAGGTTCGGACGCGGCTGTTCCAGAGGACGCCGGATAAAAGTGAATCACTTTGTGCCTGGCGAGTGTACTCGTGAGGTTGGATTGCGCAGCAACCTTATGCCAGGGAGAATGATGTACCTAATCGACCCACTCAAATTGATAACTCTCTTGCATGAAGGCACTGCTGAATGTCCGGTTTCCATCTCATATAAGATAGATGAATTGAGTCCAGACACAAGGAGCGAGTGACGAAATTCGAGATCTGTCCGACCCCGGAGGACAGAAAGAAGCTGGCCTTGTTTGGGCTGATGAGTGATCAGGAAAAGGAAACAGATCTTTCGGGGAGACCTGGATGGGTTGAGCCGACGGGAGATTGATTGGCTGGAGAATGATCTGTCCCGTCCCAATTCTCGAGCTTGTCAATCTCTAAATCCTCCAGACTAGTCATCCCAATCTATCTACCTTTTGCTCTATACCCGACTACTGTGGGTGCTATCGAGTAATGCTGTGAAGACCCAGCGACCTAGACATGCAAGAGATTCAACCAAGTCTGGAAGGAAATCGCGACCGATGTACCAAGGGACTGCATCATCTCAGATTTCCCTGTCTTGGCTTCCACCCGAAGTTTTCAACTCCTACAAATTCTCCTGAAATAGTGGCAGCAATATGAAAATACTCTGCCCTGTCAAGGATTGATGAGCTGTCAGGTGGTTGATACTTCTGTCAAAATCCACGGGTACGGCGCGGTCCGTACGGAGCTGCTCCGAGCTTGACAGCGAGGGTGGCTGGGCATGGCTGAGTTGAGAGAGAGCATTGACAGTGGGCGGACCATGGCCCATACTTTCGATAGCCTCAACACGCAATAAGATGCTGCTCGACCGAGAATAGGACGCAAATTGCCGGAGTGGCTCCTAGACGGCAATGTTGAAATGCAAAGTCATGGAACATTATTGGCGAGCAATTTTTTTCATGCGACGAATCGAGTGGAGAGGTTTGATCGTCAGATTCAGAGACTAGCTATGAGAAAGGAAACAACATCGTATCGACCCTTGGCCCTGCATGTCCGAAAGATGGAGCTACGACTCCTTGGAAGTGAACTCAGAAACCTGGAACTCCGCTGATCTTTTCGAGGAGTCCGCAGGCGTTAAGACATATTGTCATGGTAACCTTGGCAAAAACCCATTCGAACGCCATCCCTAGGTAGTGCCCAGCAAAGAGAAAAGAAAATCGAGACGAAAAGATGCAATAAAGACGCGCTGAGAACGCCTTCGCTAAATGATACTTTGGTGGTCTTGGATAACCTGAATTCTAACAGAGAAAAAGCAGAGATTAAGGAGAAGGGGTGACCCTGAGTTATGTCTTATGTCGTTACGTCGTCATACTGTGGCTGCTGTGGCTGTCGATTGGGAACGAGTGGAAGGCAAATAAGGTCGTGCCGAACGAATTATGGACGATCGAGTTGCCATAGGCAGACAGGCGAGGCAGGTGAGCGATAGATGTGCACGATCAACGGCTCGACTTGCTCTTGCTGCGTGGATTGGGAACAATATACTCCTTGCTAGGATCCCACTCGTCGGGGTGGAAATCTGGGTTCAAGAAGTGGGTGCGGTTGAAATGAGAGCTGCACAAGTTAGTCGCTTGAGCATCGATTCAAAGTAAAGATAAAACTTACTGCTTGAACTGAGCAGTCTGGCAGACAGAGTTTTGAGCAGTTGCATCCGCAACGTTCTGTCCATTCTGCTCAAACATATGGGTAGATGGCCTGAAGTTTCCTTTGCCTCCGTAGCTAAGCTGATCGTAGTTGAAGAATGTGGTCTGCGATACAGGAGAGAAATTATAGTCGGCCGTTGAGGAAGGCGAGGGAGTCTGAACGGCAGGAACATAGGCGGGAGTGGCGACAGGAACGACAGGTGGTGGTGCATGGTGCTGAACAGGCATTGGTGCAGAAGCCGGCACAGGTGGAGGCGGCACTGCAGCAGTGGGGGCAGCATAGTCAGACACGCCGTAGAACTGGTTGGGCATCCAGTTGGACTGATTAGACAGCAGCGACATGCCAGGAATCATGGTCATAAAATCGGACATGCCAAGGTCCATGACAGGTTCTTCGTAATGGTGAAGAGAGGACTGCAGGTATGTCGGCACAGCGATGGGTTGGCTCGGTGGTGGCTGCGAGAAGATCTGCTCAGGCTGATACAGTATATCATAGTGACCGCTGCAGGTCAAGTTAGCTGTTGTAACAAACCAAGCAACTGTATATCACTCACGGTCTGTAAAGTAGACGGATGGTGTGTGCGTGTGTAAGGTTGGGCGCAAACTGATGCGCGTTCACCTCAGTACCAGCGCTACGATCAAGGTAGATGACTTCCAGAGCGATGCCAGCAGGCTTGAGCAAGACGTCAGTCAGAGCTTGCATTCCAGGGTGATCAATCTCGATCTGGTGAGGGTCGATGTTGGCGTCGCAATAGCTAGGAACAGTGTGAGGGAGCACGAATGGGGCGTAGTCTTTGGCACGAGTCTTCATCCAAGCCGAGGTAAGAGTCTGCTAGAGTAAGTAAAGGAACGCCTGAGCTAGGCTAGTTGTACTCCGCACCTTGAGATATGTGATGATTTGATTCTGGATCTCTTCGTTGTTGAAATACTCGAGTAAGAAGGCCTCGGAGTTGGATGAGTCGGCCGACATGCACTTGCGTAGCAGGGCATAGATCTCATCGGCAAAGTCTTCCCAGATGAACTGGCTGTAGCCAGCCATGTTGATGACATTGCCCAAGGACTTGAGACGAGTTTCCTCCTCCAGAAACTTGGTCCTGTCACCTACGCGGAAGAGATTCTCGAAGTAGCCGAAAGCAACAGCTGATGCATGTCAGTATACTCAGCTATGGTACAAGGATTGTATATTTGCTTACCTCTCCAACCACATCTCCCATCGCCACGAGTTGTGCGATAGTGAGAGTACTTGTGGGGGAGTGCCTAAGACAGAACATTAGTGACATGTGGTAAAGAACAACTAGAGATAGTATCGCACCGAAGTCTTTGTGCGATAGACCGGATCGGCAGCAGCATACTCTTCGATGAGAGCACTGGTTAGTTGTTTCTCACCGACAAATGGTCCCTGTAAACATTCAAAGTCAGCCAACGGGGCCCGAAAGCTTGTGCAACGACACGACACGAGCGGGTGCGGGGAAGGGAGCAAACTCACCGTCACTTCAGGCTGGAATTCAGCTGACAACTTCTGGAGCTGCGCCATCTCGTCTTCCGACTGCGAGTATGCCATGACTGCAGGCGTGTGTTGAGGCTGTGGGGGTTGATGGTGCTGGTGAGAGTGAATGTATGGAGAGTGGTCGATCAAGGGTTGATGATGGTGCTGCTGCTGATGAAGCTCGGGCATTCCAAGCGCCGAGGGCCGCATTGGCATCTGCATCTCTGCTGGTCGGTACGACGTGGTGTAGGACGAAAATTCGCCATAGGGATACATTCGATCGCCTTGATAGTAATTGGGCACTCCCACGTACGTATACATGGCAACGGCGGTCGGTTGGGTGTTAAGCGATTGAGTGTGTCTTGCTGATCAAGGCCGATCGTAGGAAGCGAGAGTAACAGGAAAGCAGGTAAGCAGGCGGGTAGCTTGGAAAGCAAAGAATGATGGGAGAGATGCGCAAAAGACGAAACAAGATGAAGACACCGAGGTAGCAGGAGGTCTTTCACGCAGGTCGTGGGCGTGAGGGGTGGAGAGGCCTTTTTCACACAATAGCCTTGTCCCCTACGTGATAGATTGAGGTGCAGGAAGCCGGGGAGGTACTGGCACGACGGTGGGAGCAGAAAAGAAAGGGATCCGTAAGTCTGGGAAAGGTTGAGCAGATGTTCGGTTCCCTTGCTGCAGTAGAACAAGAGGATACAGGGGCCACTATTTGAAGAGACGCGAATGAGTATAGGTCATGCGGCTTGACTCCTGCCAGGCACCAAAAGCGCGTGCCGGGAAAAAAATGTATCAGAGCATACATGTCCGATCGGGTCACGAAGATGGAGCGTGGCAATCGACTGGGACTGCTGCACAGCTGGGAGCCAATCTAGAAAACCACTAGACTCGGCGCCTCATGCACATCAAACTATCACCACACTTGTACTGTGAAACAGAGGCTGATCTTCGAGTAGGACAAGGTAGAATGAATTGTCTATGAGACAATCGAATCGAGGAGGGCCGGCTCGTGCCCTCCGAGCCCAGATACGAGAGGGCCTGACAGCACTTTGGCGAGTCGAACAAAGTCGTCATATTTGACACATGGCGAGTTCAGGTTAAAGTGATCTGGCACGCCGAGTGGGAATCAAACTTTGGACAGTGTCTCTTAGGAGCAAAATGCGACAGGTCGGGAGACTGAGCGATGTGGGTGCTCGACGACCCGACAGAGTGGGCAACTAATCTGAGTGCACAGGGTTCGTCGACGGTAGGCTGGGTTTGATGCCAACTAACCGATCAGGAGCTTCCGGGCCGCAGAAGATCATTGGGCGGCCCCGAAAGAGCGGGGAGTGATGTGTTCATATAGTAGTACAAGACTTGACTACACGACAATGCAGCATGCAAGCTCTTTACCTGTCTCTCATCGGCAAGACCTGTTGTTTGACTGCAAGCTTACGCGCACGGGATGATCCCATGCAAAATCTATCGCTGTTTCTTTAATATATCTCGACCTTTGCGTCGGGTTTGCAGTAACTAATCATTGTGATTCGTGATTTTGTTGGTCTTCTATCCACGTTGCTCGAGCTACACGGCCAACACTTGCCGCCCCACCCTCAGAGCTGCGACCTGTCTGTGCTGGTCGAAGAAATTGATGTTTGTGTTACCTCTGGGCAAGAAAAAGAAAAAGCCGTTGTACCCACACGAGCCTCCAGAGCGTATTAATGAGAAGAGACATCTACGAGCTATATTTCATCAATCGCTGACGGGAGTACAAAAACGCCCAGAGGGAGGTTGGGAGCGGAGGGGCATAGACCGCTTTGTGTCAGCAGCATGCGCAAGCGAAGAGGCGCATAATAGTTCTTCCAAATAACGTTCCGGGTATCGCCAGGTACGCCATCCGCTGCAGATTTGTGGCAACGTCGTGAATGTTTGGTGTGGATGCAAAGCAAAGGGCCGTGATTGGATGACACCCGACATGCATGCAAGTCATGTCGAGATGAATTCAACCTGGGACCCGGGATTGAAGTCTGCGCTTCCCAGAAGGCATGTTGGTGCGATGCGTAGAGGGAGGGAAGTACGCCTCGGGATTCGCCATGGATGGCGCTCCATCGTCACCTTTGAAACCCTCACCGTCGTTCAGGACAAATTCAGCCAGTTTACGTACAGCTGATGTCCAGTCTGCGACTGCGTGCATGCGATCCAAGTCTGCCCTACTTTCGATGTCGACAGTTCCGGCTTCCTGGTTGATCTTGCCGTGGAGCTTCTGGTCCATGATCAAGAAGCCCACAATGTCTTGGACTTCTGGAATGGAGATGTTCAGCTGCTTGGCAATGAAGGAGAGGCGGAAACGCGTGTAAGGAGCGACCAGCTTGACAACGGCCTTTGTGCGCATGTTTCGCGTGACTTCATCGATGTTCTCGGCAATGAAGGGGTCGGCCAACAGATCCTTGTTCTTCTGCAGGATCGACTCGTACCGGTGAATGTCATCTCGCTGGTAAGCATCGACCAGCTCGGTCATGGCGGCGATACGAGGATCGTTCTTGTATGGCTTGGTCTCCTGCGAATCAAAGGGGTTGATATCGGAGCCCATAAGCATGGTCGTCAGAACCAGATACTTGAGCACTTGGATTCTCTGCAACGAGCCGGCCTCATCGTAATTGCGGAACGACTCGAAGAAGTCTGATTGAGCCTCCTTCCAATTTTCTGCAGGGAGCGGGTCAGCACTGGGGGTCTAAAAAGGCGCAAGCGTGGCGTTCCCGAACCTTCACTCATGTGCATCTTGCCTCCACATTCTCGGATGATGCCCATAATCTTGGGATGTGGCACAGCCGATCTGACCTTGAGGGCACGCTGATAGAGGGCCTGAGAAGGACATGTAAGATTAGCTTGTGGCCCATGGCGTCAATCATAATCATAAGACGTTGGCACGGACCTTGAGACGTTTGTTGTTGCGAGTTTCGGCATACATGAGGATTTCCAGAGCGTAGACTTCGAGTGAGTATGTGCCTTTGGTTGGATCGTCGGAACCGTCGTCCAACTGACAGGCCTTGTGTAGCTCGCGCACCTTGTCGGTCAGACGACGGTAGTCCTTCTGATCAAGCCAGAGACGAGCCAACTTCGTATTTGTCTTGAGCCAGAGACGCTCGTTATTTGTGCTCTGGAACGAGTCAAGTGTCTTGGAGTAGAAGTGCTCCATGCACTTGTTGGCAGCATCGTCTTCTGCGTTCTTCTCGATGAAGTCGAGCATGTTGTTGATGGACTTTTCCGAGTAGTTGCGGGTGACGGCGGATTTGACGTAGGTAAGGAGCTCCTGGTAGTGCTGGACGGCTTGATCGTAGCGGCGGAGCTTGAACTCGAGTTTGATGGCCTGCTTCAAGCCTTTGAATCCCCTGGCTGACGTCAATCAAGGTGTCGGGCGACAAGGACAAGAGTACGCACCAGTCTCCCTTCTCTTCCTCGAGAGCAGGAACGCCCAAGAACTCATCAATGGCCTCTTCTGGATTGTCGACCTTCATCTGCTTGGCGTTGTAGTACTTGTTCTCGATGTCGACATCGCCGGCCTGGTCCTCATCTTCGTCCTCGTACTCGAAATCGTAGCTGGTGGGCAGTCAGCATTTGGTGTGTTGCGCATGAGGTGCAGAGCACGATTCCTACTCTTCCTGATCAGAATCCTGCATGAAATCGTCGTCGTCGGACATTGTGGCGGTGTTGAGATGCGGTGAAGGAAAGTCGACAGGTCCTTTGTTGTATGCGAGTCACAATGGTCGGTTACACACGAGATGCGGTGAATGAGATGGGCACACAGAGACGCAGAATGTGGTAGACGGTTCTCTGCGCAAGGCAAACAAGTGATGGACGGAGTTGAGCTTCGCGCTGATGACGGTGTTGGTTAGGTGCTTCTCGATCGCGATAAGATAAGAAGGCTTGGCGGTGGATCGAACTCAATGCGGTTCTTCACTTTGTTCACACTTTTCGACAAGACGTCGAGTTGCAGCCTTGACGGACTTTGCAATGACTAGGTATCTGCAAATGCTAGAGAGCGGTACAAATGTACTCATGGGGTGCTTCCTCCGAGCTGAGTTCCTGAAACATGTGCCAAGCGGCCTGGACAGCGGAACTTGTTCAAAGCATGCGGACCAATGACCACCATGCTAACAGACTGATTCGAAGATTCTCGACGAGGTGACAAGCGATACTCGGGGCCTACAGCTCTGATTGAATTACTCCGTACCTCGATAGCATCACAGAGCGGCACAGTAGAAGATGGATATATAACATGTGTGGAGTGGAGTTGGGGTACATATACGTGCCCTGTGCGTAGGTTTGGGTGGCCGGTGACGCTCTGCGATTCTGCCAACGGCGGGCGCGCTCTCGTAGCAACCAGAGTCAAGACCAACGCTGTATCAACGCCGACTCTGTTCTGTCTTGTCGTCTGCTGCATCTCTTACCATCTGTCGTCCTGCATATCCGTCTTCAATTGCCATCTCATCAACCACAAACCGTGTCGTCGTCGATTCCGCTCTACGTCAGCCTCGGAAGCAGTTCAAACTCTACGCCATCATCCCCAGCCTCTGCCGGCGCACTAGACCTTGGACCACCGCCCACCCAAGATCCTCTCGGACGCGCCCACCTCGCTGCACCCTGCCTCTCGCCCACCAACCTCTCTACCACACACCACTCGAGTCCCCGACATGCCTCTCTGCGGTGGAACCAAGACCGTCCAGCGCAAGCTGGTCCTGCTGTGCGTGATACATGGCTGCACACGGCCCTCTTGCGACTGAGTATCTATACTGACAAAGCCCCGCGTCCAGAGGTGATGGTGCTTGCGGAAAGACTTCGCTATTAAACGTCTTCACGAGAGGGTACCACTGACCACTACCCCCGACTTTCGCCGCTCTGCTGACACGCGACCAGATATTTCCCTACAGTCTAGTAAGACGACTCGCAATCTCGTCAACGCCGCTCATCACTAATCCAAACCCTCGTCTGAAGCGAACCCACCGTCTTTGGTACCGCCCCTCCAACACAGTCACGTCTGTCGCAGTACTGACCCGACTCAGAAAACTATGTCCACGACATCTTCATCGACAATGTTCACGTAGAACTTTCCCTTTGGGACACGGCCGGCCAAGAAGAATTCGACCGCTTGCGCTCCCTGTCCTACGACGATACCCACGCCATTATGCTCTGCTTCAGCGTATGTTCCGCCCATCCACAGGATACTCATCCTCGACACGCGACTAACCAGCCCATGACAGGTCGATTCGCCAGACTCGCTCGAAAACGTCGAATCCAAATGGGTTGCCGAGATTGCCGAAAACTGCCCCGGTGTGAAGCTCGTCCTTGTTGCCCTGAAGTGCGACTTGCGAGAGCAAGCGAATGATGACGAAGAGAGCACCGAACCTAAACGTCCCATGATTGACTACAAGCGCGGCCTCGCTGTAGCCGAGAAGATCAAGGCGCTCAGATACCTCGGTACGTCTCACATGTAGAGCTCGAAAACCAGGCGAACATACTGATGATGATCGTAGAATGCTCGGCCATGAAGAATCGCGGTGTCAACGAAGCCTTTACTGAGGCTGCTCGCGTCGCCCTCCAGGTCAAGAATGTCAAGGGCGACAAGCAGAGCAGCTGCTCCGTCATGTGAAGCCTCGCCTTGTCCTCTCCATCTCCACGCCCTCCTATCACCCTCTCCCATGTTTTTTCTCTTCTTGCACAAACATTACTATACCCCATACCCCTTTTCTGCTTGGCCAAGCTTGCTATCTAATTCACGCCTCTTTCATATCTGCTTTATGACCAAATCAACTTTTCGATCTACTCGCTCAAAACTTCGTCAGAGACCGCTCGTTGGGCTATTGTGTTATGCTCCCTGCACCCCAATATTGCTTCCTTCGTCGCTAGTCCTTGCGAGATACATTTACACGCCCGCAGTGAATCTGACAAGACCAGCAGTCAACAGCTTCTTCGCCCAGTTTCCTCGTTCATGCATGACTCGACGTGAATACATGGATTTTCTTGTGTCTTGTTCCAGTGCCTGGAAGACCAGGTAGGCAAGGATCGAATAGAGTAAACAAATTTGAACGAGTGAGAATCGGAAGCACATCTGCTCCATTCCTTTCAGAGCTCTATACACGTTGTCAAGATATTTATATGAGATGCTATACATTAAACGAGGAAAACATTGGTGAGAGAAAAGTGTCTATAAGGTATATCCATGGCTACCTTGCTCAACCTTCAAAGATGCCATGGTTCAATTCAATGCCCATATCGCCCGCCACCGCCCTCATCTGCTCTTCGATATCCGCATCCATGCCCATGCCCAATCCAAGCCATTGCTTGATCTTGGCATACCAGAACCACACATCCGTGCCCACCAGCACGGCTCTAAAGACCAAATGATTGGCATAGTACTTCCAGCGCTGAGCAATAGTGAGATGAGGTTGCTCGGTCAGCGCCCGCGAAGCCCACAATCCAGTGATCTTGACGCGGTTCACAGGCGACCCCAAAAACTGATTGTTGCCTTGCACGATGCGCAAGTTGCGGCCTATAAAGATGAGTTCCTGAGGCCATTTCTTCTCGTCGCCGAGGATTTGGCGGATGCCGTTGCGCATCTGCATTTGCATCTCGTAGGCGCGTTGTTTTTGCTCTGCCTTTGTGAGTTTCTTGATGCTTTCGCTGGTGCTGTTGTCGCCGCCGGTATAAGGGCGCATCAGGGTTGCCGAGGCGAAGAGGTCGGGCGAGTTGATGCCCCAGCCCTTGACGATGCGGCCGATGGTGGCGTTGTCAAAGGTCATGAGGGATTTCCAGAAGAGGGCGTAGTCGTGGCGGAATTCGGGCGACATGCGGATGTAGAGGCCATGGTCGATGAGGACGAGCTCGGGTTTGCCGTTGGGAAGGCGGCGGATGAAGATGTTGCCTGGATGGGGATCGCAGTGGACGAGACCCCAGAGGAACATTTGGGCTGAGAAGAGGGAGACCATGGTTTCCATGACGGGCTTGTAGTTGAGTCCAAGACCGCCCTTGCCAGATGCGCCGCGCCATTCATTACGTGTAGGCTTCAACTTTTCGTCGTTGGGGTCGCTTGAGAGTTGGACATTTGTGGGAGGGGCTAGGAGCTCTCCACCAGCGCCGGGGCTGCCTTCACGCCAGCCGCCATGCCATGTTGCTTCGATTCCTTCCTTGTCCCACAGCCTCACGCCCTCGATCCACTCTGCAGTCATGACACGTCTCGAGCTGAGTTCGCGGTAGACTTTGGGAATGTAGACCTTGCCGCGAAGACGAGGCTCGTTCTGAATCAAGTCTCGCATCTCGCTGGCGTTGTTTGCTTCGTTGACAAAGTCAGTTTCGAGCATCAAGCGTTCGGAAATGTAAGGCACCAGAGTGTACAGAGGAATGTCGAACCACCATGTGTAAATCTTGGAAACGACTTTGAAGGTCCAGAGATCCCAACCGACCTGTCTCTCGATTTCTCGCTTCTGGATCTTGATGGCGACTTCTCTTCCATCAGACAGACGAGCCCAATGTACTTGGGCGACACTGGCACTCGCTCTTGCCGTCCTCTCCATGATGCCCTTATTTTCTTGTACGCCGTCAAAGCTCACGCCAAAGACTTCCTCGACATCTCTTCCAAAGTCTTCCCTGATGACCTGGCGCACGTCCTCCCAGGAGTTCTGAGGGGCGTCGTCAAACATGGAGGCGAACATTTTTTGAAACTCTGGAGGCAGAATCGCACTCTGCATGGCAATGGCCTGTCCGATCTTGAGATAAAGACCACCATTGTTGCGAAGGAGGTGAAAGAGGCGTTCAGCACTGCGATGGTGGACGTCGGCTATCGAGTCGGCGAAGGGAGGGTTTGCGCGAAAGTTGATCTTGTAGTCGAGGGCTACGACTAGACCCGTCTTGAATGTACGGGCGGAGCGAGTGACGACTGCATCGAAGAAGTAGCTGTCGACTGCCAGGACAGCGGCCGAGAGAAGTCCCAACTGGATCAGCCTCTTGAGGAGGGCTCGTGTCCGTCGGTACTGCTTGGCTGCAACAGGCTTCCCTAGTGATTCGGGCGACGGCGGGACTAAAGGCTGGAACTGCGATTGCTGTCTCTGTATCTGTTTGGTGACGGGGCCTCGGGTCCATGAAGGCGACAATCTATACGGCACTCTGCTACCGTAGGCCGTTCGGGACAGGGCTGCAGTGAAGGCGCCCTTGCGGCATGATGAAAGCATCTCTGCCTCTGCCTGAATCCTTTTTTGGGATCTCTCGTTCTTGTCAGAAACAAAGTCGTCCTCGTCGCGTGGTATCACATTCTAGGAAAGTGACCCATGACGTAGACTATTTTGCCAAGCCTTTAATCGCGCCGATCTCCGCTTCCTCCCTCTCTTGCTCTCTTGGACCTCTATACCACTGTCCCACCACTCAAACATGCATCGTCTTCACAGCGACGAATGGGTCCTGTCCTCGCTTGAATGTATCATGTAGATCAGCACTTCTCTCCGCTCTTCTTCGGCACATCTCGTCAATCCCCCACCCTTTCCCCAAACTTTCTCCGCTTCTCATGCATCAGATCTGCCGTTTGCCAGGCCAAGACTATAGACTATCGATCCAGTGTCCATAATTCTTCCATCCACTCGGTTGCCCTCTGGTCACCATGTAGGTCTATATGGTAGGTTTGGCCGTCTGCTTTCCAAGCATTAAAACTTAACTTTTCACACCCTTCGTTTCGTTACTCCAGGTCCTCCAATATGCATTGCTCGTTGTCCATCATCTCGCTCGTAACTCTGCTACCTTTTCCCGTTCTTGCATCTTCACCTGTAGTGACCATCAAGAATGGTACCGTACAAGGTCGTCACTCTTCCGAGTGGAATCAAGATTTCTTTCTAGGCATTCCTTATGCTCAGCCTCCACTTGGAGATTTGCGATTCAGATGGCCCCAGTCCATAAACACGTCTTTCTCAGGAGTGTTTGATGCTTCTCGCTATGGTTACAGCTGCTACCAATATGGAAGCAATTTTGATCTCAGCGAAGACTGTCTGACCATCAATGGTACATTGTGCTCTATGCTCATCTGTACCTCAGCTGACCATCTTAGTCGTACGTCCTTCTGGTTATGCGAATCAGAAACTACCAGTTCTGGTCTGGATATATGGTGGCGGGCTCACGCTAGGAAGCACCGCCGACCCCCAGTACAATCTGAGCGGCATTGTAGAGGCTTCAACCCTAACCGATAACCCATTCATTGCTGTTAGCATGAATTACAGGCTCGGCGTGTGGGGCTTTCTCAACACCCCAGTCGTCCATGCTGAAGGTTCTTCAAATGCAGGACTCCTCGACCAGAGACTTGGGCTTCGATGGGTTCAGGAGAACATAGTCTCGTTCGGTGGAGATCCTACGCGAGTGACCGTGTGGGCAGAGAGTGCCGGAGCGCAAAGCATCGGCTTCCACCTGACCAGCTACGGTGGCCGTAATGACCACCTCTTCCACGCCGCTATCTTAGAATCTGGAGGCCCTGAGGGTGCTAGTCTAAACACTTTGCCCTTCTACTCTGCGGCCACGGACAATCTGACGAAGACCGTGGGATGCCCCAGAACCTGGACCAATCCTTCCCAGCTTGCTTGTCTTCGCAACCTCAGCTCGGAAGCACTGTTTGCTTCGAACTACACTGTCGTATGGAATCCAATCGTTGATGGTGACTTTTTGACGGACTACCCCTCGTCTCTTCTAGCACAAGACAAGTTCATCCGCGTACCGTTGCTCACTGGAGCGAACACCGACGAGGGAGTCAGTTTCAGTGTGCAGAATCTCAACACTACGACCGATGTCTACAACTCCCTCTTCTACTGGCGCAACTACGCTTTGTCACCTCCTAGCATTCGAAAGTTGTTGCAGCTCTACCCCAACAACCCTGCTAAGGAGCCTCCATACGCCAACCTTGCAAATGTCACATACCCTGCATTTGGACAGCAGTGGCGACGGTCTGCTGCAATTGGAGGAGATCTTGTCATGATAGCACAAAGACGCAGGATGGCAGAACTCTATACCAAAGCTGGCCAGAAAGTATTTTCTTACCGCTTCGACACACCTTTGTACAATGCCACGGTACCTGGTTCAGTCAAGCACTTTGACAATGTCATGTTCAGTTTTCAGAACATCTCAGGAGCCATGGGACCTTTGCCTCAGTACCAACACTACAAAACATTGAGCACTGGTATTGGAATGCTGTATGCCAACTTTGTAGGTACACACAACCCGAATGGCATCAACACGACCAACAGCACAAACCTGCCTCATTGGCCTCAATATAGTATGGATACGCCTACAAATCTGGTGTTGAATGCCACTGGCAGTTTTGTCGAGGCAGACACGTTCCGTAGAGAAGGCATCAGCTTCATCAACAGTATTTGGCGGGAATTGTTGGCATGAGGTAAAAGAGTGACTGAAGCCAGCCCTTTCTCCGCTGAGGAAGTTGTTGGCCCTGGATCTTCTCCGCGGCCGGCCACTATCGCGTTCAATCGCGATCTCCTGGCGGGGCTTGCTTTGGTGGGGGAGGCTAGAGAACGTCGGTTACTAATATCATGCTGTTCTCAACTTCTACTCCCCATGGCCGTATCAAGTACGTAGCGGTATTGCCGGTTCTTTGTCTATGGCGGCCGATGTGAGCAGATGCTAGTAGCCAAGAGGCCAAACACAAGAGTGTGTACACCTTATCTTGTACCACTTGAGGACGATGCGACTCTTCTGGTGGGAAAGCATGGTTACGTTCGCTAACAAGGCTGCGGCTAAAAGTGGTGGGGGCGACCAATAGCGAGACGGGCATTGGACGGAGGCAATTGCGTTATCGCGGCCGTCGCGTTATCGGGCTTTGGTTTTGGAGGCCGAGAGAAAAAGTAGCAGCAACCAAGAGATATGAGTCTCGTGTCTTGTGTTATCTTTCTCCTTGGGATTATTTGATATATATCTGCCTTTTGTACTGCCGACTACTTGCCACTCCTTTGGTATCTCGCTGGTCCTTGATCTCCTCAAGCGATTTGTTTCTTTCTCGAACAACTAACGACTTTATATATCCATCCAAAGCTTGGAACAATAGGAGGCGATTACTGTCAACATGGCCACCCCGGCGTTGCTCACTGCTGTTGATTCGGTCAACCACATTCATCTGATTGTTGGATCCAACCCTCTGGCTGGTGCACGTTGCAATCGAGCACTCGAAGTCGGTGCAGTGCCCAAGATCATCGCACCCGAAGACGCCCAAATACACTATGGACTGGCAAAGAGGATTGAAGAGGGCAAGGTCGAGTGGATCAAGAGAGAATTTCAAGACTCAGACTTGACAAGCCTGGGCCGAGATGAGGTCGACAATGTCGTGGACGCCGTCTTTGTGACGACGGCGGGCAAGGCTTCTCTGAGTGAGTCCAACTGCCACCTTCAACCTTGAAAGCAGGACTAACAGCTATGCCAGGCACGCACATCTCTACGCTCTGCCGCAGACTGCGAATCCCTGTCAACGTCGCCGACGCACCGAATCTCTGCACCTTTACTCTCTTGTCCACACACTCCTCAGGACCTCTACAGATTGGCGTTACGACGTCTGGCAAGGGCTGTAAACTGGCCTCTCGTATCCGACGTGAGATTGCCGCTGCTCTCCCCTCCGACCTCGGTACTGCTGTAGAAAGACTCGGTACGATACGCCGTCGCATTTGGGAGGAGGACCACGCCACCGAATTGTCCATGGACCTGGAAGCCGAAGAGGAGGATGCCGGACAGAATGCTCAATTCAACAAGCTCATTACACCTTCCGACCTCGAGGCTGCTAGGACTAGGCGTATGCGCTGGCTCTCACAGATCTGCGAATACTGGCCCCTCCGTCGCTTGGCTGCCATCACAGATGCTGATGTGGATGCTGTGCTGGCTTCGTATAGCCAGGAAGCTGCTGTTGAAGCCAGTACACCTCTGCTCAGTCCTGGTACCCTTGACTCGAGAAGCCGCAGAGGCCGTATCATCCTGGCTGGATCTGGTCCTGGTCACCCGGATTTATTGACCGGCTTAACACTCAAGGCCATCCGTGGTGCCGACGTCATTCTCGCCGACAAGCTGGTTCCAGCTCCAGTTCTCGACTTGATCCCTAGACGCACGCCTGTTCACATTGCAAGAAAGTTTCCTGGAAACGCTGAAGCCGCTCAAGAAGAATTGCTTTCGCTCGGTCTCGCAGCCGCAAAGAAGGGTCAAACAGTTCTTCGCTTGAAGCAGGGAGATCCTTACTTGTACGGTCGTGGTGCTGAGGAATACGACTTTTTCCGCCGTGAAGGCTACGAAGTCAGCGTACTGCCTGGCATTACCTCTGCTCTCAGTGCTCCTCTGTTTGCCAAGATCCCCGTCACTCACCGTGCCGTAAGCGACCAAGTTCTGATCTGCACTGGTACTGGTCGCAAGGGAGCTGCTCCCGATCCACCTATTTACCTCGCGAACCAGACTTGCGTCTTCCTCATGTCTCTGCACAGACTCGGCGCTCTCATCGACAGCCTTGTTGCTGAAGGCAAGAACTACCCCAAGACCACACCTTGCGCAGTCATCGAGCGAGCAAGCTGTACCGACCAAAGGGTCATTCGCAGCACGCTCGAATACGTCTGCGCCGCAGTCGAAGAAGAGGGCTCAAGACCGCCCGGCCTTCTCGTTGTCGGTCTTGCATGTGAAGTTTTGGAGAAGAACCACCAGAAGTGGGTTGTCGAAGAGGGCTTCAATGGCTTTGACAACTTGGGTGAGGGTGGTCTTGATGAGCTGAGTGCTGAGCTTCGGGGAGAGATTGAAGCTTGAGTGAGACTTTTTTGTCCCAGACACATCACGGCGTTTGGGTTTTGGCAGCATTTTTGGCAAGATACCCCTGGAGTTTTACATGCATAGCTGAACATGGATACATTCATCATAGACATACAAATACAATTGATCACAAACAAAGGTGTCGCATCGCTCATTTACCGTTTCAGTTGGATTCAGAGAATGTGCTGGCTTGTATCACTTCACGCTCACTAGTTCTCGCGCTCTCCAGTCGCGCCTTCCTAGGACTGGACTTTCACCAACCGTCAATCTACCAAAGAACTCGCAAACCCACAGCACACCATCACATCGACACAAAACCTCACCAACCTCCATCATGGCCGACAACAGTCACGAACTCCCAGCGGGGCTGCATGAGCTCTTTGCCAAAGTCGACCTCCAAGACATCACTCACGCAATGAAAAACATCACCCTGCGCGACTTTACTCACCTCGTCAAGTTTGCTCACGGCAAAGAGCTCAACGCCACCACCATCACCCAGCTCTACGAAGAAGCCAGCAAACTCTCTGGAGTGGGAACGGCTCTGCTTGCTGCTGCTCTGGTGATTGCAGTTGTTGTCTTTTGCTTTCCTATGGCTGCTGCCACGCCTTTTTTGACCTTGTTGGGGTTTACCAATATTGGTCCTGCTGCTGGTATGTTTTTTGTTTTTGGGTTTTTGTGCATTGTTCGTGTTTGTTGTCTGACAGTTTTGGTAGCTTCTCTGGCTGCGTGGTTTCAGTCGGCTTGGGGTGTTAATGCTTTGTTTAGTCTTTTGCAGAGTGCTGGTATGGGTGGTTATGGCGCCCCCATTGTTGCTGGTGTGGTTTAGGGAGCTTCTGCTGTCAGTGCCGGAGTCTCGGGTTTCAAGTTGTGGGCTATGGGTAACTGGACCATGCCTTGGAAGCTGTGAATCAAAGAAACAGAGATATTGATACGAGAGAGGGGTCTCAAGGAGCTTTGAGGCTGGAATCGATATTCGGCCGATAAGTTATAAGAAACACGATATTCGCGATGGAAGCAGGAGAATCGGATGTTGCTTGTTTTACGCATAACACGGGCGGCAGACGTAGCTTGCTTCTATGCTATCGGTCCCATCACTTTGACCAGGTGATATTAAAGCTGCCGAAAACATGGCTCAATGCAATTAATACTTCACTTTTGCTCTTCCACCACACCACACCTCTCTTATATTCTTACTGTATTCCATGGAACAGCATCCCATTAACTGATTCCCTTGCTCATCGCAGACCGATATTCCGCCAACAATCGATAGAACAAATACGCAACATCAACTACTTCTTACCAACTGGCTGCAGCTACTAACACCTTTGGCTCATACCCACTCCTACACACCAAACACCAACTAAGCAAAAAACAATCGTCGCAGATCAGAGATAGACAAGGGTAGGAGCAAAAAAAGAAATGCAAAAAACGTACAGCAGCAGGGATTCCCACGTGGTCACCCACCGTAGTACTAGTCTGCCGTTCAACTGCTTATGTATGGCAGAGCGGACGGGATGCCCAGTTTTCAGCTGACTGTGGCCGTACGTGCTCAAACTGCATCAAATACAAAATATATACCTTATCGATGGAGTCCTTATCGAGCATTTAGAGATGCTTGATCTGTTCTCCCAGAAAACTGGCTATAGTGGAAACTGAGAGATTCTCACTTGGAAAGGTGATCAAGCGGCAAGCGAAAGGGAGCAAACTGACAAATCCAACCTGTGAGTATCCTCGTGGTCTGAACAGGGCCACACTAATCAACCTCAAAACTTAGGCTCAGCATGATATTGTATCCAGGGTCTTTGGCATACAGCAGCTGTCCTTGCATACGTTCAGCAGACTCCGCCGTACTAGGAAGACTATTCTGATCCAACTCATCGTCACTCCACCCATGCAAAGGGTAAAACGGTGATGATAGGAGTCATGGCGAGGATTTTCCAACGGTTGTGGAATCATGGCTCTCGACAATCGTAGCGTCAAAGAGCAAGAGACCGAGAACGATGATGGCGGCAGGGAACGTCAACCATCTCCAGCGCACCCGGATGTACTGGACTTGGATGCGGAATTGTAAGAGTACCTGATTTGTGCGTGAAATCGTCAGATCGCGAATGACATTGCCCAGGCCTGCTGCCAAACTTTGAGACATGTTGGATATGGTGGGATTGCTGAGCATCGCGTTATCAGAACCAGACACAAAGCATCGTCTTGCGCCTACGAGACCGCGAGTCGTCAGCATTGCCAAGTCAACCAGTCCAAGAGTAAGATGGATGGTTGAAAATCATGAGAGAAATTGACAACGGCGAGGTACCGTGCTGCCACATGGCAACTGTGCTTTGAAAGACTAATCCACACCTGCGCTGCTCTTCAGTGACCATATGCGAGAGATGGTTATGACTGCCGAGCGGATCTACGGGCCAGCGCGGGAGAGATCTGATAACAATGCTTTTCCGGACCAAAGGTGAAGAAAGAGTTGCTTCCAGAATCACTGTCATAAATCGCGCGTTGTCGGATGACTGCGAGTGATGCAAGGACGGTATCGCTTGGACGGACCTGAAGATGTCTGACCTGGACACCATGGCATCATCCCAAACAGAAGTCTCTGAACAGCTCTATGGGGAGCAGAAGTCTGTAAACATGAACAGGTTTTGGTGAGGAATCTTGCCACACCCACCTGAAGCTGTTCATAGACTTCTACTCGGGACAGTATTGATGTGACGGCAACATGTTCCCGGGCGAGTACTTCGGACGAGTGCTACGGACGAATGCTTCCATGATGGCTGTCGATTTCTGGAAGAGTCTCGAGATCCAAACCATACCGCTTTCGGAGGGCTTGTAGGGCAGCGAGCAGAATTTGTGAGGTGCAACGGTCGACTCGGGACTTGAGGGCAGGAGCCGGGCACGTGTAAGGCAGTCGAGACCACTGGGTTCGCCGTCTACAGACTGACAGTCACAACCACGGGGTAATTACACAGCTCGATTCCCGAATGGGATATTTGAAGTTGGGGCAAAGAAGCCAGATGGTCTGCGATAAGTGCTAGGAAGAATCAAGAGGCAACATAGGGCTGCGAAGCTTAAAAAGCCTGGTCTGTGCTGCGCCGGCAACTGTTTAAGCTTTTGCCCAAACGTTAATCAAGACATTTGATGGGAAGTCGAAGCATTTCAACCTTCTAGCATGAGTCGATTGTGCTTCCAGGGCTAGTATACCGTGGGTTGTACCTTACCCACTCGTCATAGCCGTTTGCTTGCTGTAGGGCACAGACATGTAGCGGCAGCCCAGCGGGAACGGAACGAGCGACATGTGCTTGTATGTGATCGTGCTTGATGATATCCCTACAAATTCTGGTAGGCCTCGACAAAGCAACGAACAGTATAAGTAGTCCCAAGCATCTTCTCGAGACACAGAACATCTCATCTCATCTCATCAGCTTCTCCGGCTTCCACTCTCTTTCTACCTCTCGCTTCTCTTCACATTCGCAACAATGCGTGCTTCAGCTGCTATCGCTGCTGCTATCCTGGCTGGCTCTGCCACCGCCGCCCCTACTCCCAGCCTTTTGAGCAGCATTCTTGGTCTGCTCACCAACGACCTCAACTCGCTGCTCGGCTCTCTCGGTATCAAGTTGCAGACCAACGCCAACATCCACGGACCCGTCGTTCCATTCCACGATAAATGCCCCTTCACTTTTGATACCTCGGTCAACGTCTCCACTGACGTTTTCAGCCACGACATCACCTGGCCTCTTGGTGTCAATGGCGGCAACTATATCAACTGGAAGACCTTCAAGGCCAACGGCGCCAACCTCGGCGGATGGCTCGAGAAGGAGAGAACCCACGACCCTATCTGGTGGTCTGCAGTTGGTGGCGACAGCGCCCCTGATGAGTGGACTCTGTGCGAGACCCTCGGCTCCCAGTGTGGACCCATCCTCGAGGCCCGCTACCAGAGCTTCCTGAACACCACCACCATCGACCAGCTCGCCAGCGTGGGTGTCAATGTTCTCCGTATCCCCACTACCTATGCTGCTTGGGTCAAGGTTCCTGGCTCCCAGTTGTACTCTGGTAACCAGCAGAAGTGGCTCAAGGCCATCACCGACTATGCTGTCCTCAAGTACAACATGCACATCATTGTTGGTCTCCACTCTCTGCCCGGTGGTGTCAACAACCTCGACATCGGCGAGGCTCTCTTCCACGACAACTGGTTCTACAACGCCACCAACCTCGACTACAGTTTCCAAGCCATCGACGGTGTCCTCAAATTCATCAAGAACTCCGGCTACCAGAACGCCTTCACCATCGCTCCCATCAACGAGGCCTCTGACAACCTCGCCGGCTTCGGCTCTGCCGCAGGTCTCTCCGACAACGCCACCAACTGGATCAACACCTACGTCGACGGTGTCCTCAAGAAGATTGCCGCCGTTGACAAGCGCATCCCCCTCCAGCTCCAGGACTGCTTCAAGGGCGCATCTTTCTGGGCTCCTTTCTACGACGCCAGCACCAACATCGTCATGGACTCGCACGTCTACTACTTTGCCGCCGCCGGCACCTACGCCAACTACGTCAACCCCGCCGTCTGCGGCCAAGCCCAGTACATTGCCGAAGAGACAAAGTTCCCCGTCTTCATCGGTGAATGGTCGTTGTAAGTTTCCCTTTCCCAATCTTCTCACTTCTGCAAAAGTTGATTCTAATGTTTTTTACCTTCCAGGCAAGCCATGTATAACAACACTTTGAATGTCACCACCCGCAAGACTCTGTTTGACACTCAGCGTTATGCTTGGCAGAAGTATGTCGCTGGTGGATCGTTCTGGACTGCTGTTTCCTACTCGACTGCTGCTGTTGATGGCGAGGGCACCCAGAGGGACTACTGGTCGTACATTGATCTCATCAACCAGGGTGTCATCACCAAGCAGACCAACGCCTCGTACTGCTAAGCATGTACAGCGACTGAAAGAGGCAAAGAAAAGAATGTGCTTTTGAGCAGTGGTGTTGATTAAGAGAGAAAGAAAAAGATATACAGTATGGACTGGAAAAACAGGATTTACAGTCGACAATAAAAGATTTTATAGAATATAGATTTTGGCGAGAGAGTCATTCCTGTACATAGTTTCAAAAAAAAGCAGAGGCCAAACGGCCAGATTTCACGATTCACACCTCAGCTCCTTCATCTTTCGTGTGTGAACAGTCTTTCCCACATATCCTTCTCATTCACGCTCTAGATCAAGAGTTTCACGAACCATGTACCAACAACCCACCACCCCTCAAAACGAACTTTACCAGCAAAAAAAAAAGAAGCAAGTATCAGACACACTCACAAGAACCTCATCGTCAAGTGGCCACATAAACTACCAACTACAGAGTTTAAACATCCAGCAGGAAACACAAAGGCATCGAGATGATATAGTCGAAGTACATGATCAAGAAAAGAAAAGGAAAGCAGGACTGCTAGCAAGTGAGGTTGAGCTGGAGTACGGGTTAGTAGTTGGCTTGAATCCGCCCAGATCCAAGAGCATTTCTAGAGGCTTGAGCGAACGAACACATGGCAATGAGCCTTGGCCACATTCGAATGCATATTTGTATATCGTATTGGTTGTGCGTGTCTGGATTCACCAGGATGGAACTTGGATGGTATGAAAACGTGTCCGGTCTAGGCATCAACATCAATCAACAAGTCACACGACCACCTCACTAGAGCGAATGGACAACCTCCTGTATCCATTTTCATGAGTGAGAAGACAAGGAACAGTTCGAACAAAATGTCTATATGATCGTATCGGAGGTATCTTTGCATCATGTCAAGGCAACAAGTGCGCCGCCAAAAAGGCAAAGCGCAACCTGTCAATGCCCGCTTCGGTCATACCTCTTTGCAGCGCTTCCTGTAAAGAAAGCAAAGAGGCCAAGGAGAAATCGTCATGCTTGGGCCTCCGATGGGGCAAAGTCATGCTTCGTCAGCGTGTAGTGTAAAAAGAAAAGCGACCCATATGTGCGCTGTTTTGTGACATGAACATCTCTCATCCTCATCCTATACCGCCGGCCAGCCAGGGATCTCAAGTGTGCGCGCATGCGGCTGTGGAAGCGAGATGCAGCATGTTGCAGCGGCAGCGAATTTGAGGTTTGAAGCGAGTCTATCGGCGTGGTTCGGCAGGTTGCATCTAGTGCGACTCGTCGCGGATAAGAGCGACGATCATGCTGTAGAGGTAGAAGAAGAACATGACAAGGTGGAAGCCGAGCTTGATGAAAGATTCCTGGAGCAATGTCAGCTATTTGCAAGTCCTGTAGGTTCTCAGCACAGAAGCATACCTTCTTGTGGACGTTGAGCTTTCTGAAGATCTCGGTGGCATCCAGGAGGTGCTGGTTCTCAAAGATTCTGGATGCTGTTAGCGAGTGCGATGTAGGTTGAAGTGTAGAAACTGACTTCTTTGCGTTCCAAGCAAGCAGAGGCAGGTTGAGGATCAAGGCGATCCAGTAACCGTTGACGAGGAACAGGATGGTGAGGAAAGCGTGGACGGCAGCTTCGGGGACGATGTAGGTGTTGAGGCGGTTGCAAAGGTCGATAGGGTTGATGTAGTCGCTGCGGGGAGAACAGGTCAGCATTGTTGGATTGAGCGGGCGGCGGTGAGGCTGGGGGTTGGACATACCATTCCAGATCGCTGTACATGATGGTGAAGAAGACTTGGAGGAAGAGGTTGACGGCATTGATAAGGACGGCTATCAGGTATAGCCAGGCTTCTCCAGACATGATTGCGAGGGAGGACGAGGAAACGCGTCGGTGGTTGTGGTGTTGGGCGTCGTCGTCGACAAGGCGCGTGGGCACAGAGGTGTACGGAGGAGCTTTGGACGAGGATGCGGGAGCTCGAGGGGAGGTTCCGACGAGTGCAGAGTGGTTTGTATGCAAGAAGACGTCGAGTGCGCGAGGGAAGAGGCTGGATCCAAGCAAATTAGTTGGGACTTGCCAGCCTCACGCCCAAAAGCGCACGCGCCCAGAAGCGACTCTGTTCCTCCACCTGTCGCTGTGGGGTTCCTTGCACAAACACACGTCACAGCAGCCAACTTTTTATCAACATTGCTCTTGCTCTGCTCAGACTGCTTTTGATTAAAAGTCTACAGACAATCGCGACAGCATCAAGTCGTCAGATCATTGAATCATGGTTTAGTGAGCTTCATCTCGCCGTGACCATCTCTCTCCAAGCTCTAGACATCTGCCTTGTCTCAAGACATAGCTCGACCTTCATCCGTCTCCTCGAGAGCTCAATCCCAGCCCTTCCCTGCTCTCCACTCTGATACTGAAGTAGCCCTCAGGACTGGCGCTGCCCGAAGTCCTCGCCATACTTCTCGTGACCAAAGGGCTCTGTGTTCCATTGCCTGTCCCGGACCTCCTATGTTTCCTCGTAGCTGCTGGTGAAGCGGGTAACTCGAGGTATCGGTTCATGTTCATCCAAACAGCCTCTTCGTCTGCACTTTCAGGATACCTCCAACCTCCCACGCCCTCAAAATCTCTATCCGTCCCGCTGCCAACCAGACTTGCGAATGACGGAGTCTTCCTGAGCGCTGCCGAAGGTGTAGGTGGTGTCGTGTGCTTCTTGCGTCGTGCGCGTCTGCCACTTGGAGACGCGAGAGGTGTGGGAGGTGATGATGGAGTTATTGCTCCATTCAGAATGGCGAGGAATAGGTCGAAATATACGAATAGTAGCCGTAGCAGAAGAATGCCCAGCGCCAGAGTGGTCGTGAAGAGAGCGAACAGCGCAAACGGAAGGCCCAGACAGAACAAGAACGTCAGGCCTAGAAGCCTCGATACGCCCGAAATCATGGCGTGTCACCGACTGGCATGTATGCCGTTCGCATGCTCATCCCTCCTTGTGCCAGGCTTGACTGTTGAGATTGAGATGCAAGTGTAAGCAATCGGGAGTTGCTTCCGTTGTGGAGCCTGACTTTGTGTGGGGAGAGCTCTTGGTCTTGGTTGCATGTTTTGTTTCTTCGTCCACTCGACTTTCTCTCTAGAGATCCTACGTGAGGAACACAATAATTCTATCAGGCCATACAGATAATGCATCGTCAGCGTCACTCTATAGCAAAGGTCATTGGTGTGCCGAACACCAAATGCCGCGAGTATCACCCTGCCCTCCTCCATTGACATCAACACCTCATCTTTTGTGGCCTCAAGCCAGTCAATGGACGTACTGTAAAAACGATTCATTCCCTAGAATCATCTTAATCTGATGAAAAGGGTCAACGCTTGTGTAAATTGCTGTGGCCGCAGTTTCAAGCTCAATTCTTTCTTGTTTGGAACATTGTGCGCCAAAAGCGGGCAATCTCTGTCACGACCAATCGTCTGTATCCCTCGGCTCTTATCGAAGAAGAAATTCAAAGGTCAGATAATTCTGCTGTAAAGGGTTTGACCAACTTCTTTCGTTGCCACTACGTGTCTCTCTATCGTACAATCCATACTCATCAAGACGTGAGGAAAACATGATAAACCAAAAATCAAAGAGTTCCCCCCTGAGCACCTACGCTTACATCCAATGACAACCATAAAAGACAAAAAACAAGAAAACAATAAAATGGCGTGTTCCAACCGCAAGAGATAGTGCAACGAGATGCAAAGATCAAGCAGAGCCTGGCTCTTTGGGAGCACAGAAAGCATAACCCAACAACTCGTCAGCTGAAGGTCTCTTTTCGTGTTCGATTTCGAATGTGCGCTCGAGGAAGAACTTGGCGCTCTCACTGGCCTGCTCGGGCATATCAGGACGAGCCTGTGCCGCACTGCTGCCAATCTTGAAGATGGCTTGAAGCTGAGTGCAATTGGGGTGAGGATGAACACCAGTGAACATCTCGACAATGAGGCAACCGAGAGACCAGATGTCTGCTTTACGGGTGTAGGCAGTTTGCTTGACGACCTCGGGCGCCATCCAGAATACGGAACCTTGTAGAGAGACGCGAGGGCCCGCACGTTTACCAGTAGGTGGAACGAGGAGACTTGATGCTTCGACACGCTTACTGATACCGAAATCACTGATCTTGACACTGCCGTGATTGTCGACAAGGATGTTGGCACCCTTAATATCGCGATGGATGATGTCCTTGGAGTGAAGGTATGCCAGACCAGAAAGAATTTGCCTGACAAAGTTGGCAATCAGGGGTTCGCCAAGAGAGCCGTAGTTGACCAGCATTGTAGCTACCGAGCCACCAGCGACGTATTCGAGGAAAATATTGAGGTGTGAGTCGTCAGAGTTGGATCCGAGATATTGCACAATGTTAGGATGCTTAAGCTCGCGCAAAAGTCCTATCTCTCGCTTGAGAGCCTCCACCATGTTGTTTTTCTTAGCATCGAGGTGTGTGCCAGAGGAGGAGGGCATCTCGACTTGCTTGCAAGCCATAAGCTCACCAGTGATGGCGTGGAGTGCAAGGTAAACAGTACCGAAAGAACCTTGTCCGATCATGGCACCCTTCATGTACTTGAGGTTCTCCCAGCTGTCGTTCTCCAAATGTTCCATCAACTCATCGTCGGATTCTTCGCCGTCTTCAGCGATGACTTGACTAAGACGAGAGTTGAGAGATCCGCCGTTCTCGGTATTTGCGGGACTGGTGCTACCAGTATCGTCAAAGTAGCTCTGCATGATAGTGTTTCCCTCAGGGTCAGTTACCGCGACAGAGTCGGATCCGCTATCGGCGCCGAAAGAGACATAGGACTTGCGATTGGGCTCCAGGGGTGACTCCTCGTCTAGAGGCTCAAGTACAGATGATGTGATAGAGTCGCGGTAGTTGGAGACGGGACGACCGAGACGAACAACAGAGAGAGGACGAAGAGGTTTCGGGTGGTTGGCCGAGTTCAACCAGCTGTCGGCGATGGTGGGAAGTGGAGGGGCGTCCTTTAGGCTCGAGGCAACGCTGAAACTACTCATAGTGCTCAGGCGGTTGGCAGCTCTGCTGAGTCTGCGTGAGCGGCGGATCGACATGCGCACTGTCTTGTCCATCTCTTCCTTCTCAATGTCCGGGAAGTATGAAGTAAGATCTTGGGTGATGAGCTCGGTAGGTGGGCGAGCGCCATAGAACTCTTTGAGTTTACGTGCTCTGGCACCGGCGGTATTAATGGCGGGCTGAGCAGCAAAGTATGAGTTTCTTTCACGCTCGAGCAACGAGGCAGGAGACATTGGGTAGCTGACAGCAGCCAAAGGCTCGCCAATAAGCTGCTCAATCTTGAGGTGGCTTTTTGACTTGTTGATGGGTTGCTGTACCTCGATTGCAGGAGGCGAGGGGGCTTCCTTTCCAGCAATCTTGGCGGCGATACGTAGCTGCTCGCCCTCCGGCTCTCCAGCATGGATCTTGCGGAGCATGAGGCGACCCCTTTCACCACGCACGCGATCGTTGCAGATGCGAAGCAATTCGGTATCACCCAAACGACGACAGTACTTCGGATCCGGATTCAAGCCATCAAGAAGGTAGAAGCAAAAGTTCTTGACGTGGTTCTCATTGAGGGCACCCTTCTTAAGAGTCTTGAGAACAATGTCGTCGGCAGTCTCACAACCTTCAATGTTGATCATCGAGGAGCGGCCGCTGTCAAAGATGACTCTTATCAGAGCCTTGTCGGCAGGTAGAGCGCTGCTGTGAGTGGCGAGGTTGTCGACGCTGGGGCTTGAGCGTATGTGACCGGCGACCGGGCCGCCGAAGCGCGGAGGTGTTTCGCCAGGGGTGAGGCGTTGGGATGGCTTGGGAAGATATGGAGTGCTGTTGCTCTTTTGCATGGGGACGCGAGAACGGTTCTCTTGGTCTATTAATGGCGACGAGGGACGCGAGTTTGCTTTTGCAAGGTCTTGACCATCAATACGACGGGACATGCGTTTGTCGCGGAGGGATGTAGGGGGAGGTTGAATTCGTGTGGTGGAGAGGACGGCACGCTCGCGCGGCGATGAGGCTGGAAGAGCATTTGCTTGGGCATTGCCGTCGAGTGTGGCCAGGGAGAGCTGTGCAGTCTAGTCAGCAAGTTGATTAGGTATGGTCGTGTAATCTGAGCATACCCTGTTCATGTTCCGCTTGCTCGTCTTCCTGTAGACGGTCGTCCTGAACAGCTTTGCTTGAGAGCCAATGCGGACGCGGTCGCCAATCTTGGTAACTCCCATCTCTTTTAGTGTGACAGGATCCATGTCCATGAGATTCTCGCCTGTGATGTTGTTGCCTGCGTATCCGTTAGCCTTTGACAGCAAGATGCGCAGGGATGAAAGAGCATACTCTTGAAGATGTCGACATATTGGCCGCAGTCGATGCTGATGAGCCATTCGCCAACGCGCTGTTCGTCCCAGTTTCTGCAGATACAGTCAGCGCCTATATGTGAAGGGTGTGTTGATGTGTGCATACTTTACTGTGTCAGACATTCTGGAAGAGTCGGAAAATTCGGATTCGGTAGGACTGCCGTATACTGCGTTGTTATTGTTGCGGTAGGCGGGCGAGGTGTTTTGATATGCGGCCCCTCCCATGGCGGTGGGAAACGAGGGCTTGGAAGCCAGCATGGCCATTGTTGGATGACAAAGGTCGGGGTCAAAGACAAGGTGCGCAAGAGGCGTCGGGGGGCTATTGCTTCATTGTCTGGCAAGACAAGGCGCTTCTGGAGTGGATGTCGTTCCGTGAGCCGACAGTCCTGCTATGGTATGGCGATGGGGAGCGGACGGCGTGACGGTCACGCAGCGAGTTGCGGGCGTGCGGGTTTATGGCCTCTGAGTTGGGTGCGTGTTTCGGCGGCCAGGTCGTCACGTCTGCTTATGTAGATAGCTGAGACACTACCAGCCGAGCAGTCGCAGCTCTCGATGATTTGCAGAGGATGAAACGTCAGAGCGACAATCACTCGGTTACGTCGGAGGGCGCTGTTTCTTGGTGACACGCTGCGCTGAAAGTCGAAGAAGCTGACCGTCTTTCTCACGACGCCAACAGAGAGCGACGAAGAGCAGCACGACCGACTCGGCGTGCGGTCAGGGCGAAATTGAACAAAATAGCTCTGCTCGTCGTCGTCGCGTGCGCCCCGTGCCAAAAGCCTCGTATACCTAATCGAATCCCTCCAAGAGTCGCACTAACTGAACATGAAACGCGCCGCCACAGCTACTCTCACCACCAGATCCCCAAACGGGATCGTAATCAGCCCCCGTGCCCAACGGCCACCTGCTTTTGTACGTCTTCAGAGAGCCTCCGTCAACCACTGACCGCTCCCCAGCCTCTTCGATATTCAACTCATTAAAGAGCGTGCGCAATCCCCAGAGCCTGACGCCAAAGAGCAGACCACCTATAGACCGAGTCCGCACACAGACGCTATTCTACACGTGCGTTCTTCTCATGCATTCTGCTAATGAGGTGTGGTGTGCTTCTCTGCTGCTATTACTGCATCATATCCACTATCCTCTGCAGCCTGCAGCGTTGTAGCTAGCTCATCGTCATCTTCATCCTTGGTGGAAATGCACCACCTTCCCGGTCCTTGCTCCTAGAGCATAACACACCCTGGCATTGAACTCTCTCCATTTCCAAGAGCATTGAGTAGGTATATCATCCGTACAACATGTCCATACTCACAGCGTGCTCTCCCGAGTATCCGCGCCAATGTGGGACTTTGGAAGCTCGGCGTCTAGGCGCATGTGTCAAAACAGCTCGCCGGCCCGGCCTGCAGTGAACATCAGCTTGCTAAGATTTAGATCTGCTCGACCACCGGTTCCTCGGCCTTTTTGGTTTTCTGGTATTTCCGATCATGCTGATGAACCAGTATCCACGAACGTGTTCCGACGAGTGGAGGCACGAGAAAAACCTGTAGCGCCTTCTAGCGGGGCAGAGGGTTGCTGCTGGCTGGCTGGTAGCTTTGGCCGGCCCGGCACCCGTTTGTTGATCTTGGACTTGCATGTGTTTGGTAGACCTCAGCTTCCAACATGAAACGATGACGCCAATCCCGACCCTGGTTCTATCTTTGTTGCTTTGTTGCTGCTTCATTCCTGTGTTAAGGCGATGCCTGGTTATCTCAGTGTCGGAACGGCAGGTTATGTGCGCGCAGTCGCCGTTGATACAAGCGGTTGGTGTCGCAAGCCAATCTAGGGTCGACTTGTAGGATCAGCATTCGAAGCGTGCTCGTCTGACTGGCGCGCTTCGGTTGGTCTGCCTTATTATTGTTATCATGATGCTTGATGATTGGCGTGGCGCTCTCGTGTCTACAAACCTGCTAAGTCTCGATGTCAATGACGACGAGTGGCTCATCCTGAGCGGCGCCCAAGAATAGTGTCCGCCTTGTCGTGCTTCACGACCTAAACCACGAAGTCGTCCAAGGAGACTCGAGCGGCCGAAACACAGAAACAAGGCACCTTCCCTCTCTTTCGCTGGCCTGCGCGAATAAAGGCATTGACCAGGGCTTGCTCCTTCCTTGTTGACTTCTCCGTACTTCTGCGCCAGTCCCCCACAACCTCGCAGCAGCACTCGCCTCGCATCGCATCGCCGTGTCTGCGCCTGGACCAAGGCTGACCGTCCTTTGTTTTACAACCACACTTCCAACACGCCAAACTACTGCCACCTTATCGATCTCTAGTATCTGAAACCTTGTTGTAGCATCGGCATCGAGAGGACGGTGACAACCAAGTGACGCTGTTGAGCATGGCATCTGGAGACGGCTACCGCTCTCCGCCAGTGCAGTCTGCTGCAGACAGCTTCGAGCTGCGTCGGGATGACTATCTACAAAAACCCGAGTCTGACAGTTATCGTCGCTCCAGGCCACGAGGCAATTCGAACGCTGTCAGACCCACCAGCGTCTACCAACAAAATCCCCCAGTCGATCATGTCGTCAACCGCGCTTTTGAGCGCTCTGATGCAGCTGCGCAGCTGGACCCAGCTCTCGTTGCTCAGATTACCGAGCAGGTCATGAGAAATCTCTCGGCTTCTGGTATAGGTCAACAGCAGCAACCACCTTCTTCTGCTCATGCCAGATCTGCCCACTCGAGGTCTCCTGCAGACTCGGCCGGATCTCTCAATCGCCCTTACACGCCACCTTCGCCGACGAGAGACTCTGCAAGTCATAGATCGCTGTCTCCTGAACCTCCCATGTTTGCTGCAGATCCATACAACAACAGTCATGATGTACCTCAGCCCAACAGAAGTAGCAGTGACGCCTCACCCATCCATGCCGGAGATACCAGATCTAGACCTGGACAGGCCCGTATGCCTTCCACTTATGAAGAGACGGTCTTGGAGAAAGCATGGCAACCTCTATTCGAGTCGGGGCAGCCTACTCCAAGATTGAGCCAATTCCTTCGAGGCCTCGCTCTGCACATCATTGACGACTACGAGCCAAAGCGTAGTCTTGTCATCTCTCCAGCTAAGATGACTCAATTTTTCGAAGACGTTCGATTGTCATCCGAAATCTACCCCTGGCGGGACATCTTTGGTGGTCGCGTCACCTGCGAGTCAATTTCGAGGATCTACCGTGACCTGCGCTGTCAACACCACTTCATCCAGCTGGGTAACCACTCTGTTCCAGACATTCCCGCCTTGACCCCTGACGGCTTCAACCAATTCATGACGATTCTCATCCAGGCACATCCGTCTATGGAATATGAACGGCTCGCAAAGGCTGTGTTGGATATGCCCATCAGTAATGCCGATAACCCCAAGGAACGATTCCCGAAGGAACTCAGTCGCCGACTCATCCCCAAAGAAGAGGATATCACACAACAGCAACGACTACACGCTGCTTTGTCGACCGATCGCAACATCCAGCTGCGCTCGAGTAATCCCATGCCGCCTCCGCCCCCTCCAGTATCAGTGCAGTCACAACAGCCAGCTTCGCAATCTGCCTCGACATCATTTGCTGAAAGAGAGCGTGCTCCCTACTCTAACTATCCATCTGCCGTCGATGATGATGATTTGCGTCCTGCACCTGGCCCAATTGAGCGTGAACGTCAACCTTACACTGCGAAGGAGGGCTCCGGAAAGGTGTATGAAGACGACCGTCGAAACGCCAGTCGCTCGGAAACTGTGAATCGTACTTCACGTGCCAACTCTGCTGCACCTCAACCACAGTTCAGTCAGAGCAGACCTACCGATATACCTCCCACAGGGCAAAGGGTTCATCGCCTCTCTGCGACTGGACAACGACCTAATTTCGGTACCCCACCTCCTCTTGGGTATCCACCTAACCCATATACCCGTTCTGAAGGCACGAATATTGGCGATATACCATCCACACACTACAACTCCAACATGCATCCTGACGATCGAGATCGAGATCGAGTGAGATACGCACGACGTGAGGATGAGTCTCGAGATTCCAAGCGTGCCTCATGGTACCCTTCTCGTGGGTACGACTACGATGGAGCATACGATGAGAAGCGAAGACCCCCAGGTGGCTCTGATGGATATGGGAGCTACAATGGCTACTCTTCAAGCCAAAAATACTAGACTCTCCGACAAGGAAGTCAGATTCGCTTCCATTCTACCTGTTTACAGTTACGCCATCTTCTTTATTCTACACTTGTACCTCCCACATTTCTCGTCTGTTTTTGTTACCTTATATACCCCTTTTTAGCAATGCTTGCGTGGTTTGGATATCGCTCGGTGGACAGCAGGCGCATAACGCACGCCTTGATTTTTTTCTCTGTGCTTCTACCAACACTCATTATAGTTTGCACTCGAACAATGATCACACTCTACAAGATCCTATCAAGTATTGACCGTTCCTGGTATCTGACGACCAACCGACTAGAGAGCTTAGAACTATATTGACAGATCATGTTCAGTGTAGGTATGCATAAATATTGCTGGACTTCAGCCACGGCAACTGCAACCGAGACACGATTCCTCCCACATGCACTTTATCACAAACCTGGGGAAACCACTGACGTCAAACGGCACAGCCTTGCTTGACGAAATCAAGGTGGTTTGATGAACGATGATCTGCGAACGTAAGCAAAGCATCCTGTGTTTTTCTCCCCCATCTTCCAAGGGTGTGTCTCTAGCTTTTCTTTCTCTCCTCACCGTCAACAACAAAATCTCACAATCAAAGCACATAAACCACAAAACACATCATGTCGAACAACAGCCAAGACCCCAGCCACGACGAGAGCTTGAGCAACCTTCCCGCCGGCGGAACAGATGTATCGCTCGGAGAAGGCCAGAAAGGTGCGTTGACTCTACTTTGTCGTCTCCTTCTTTTCTTCTACCATCTCCTCTTGATTATGATTCTACCACTCTTCTTATGTCATATTTCTTCTTTTTCTTTGCGACATTTTTCTGACGAAGGCCAGGTCTTCTCGCACCCCTCGGCGATCCTCTGGGCAATGCACTCAACAAAGGGCTTTCTCCCGTCGGCACTGCCATCGGTGGGTTGACGAATGGCGGGTACAGCAAGAGTAAGGAGATGGATAAGCCCAAAGAGGAGGAGAGTGTGGGTGGTAAAGAACAGAATGGGCAGAATCCTTTGGGGTTGTAAGGAGTGAGATACCACGAGGCTGGCAATAATCAGCTTGTTTGGTTTCTCTTGGTTGGACGGCTTGCAAGACGAAGGAGAACACGCACCAAGACGCGAGAGATAGTGTAATGTGGATGTGCACAGGATGTGGCCTTTTTGATGAACGTAACGGCAATGAATGGCTTTTAGAATTTCTCTCATCAATTCTTTTATTACTCTTTACCATGACGGTTTCAAGTCAGGAGACCAAGGCGCATCGTGTCCTGCTCCACCAAATCCGAATAGAACTTCAGCTAAATGCCTCCCTCCATCCACCTTCTCATCACACCTCCCGAAGAGCCCCAAAAAGACAAGCAAAAATTCAAACAAACAGGGTATCCATCCACGTTTCACATGCTCAACATCGACCAGCCCCAACACCCTTATATCCTCTTTTGCGCAGGCAAATTGTTCCGATACGAGTGGTGTTCTCCTCCTTGTGTAAACGCCCGCTTAATCGCAATCCCAAAGATAATGAATGGGAAAGCGAGGACGTAGACCAGAGCATCGGAGAGGCGTTCCATCAAGGTGCGGCGATCGTGGTTTGGACTTGTCGTCGGCATTGTGTGAAGGCTATGAGGTGTGTTTGTTGGAGGGTCGATTGGTATTGCTGTCGCGATACGCGATTGAGAAAGTGTCGCGTGAGTGTTGACTTCGATGTGAGGTTTGCGGTTTGGCGATCAAGGTGTTTGAGATGTATGCGCTTCGCTGTACTGAACGATTTGTCCTCGAGTTGGTTTGGTGTTTTGTGGACTGTGATGGCTTGCACGCGTGTCTGTGGTCTTGACTGTCAAGGATTCAAAGAAGCTGCAATAATTGTGATGTCTTTCGATAGCGCGAGGATTATTGATTTCATGGTGCACCCTCGTGGCAATGACATCACGGTTTTTCATTGTCACAGCCTCAATCCGGAAGGCTCGGGTTCCGGACGAGCAGCTGGACCATATGCCGAGTGCATGATAGGTGCTTCAATCTACTCTTTAACACCGCCATAAGGGTTTGTATAGAACAAGGACAAGAAGGCAAAGAGGGGAGGAGTCATATTCGAACACGAGAAGTCGCGGTCGCTTGGCTGCTTCGGCGCTGTCCCTTCACTCACGGACGCCAACGACACGGGGTCATCCTTTGTTGGAGAGCCTCATGCTCTTCACGAGTGCCACGAGTGCAGAGATATTGAAGGAACGTGTTTACTGGTTATGAAATACCTTGCAATGATGAGACCGAGTATATACACTTTCCAATGGCTCGACTCCGCCCTCAGCCATCGTATAGTCTGTCGTCCTCTTCTTCATGCTTAGCAGTGCTAGACCTTCTGCTTTTGCGCCATAGCCGCAGCCAAGAGTCGAATTCTACATGTTGCTGTGCCTTCCGTACCAATGATCTCAGTCTCTTCTGATATGACACACCCGCCACAAAAGACATTGCCCAAAGCATTATGGTGACAATAGTGAACCTCCAACTTCCGGGGTCTGAGACAGTGCCTTTGCTCGCGGTAATTGTCTTTGAGGTGGCCAACACAGTGCCGATCTTGTCGACTGCGACGATGCGCAGATATTCGTACTCGCCATTGGGCACCTCAATCTCTGTTTCGAATCCATTCTTGTCTGCCTTGCCGACATCGACAAATTTCAGATCTCCATCAGATGCCGAAGCGCTGGCCGTCTGTAGAACCCATGCGCTGACTTCGGTTGCGCCCATCCAACTCACGAATGCATATCCATCTTTGGGATCGAGGTACACATCTGGCTGTGTGTTGGGGCGTCCGATCCAGGTTCTCGCTCTGAATGCGCGATAGGCGTGTACGAAGCCGAATGGGAACAGCATGGCTGGATTGATATGCGTGTCACAGAGTACTTGGCCGTCTGGAGCATACTCGGTATATCCTGCATGATAGCCCCAGCCCAGCAACACGTTGCCAGAATCCAGAACCTGCATAGATCCTTGTTGAGGTGTGCCGCGAGACCCAGGATTCATAAAATCCTGAACGAGTTCGGCGGTCATGTTTTCCGTGTCCAGATGTACCAGCATTCCACGGCTCATCTCGCTGCTGCCGCCTCCTAGAAGTTTCTCGTGCCATTTTTTGTAGTTGGCGTTATCGAAAATGCTGAGCTGATTGTTCGCTTGCACAGAAACATGGTGTTGCCAGGCAAAATCCGTCGCACTGCCTTCTGATAGATCTGCGAAATCGTTGTTGTGGCCGCCTAAGGTCCAAAAGATGTCTCCTTTGTTGGCCGAGATGCAGACAATACTATGCATGAATCGAGATGAGATGATGTAGTTACCATCACTATCTTTATCGACACTGTTGATGTGGAAGAAATCGAATGGCGACTCGGGGCTCTGACCTGCAGAGCCTATTGGATAGAAAGTGTCATCGACGGCGAAATGATCCGATGCACGCCATTCGAACATAACCTCACCCGTCTCGATGTCGATCTCGCGAAACAGACTGTCGTATAACCAGCCTCGGCCCATGACTCCTAGAGACGAGAGGTCCGTAGAAATTATGTCGTAACTCGTGAGCAAAGCGGTATCATTGGGTGTGATGGTGTATTCATGAAAGTCATTCTCCAGTGTGTTTGACGCAGAGAACTGCTTGAATACCTGATAATGAGAATCGAGCTGATTGCCGCATTAGTTAGGGTACTACGAAGCGCATGTGATGATACAAACCATATAATATGTCCCCAGTCCAAATCCAGGGCCAATGTCTCCAGACCAGAAAGTGATATATTGCTCACCTTTGTACTCCTGAATCTTCAAGTTCATTACATATGGACCAAATTTCTCATCCATCCATATCAAATCTCCATGGCCGTCCAGCATGATTCCAGCAGGGCTAGACACCATAGTTCCGCGAAGACTCAGTAAAGTATATCCTTGAGCACATTGTTCATCCCACCGGACAGTGTTCATCTGTGGCGGCTGCAAAGTCGATGATCTGAAAGACTGCTGAGGATATCGCCCTAGGAGACCCCATTCGTATGCTGTAGACCTCCAAGAACTACTGGAAATATCCTGAGTACATTCGACTTGTGTTAGTAAGAAGGCAAATGCTGAAAAGCCCAGCGACGAGCAGCTACTTAGGCCTGAGCATGCCCTGAAAAAACCAAGCATTATAAGTAAAGTTTTGGCGAGTCCAGAAGAATGAGGAAGACCTTCAGCGACCAGACGCGGGAGTCGACATATCAAGACTCAACTCCTACATGACACCTGCCAAAAATTTCATATACGTACATCGTTGCCCGATGGCCGGTATCGTCGTGGCCCTCGGGACCAGGGCAATGACCTTTGGCAATCAATCGTCATCTCTAATGTATACCTAGGAAGACTCCGGAGGCCATGATGCTTGGCCCGCGGCGACTGTCCGAGATATATCGATCTTGAATATAAGGGTGCGGAGATAACAATTCAGTGTTTGAAGGCTCTCAAGACCGTCGCTCATGCGCGTCACGTTGCGCACAAGCATACAGATGAATTATCGATCTTCTAGTCCCTAGTGACAGATCAAAGCCGTAGTGTGGGATTGCGCTGTCGCGTGCAGTGGGTGTCTATGTTTAGAGCGTTGTCCATGATCGCACGCGCAATTGCCGGAGAAGGATGACGCGGAAGGTTCGCTGCCAAGGCCTATCGATGCCAATAATGCGGCTCTCTTGAAAAACTTGATGCAAAAACTGGGAGGACATTACTCAGGCGGTAAGTCACCATCGCTGATGGAATAGTTTTTTTGGTTCAATCGATGGTGGAAAAAGAGGTAACGGCGTGTCGCGACGTTGATTTTGCCGGCTTGGCGTTGACGTTCCTGCATAAATTCATGTGCCAAGCTCTGACTTATGCAGGCTTCACTTGCATAACACCCCTTTGCAAACCGCCAGACCACGAAAAAAAATTCTTTCGATTGATCCCCACCCTCCAAAACGTTGATGCCCCCTGACGGAGTCGAACCGGCGACCTCGGCATGTTCTAATGGTATAGATACTAGTGCCGCGCTCTACCAACTGAGCTAAAGGGGCTTGTTTGACAGTGAAACGTTGATATAACATATATACGCAAAACTTTCTGGAGGCACAGCTAAACTTGTGGTAACAGTCTGCCACCGTGGGCTAGTGTAATGGTTGATACATCACTTGAAAGTTATGACAGTAAGTAATGACAGACTTTTCGTAGGAGATATCTGATCATGGACATATTAACCTTACGAGTTTCTACAACGGTCTGCTTCCCTGCTAAATCCCGGTGCAATGGTCCGTTAAATGCCCCGAACAAGCAAATGTACGGCATTATATACGGCATTCGTCGCTCCTTTCGACAAAACACAATCGACACTTGGAGGAAACCAATATGAAACGATTACACAGGGGCTATAGCAGTAACAACAACCGAAATCATGTTAGTTTAAGTAAGACGATCCAATCCAAGAAGGAAGAAACAATCCTTCGGAAATAAACACCGACGTCATGAAAAGCCTACCTATATATACATCTACAATGTGGGGATACCCCAAACCCACCATCTACCACTTCCTATACCACAAGAACTACTTCTCCAGCCAAGACTCACACTCAAAACATGTCTTCTCAACAAACCCAACCAACAACTCAAACCGCAGCCGATGCAAACGCAGCTTCGAAATGGGGTGTCACACCAAACACCTCCGCCACTTCTACACCTCTGGATCCTAAGACCGGAAAACCCATTGATTGGGAAAACTTCTTTGATGAAGAGACGAAAAAAGAGTTGAGGGCCAAGGGAGTCAATCCAGCGCTAAAGGCAGAGATGGAGTGGCATAAGAATCAGAGCGAAGGCAAGGGGATTTGGGGCAAGGTTGCACAGACGGCTATGGGTGGTGGGTGGATCAAGTAGCCGGGAAATATCGAAATCATGTGCTTCTGACATCCAGAAATGGTCATCTACTTGGATGTTTTACAATTCAGAGGAAGCTCGCGACATCGCTCCTGCCGTTGTGGAAGAGGACTTTAATCTACGACAGGACGATGGACTTCAGACCTTTGTTAGAGAGTCAATTTTGAACCAAACACAATACATAGCAGAAGAGCGAGCGAACAGATCAACATGGCAGGTCTTCCAGATCGTTCTACTGCAACCTGGGACAGCTACCAGGCCGACGTCCCACGATGATTTGATTGCCGAGAACATAGCTACAAGACTTGATAGCAATTCAATCAAGAAGGTCGTTTTTTTTTTAAAACAAAGAAAAACACTCTGCGCACATGCGATACCTCGATGACAATCATTTGTCTTCGAAGCACAGAGTCCCCTACTATTGTATGCCGTTCGAATCAAGGTCACTGCACCGCAACTCCCTTCTTCTATCCTCCTTCATCAGACATGGGTACATATATCATTGTGCTATAACTCCGGATCAATACCCCGACGAGTCGATTATAGGGGATGGGGTGGAAGTTGGAGAGAAGGGGCATGGTCGCAAGGTCCCTAGACGTGGAAAGTCTCTCATATATCACATCTGAGTAGCACGATTGATATGGTAATTGCAAGGAAGCACAATAAACGGAAGCGACTGCTGGATTCAGCGGGAGTTGAATTCATCATGTGAAGCAAAGCAAACTCTCGCCTAATCCATCGTCCGGCCTTCCCTGATCACTTTTTTGACCTCCTTAAGAAATTCCTGCCAGACGTTTTCGGCAACTTGAAAGCACTGCTAGATACGAGCCGTTGCGGAGCGCAATTCTTCACTGGGGATCAAGCCTGAGCGCAGCCAGGTGAAATTGTGTTGGAGTCTCTTCTGCATGGCAAGAACTTTGTTAAACTTCTGATCGAGCTTCTGATCAAGGGACGCAAGTTTGTAATCGACCTCGTGGAATTTGACACCAAGTTCTGCGCGAAGGACTCTGTCGGTGACCACGTCTTTGGCAGTAAGGCGTTTGTCGATGCAAGCAGAGAGCTTTTCGAAAATCACCTTGTGATGTCAGCATGTCGATGAGTGAATGCGGCGATGGGAAGTGACTCACATCTTCAGGTGAACGTTCAGGTGTACAGACTTGCATGTTGCTGCTTGGTGGAGATGGGTGGTTGTTTGATGAATGTTCACCGTCAGGGTTGGGTCTATTCTCGCTGCATGAAGTGCGAATTTGACCCAAAGATGATGTCCTGCAAAAAAACTCGCGAGGCTGGAAATTGGGATTCTGACCAAAACCGGTTCGCCGTCTTTCTTGATGTAAACGAGAGTTCAGTGTTGAGACGACTAGATGTCGGAAGTGAGTGAAACATTGTCATGGTTGGGTACTCGAGACAAGAGTCGATTGCTGGAAGGAAGGCCGATTGTCGAAGGAGATAGTCGACTATCGAAAAGAGTCGAGTGCTGAAAGGAGTCGAGTGCTTACGAAAACGTACTGAGAGGGTCGAGTGGTGAGAGCAGAGTATCGTCCGACTAGTACCAGATGCCGTAGTTGCCCGCTCTGTCGCGGCACTCACGACACGTAACCGCAAGGCAATCGCGGCAGCGGTAGTGCATGCGAGTGCGAACACATTCGTCACAACGCCGGCGTCCGGCTCTGGGTTGCCAGGTATGGCGGTAGCACCCCTGCGGAAGAGGAGGCTCCGTACCGCCTTCGGCCTGAGGACACGCTCTAAGTTGACCTGAGTCCACTGGGGACAGTTGCAGGTCTTCCACAGAGCTCCGCACACATAACAGAACTCTGCGCCACATCTGCAACTATTCAGTGTCAGTAGTTGATCAAGCGAGATGACAGGGATAAACACACCTATTGTGGTTACAGCCCACTGCAAGTTCTACCACGGCTCCGCATGCATTACACTTCTGCCAACCTCTGTCGCGAGCGAGATCAAGAACCGGAGTCAAGTCGTCAACTTTGCAGCGTCCTTCATGTTCTGGCTCCTTGCATGAGCTGCAAGTGAACTTTGTACAGCCAGTGCATTTCTTGGCTTTATCTCCTGTGGCCTGACCCAAGAAGATGGCACAGCCGTGACCACAGTAGACCCTGTCGGCAGTTGGTGTACGGTATTCTCTCTCAGCAGCAGTAAGCTTGACACGTTGGTGTGGAGGAAGAATTCTTCCGGCGCCTTGAAGCGAGATCTCCTTGCTACAGCACGAAGGGGGAAACAGCGACTCCTGCTCGATGGAGCATCTGATGTGTTGACGGAGACAGGGGCCGCAGAATGTATGGCCGCATGAGGAGGCGAGTGTGTTTTCGCTGTACTCAAAGCAAACATCGCATAGACGGTTCTGAGGTTGAGTGTCAGCAGGGGTTTTGGCAGCGCCAACAGTGTGGCGCGAATGATGTCAAGCAGCTTTGGGGTCAGGTACCTTGGTGCTGGGGGTTGATTGCTGTTCGACAGCCTCGGTCGTGGTAATGGCAGGGCCGTGTTGATTGTCGCTTGTGTGACGCTCATTGATCGTGGGATCCATGTTGCATAGAGAACTTGTAAAGGTCTTGTTGCTGTAAGGTAGAAAAGGAGGAAGTGGTTGTGGTTTAGGAGAGGAAGAAGAGAGAGCAAGACCGAACTGTTGAGGTTGGTAAGGAAAAGGAAGAGCGAGTATGGTGAGTCTGTCGACCAAAGGTGAACTTCCTGACGGTAGACCCTGGACTCACAATTCCCGTATCTTATTGTCGCCGAGAGATGACAATAGGGTACGGGATTTTCACTTGACATCAGGACTGTATCGAGTTTGTCACTTTATATAATTGGATCACCTTCCTCTTTAAAAGTGATATGGACTTGATCGCCGACCCCCGAGAGTCTGTACACATTCGACTTACCATATATAGATGTTTTGATAGAATATAGAGAGCCATCGAGAGCGTTCACCTCCTCGACATAGTCAAGGCCTGGGGGCGTATCGAGCAGACGGTGGACTATTTCTCTACTTCAACCCTGTTCGGTGGTTCCTGAGTAGACGCGGTTCCAAGTCCTTGTTGATGCGGTGCCACCCACGAAATCTCTAAGTAGAGAGAGACTCAGAGGTTGTTAAGGTGAGTCTGCTAGGTAAGAGCGACGTTGAGGTGGAGGAGGTTGCAACGGTATATATCTTGTAGCTGTGCTTAGATGTCTTGGACCCTGGGAAGATGTTTCATGACCGTGGCGATGGTTGTTGGGCTGAACAGAGTCTTCATTATAGAGGCCAACAGTTTGAATACAAATGCCGTAGTTGCGCAGCGTCAAGGGTACTGAGTTATAGTCGTGAATCGTCAAATCGGTCGTGCTTCTTGTAGACAAGGCAGACAATCGGAGTGGTTGACAAAGAATATTGCGAAAGAGCACATTTGTGGCTGTTTCTGGCGGAAAGATGATTGTGATCGTAAATCTAGGCTCTGGTATGAGGAGCAAGTCTGCCAACACTCGGATTTGGCAAGGTCGAGGATGGCCGAATCATCTACCGCACAGTCGCCGTCGTGTTATCTTGCTTTACGGGCAGTACAGGTTGAGTGGCTGCACTTACCGCAGACCAACATCTCTGCCTTGTTGACCGTACCCAAGGATATCCCACAGCCGTGAGCACAGTAGACTCGCTGATCAGGAGATGCTCTGTACTCCTGGGCGGCATTGCTGTACCTGAACCGTAGATGCGGAGGAAGTGACTTTCTGATCTCATCATATGGAATCTCCTATCCGCAGCAGGCGACAGGGACAGTGACCTCCTGCCGGATTGAGTGTCTCAGATGTTGGCGTATGCAAGGCGTGCAAAAAGTATGAGCGCAGGGTGCGGTGTAGACCTTCTCGCAAAGCTCAAGACAGATACTGCAAGCCTTCTTGTGAGTGTCAGCTTGGTATGAAGGTAGACCGGGAAGGTCGCGTGAGATGCTGTCAAGCAGCTCGGGGTCAAGTACCTGAGTGTCGGAGCTAGGTGCCGCCTCGGCGATCTCAGTGCGTTTTGTTCTGTTTGCGAAAAGGCAACCTCCAGGACGAGAAATGTGTTGTCGAGGCCAAGGAAAGATAAGCCTCAATCTGGGACTGAGATCGTGCGTAGGGGTTTCGGGGATAGTTGGATCCATGTTGGCGCAACGACCTGTTCCATCTCGGTGATAAGGTTCCATCGGTATATTGGCTGCAAGTATGTCTAAACGGAGTAGACGTCTTCTTCTTCGTCACTATCGTATTCTTCATCTTCGTTGTAGTCGTCTTCCGGCCTGTCCTTACTATAATCGTAGTCTGGACCCGCGCAATCATCATCAAATCCTGCTGGATCACAGGATCGATTGTGCATGTCCTGTGAAGTGGGCTCCTTGCCTTGGGATCCTTGATTGATAACATCGGTGTCCCCAAAGAGCCCAGCATGGGTGAGAGAGATTCTTAAGAAGACCTTCTTCTCGATAGGTATGGCGGCGATACACTTGGCAGAATCATGCCCATGATTGTTTTATATACCAGAAAGATGACTAGACTCTGGAAGGCACGGAATGATGCTTACCTTATATGCTTAACCCCTAGCGAAGCACGCATCCGCGGATTGCTAATGTGCAAAAGAAGTAGCAAACGTGTATTGTTGAAGAAAGCACCAGATGTTGTTTGCCATGAATCCTTTATGTCGTTTCTTGATTGAAGGTCAAGATGGTATTGCCAGAAGGAGGAGGTCCGGAGGAATGTCGGCAATGACGCGCAAGCACTTTGGTGGTGTCGCGAACGTGTCCGGAGAGCTCGAGCTTCAAGGAGACGGACTTTGAGTAGGAGATAGACTCTACACAACCATCGCAATGGCAAACCGAGGATACGACGTGGTAGTCGATGTTGATGCCGAGGTTTGTGATGCTATGTGCTTTGTCTTTTTCAGCTTGCGTACTGACACGAGCGCAACAGGGAGATCTCGGTCATACCGACCTGCAAGAGGACCTCGAATTCCACTCGTCCAGTGAGACCCATCGTTCTGTCGCAAACCCGATCACTCTCCCTGACAAACCACACCAGACTTTGAAACACAAACGTCGACCCGCGGCAAGCTTCCCACCGGCAACACCTCATTCCTGCCCACCAACAACGGCAACCCCTCGGTGACCAACAGCAAACACTACCTCTGGAGCATCTCCTTCTACGCCCAATTCTTCGACGTCGACACTTCGGAAGTCGCCCGCCGCTGCCGTGCCGCCATCTTCCCCCTCTCAAACTTCCTCGATGTTTTGGACGGGAACCCCGATCTGTACGGCCCCTTTTGGATCGCTACCACCGTCGTCGTGATCCTCTTCCTCACAGGCACAATCTCGCAATACCTGGCAAAAGAGGGGAAGAAACACTTCATCTACGACTTTACCCTGCTGTCTGGCGCTGCAGGTTTGATTTACGGGTACACCTTCATCATCCCCGTTGCCCTGTGGGGTGCCCTCAAGTGGTTTAGAGCAGAGTCTGCGAACTTGCTCGAGTGTGTCTGTCTCTACGGCTATGCAAACCTGATCTGGATTCCTGTGGCTCTGATCTCCTGGTCCCCAATCTCCATACTCAACTGGGTGTTTGTGGCTATCGGACTCGCCGCTTCGGGCGTCTTTTTGGTCAGGAATCTGTATCCCGTGCTCAGTGCTACCGACGTCAAGACGAGCAAGATTTTGTTGGTTGTCGTTGTTGCGCTGCATTTTGGTCTTGCTCTAGCCATCAAGATTTTGTTCTTTGCGTAAGTTTTTCCTGCCTTTTTGGATTTTGAAGAGGTCAATGCTGATTATTGGTGACAACAGACATGGTAGCCCTGCCAAAAAGGACAAGGCAACCAAAGGCGACGACGATGATAAGATGATGCGCATGTTCTTTGGCTTGTAGACTTCTCTTTCCCCGCTTTCTGAGTTTCTTCCATGCGAGCATGATGAAAAGCTGAGCCCTTTTTACTATATCGCCTCTTTAACGAAGTTCACTTTCTTCACCTTTGTCCAAGAGCAAAACGTGCATGGTAGCAGTTTGACCAGTCAAGACATGGCGTCAAACTCGTCCTCACCACCTCTGCAATTTATGTCGTAGCAAGTTTCACATCGAGCAAGATTGCTGTGGCAGTCTGGATTGTGACGATGTGACACCGTGAGTTAGTGAAGCATTGTATTCCTTGAACGACGTCTCGAGCACTCAAACCTGCAACATCAATGATTGGCTATCGGTATATGAATTGGAGATGTGCATCATGATAAACACTCATCATAGTAAGAGTCACGGTTACAAGATGACATGGCTCAAGCTCACCGATGCAAAACCACTAGCATATGTAGAAATGGCATGTGTAGGGATTGCTCTTAGATTTCATAACCTGCCAATGCAATGTGTATATCTACTCTTTCGTGTTCGTCTTGTCCCGTATATTTCCCCCAAAAACGCCTTGGTTGCAAATCAAATAGGTATCTAAACATCATCACTCGCCTTTACTTCATGAATCCAAGTCGTTTCTCTCTGACCTCCACGTCTCTCATTTCTTCGTCCATGACGCTGTTGAAGTGGTCTGCACCGTCAAGATAGACGTGATGACCAGCCTTGCGGATAATCACTACCTTGGCATCGCCATTCTCTTTCTTCTTTTCCTCTTCTGTGGCAGTGGAAAGAGCCTTTTGCTTCTCGGCTTGCATCTTTTCTGCTGCGGCACGCCCGCCGTCTTTGTCCATCCAGTCGTTTTCGCCGTACATGAGCACCACGGGAATGCCTGTCTCACGGACCTTAGAGAGGCCGGTGGGTGCAGAGGAAGTGTCGTCAGGGGTAGGTGCGGAATGAGGTTCTGAGATCCATTGGCGGCCTACACCTTGGATGCGACGGATCAAGGGGCTACGAGCAAAGGCACCAGGAGCGAGGATATAGGCTAGAGCATACTCGCCTGAGCCGCGCTGGCGGAAGAGGGAATAGCTGTAGTCGTGAAGGGCTTGTGATTCCTCGGCTGGGAGGTGGCTAAAACGACGACTCGTCCAGCCAGACACTAGACGAGGACCCAAAGGACCGGACCAGCGGACAAAAGAGAAGGGCGAGATGTTTGCGTCCCAGAGAGTGGTGAGCCATTTGGGCAAGGGCTTCTTAGGCGGCTTACCACTGTTGTTGGCGGCGTCCCTTTTCGCTTTGGCGTTCATGAAGTTATTGTTGTCTCCAGTCTTTGCTGAAGCGGGAATGTCGGGATTTGTGCCATTGGTAGAGTTTGTCTGGTCCTGAGTGAATTCGTTGACCATTGTCGAGTCTTCGGGCTCAGGTAGATCGGCGTTGACAGCGTAGGGATCTTCGGGGATACCGACAGGCGAAGCCAGGATCAGCTTGTTGAGGTGGCCAGGGTACTTTAAGGCGTAGGCGACAGCCATGTAGCCACCCATGCTGTGACCGAGCAGAGTGAAACGATCGATACCCTTCTTGACGCGCCACTCCTCCAGAGCGTCAATGAACCAGCTCTCGGCTTCTTCGATCTTGGCCTGACGGTCTTTGGCGTGAATCTTGAAGGGCGGGCGCGATGAACGACCCATGCCGAGCATGTCCAGAGCGTACAGTTTCCAGCCCGGCAATCTAGACAGACTCTCGAAGTTGCGGTAGAAGAAACCGAGACCAGCACCGTAGCCGTGGATCATGACGAGGTTGTTGTCAACATGTTCACCGATCCTCTCGACGGAGAACTCGTTCAAGAAGCGACTCTTCCCTGCCAATTCTACCAAGTCCGAGTTCCATTTACGAGGGCCATAGGGATCGTTGAGAGTAGAGGTAGTGACTGGATCTGCCTGGCGCGCTTGAGTCTTTGTGATGTCCTGAGTTGAGGCGTTGGCCGATGCAGGGGCCGAGCCAGTCTGAGTGTGGGTCGGAGGCTTTTGAAGGTAGGGGATGAAGGAGAGGACACGGTGTTCGGTGACGGCAGGAGACAGGCCAGCCCACTGAGAAAGGTTAGTAGGCCGAAGGGAGAGGAGTGCAAAGTCGTATACACACCCATTGACTGAAGCCCTCCTTGTAACCTAGGGGAAAGTAGCCCGCCTTGGCTCCGGTCCTGTTGGCTTCGGAGGGCGTGTCTTTGCGTTGAGAGGCCAGCATTGGTCGCTGGCCACCGGATTCGGTGTCTGAAGCCATCCTCGGTCGTCTCTCTGGAGTGGCTCGGGTTGTCGGCGGGTGGCGGTTTATGCAGAGGGCGTTGTTGAAAGATTCGCTGACTTGGGTCCAGGCCTGTTTCCCAAGGCTGAGGGTTGCGCGACTGGCGCGCGAGTATTGTAATGGGCTAATCTTGGAAGCGAGATACGAAACGAGAGAAGGAGAAAAACAGGAAGGAGCGGCGGGCAACGACTTTATTGCAATGATTGACTAGGCAGGTACGACGGACGACGGTCTTATGACGCTGCAGGCAACAGGACCGGAGTTAGGGTCAGCCCGCGTGCCGGACCCGCCGTTGAATCAATCACCGGCTGCATGAGCTGACGCCGTAGTCATTTAGGAATCATCACATTCTTAGACACTGCACGCTGCCACACACACCCAATCATGAGCTGAAGACCCTCGCACAGCCATGTCGACGTCCACGCTGGATAGAATCGTCAAGGGCGCCCCGCCGCCCGACGTGTCTCTCGACCAAGTCGCACAGTCGGCCCGTCGTGACAGCTCGTCGACCACCAAGCATTCGCACACGCGTTCACGAGGAGACTCCATTACCGCGCCCCACCCACCTCCCGCCTCCCAGTCCGACCCGCTCAACAACCTGCCCTCGTCGCCTGAGCAGATCAAGCTCAATCTCCTCATCCTCGAATCTTCCCTCCGCGCCCAGTACCTCTGCCTCCATGCCCGCCTACGCCTCTACCTTGTCTTGATGACTGCCCTCGCTCTCTGGATCTCCACCTTTACATATCTCCTCTTTCTCCGTCCGCGCGAAGATGGCAAGGGTACCGGTGGCTCTCCTTACTGGGTCGTCGACATGGCCGAACGCCTAGGCTGGGTCGGAGGTCTTGTGACTGCTGGTCTCGTCTGGGGAACTGGAATGTGGGATCGCGGCATCCGCTGGCCGAGGAGGTGGGTCAACATCACAAACAGAGGTCTACGAGGCTTCAATCTCAAACTCGTCGTCATTCGTGGCCCGTGGTGGAAAGAAGCTATGGGTTACCTCTTCTTCTTGGATCCTTGGGGTTGGTGGGGTCATGTCAAAGGTATGCGCTTTGAGTTCATGCCAAAAGATATAGAAAAATCTGCACTCGACAACAAGGACAAGGTCGGCCTGTGGGAGACTGGAGGCCGCCATGGCTGGATTGAAGAAGACGTTGCTCCTGGTGGAGACGTCATCAAGCTCCTCTTACTACCAAAACCTTTCTCGCCCGACTTCCGCGAAGACTGGGATACATACAGACATAATTATTGGGAAAAGGAAAACGAGAGGCGTGCACAGCTGAGAGCTATCATCAAGACAAGGAAGCGACAATTGGCAAAACAAGAAGGCGGCTGGCTTTGGTGGACTGGCTGGAGGGGCTGGAATCGTTTGCGACACCCGACAAGACCCAATCATGATCAGGCCAACAGGATGCAACGCGAAGCTTTGCGCGAGAAGCAAAGTCTGTCTCACATCAGAGAGAAGAAGGTCAGACCGAGCTCCATCTTGCGAGACAACAGCCATTCGCGTTCAAGCTCGAGGAGTTCAACCCCTGAATCACTCGGTCGACGGTCCGAGGAGAAGCTACGCAGAATGAGTAGCACTCAGAGCCTCAGAAAGGAGCGTCCCAAGCCAACCACAGCCAGGCGCTCAAGTCGACTGGCGTCTTCTGACTCCAGGCCAGGTACACCCAGTTCTGTTGGTACCGCATCTGAGCACGAGACTGCACCAACATCATTACACAACCGTGCGAGTAATCTGAGCATCAGCTCGACGTCAACCTGGACAAGTGATGTACTTAAGGAAGACACACCGCCGACTGATGTCGACACGGCCGAGAAGGATCAGACGACGCCTAAGCTCTAATATTGCGATTGTTTAATATGATAACGACTGTTCTACTCCCTCTTTCTGATCATTCTACCCATGCTTGCTGCTCTGGTGACTGTGATGGAGCCTACACGCTTGACGACATTCCTAACCTGAGACATTCAGACTTTGGGGCAGTCCAAGACTTTGTCACATGTCCGACTTGTGCTACCTGGAGATAGATCAACACGAGCCATGTAGCCATCCCGTGCAGTGTCTTGACTCTGATTCAACCGTCAAGCATTAGCTTTGGGTGACCATGTCAATAAGGATCAGACAGGAGAGTCTCGTCTGTGCAGCGTCAAGAAAAAAGACCATTGTCGGCATGTGATAACCATGACCATCGCCCTTTATGGGGCAACTCATCTGCCATTACCTCCATCAAATCACTTTGGTCTGACGGTAAACACAGCCGTCAATTGCGCAGCTAACTCAATTCGGCAGTCACTGCATCAATAACAACAATCCTCCTCAGCACAAATGACACTGAGTTCGAATCTCTGCAGCAGTTGATAATTTGGCAGCAATTAACTTTGTCATCACATGTCTCTTGATATAGCGCCTCTGTGGAAAGAGGTCTGGTCACTATCGAAGGGCTGGGGGAGAAGTGAGGATGAGGATGGGGAGTGAAGGAACATCAACAGTGACGGCGGCTGCAAAGAGATATGCAGGTAAGTTGAAAGCCCTATTCCGTCAGACCTGTGATTATTTTTTTTTAATTTTGTTGTGTCCCTCATGGTTTGCTCAGAGGCAGTCCCAACTCCACACAGTAAGTGTCTGGATCTCGACATTAACAACAACATCCATCAACACGACCTTCTTTTCCTTTGTCTTAGCAGTCGCCCGAAGCCGCACTCTTTGTCTTGCTCTTTGTGAGGATACAATACATTGTTGGCCCGCGTTGTTTGCTATGCCAAACAAAGAGCTACCAAAGAAGAAAGGAACAATGCCCTGTTGTTTCTTGATCCTGCCAGAACACTCTTGCATCTACTTCATAAGCACTCATCCACCGTATTCATCTTCCGCCTCTCTACGCAGAAACACCTCGGACATCCAAGACACTCACTCGCAGTACTCACCACACCCATCTGGCAGGCACCAGAAACTCACAAAAATCTCGATAAGTCACCAAACCTCTAACCTCAACTGACAAAACACAGAACCCACTTCGCTTTCAAAATGCCTTATAGTCAACCTGGTGAGTACGAGTTGGCAAGCTGGACAGAGATCTTCTGCCAATGCCTGCCACTACGCACCAAAAAAGCCTCTGCTGAACCAGACATTGAGATGCAGAACATGCCCTCCTCTTCCTCTGACAGATATCCTGCAGTCAACAACCCCGTTGTACCTTCCTACATCGTCCGCGCCAACAACCCTGACAATATCCAACGACCTTCACACACGTCTTGGTGGTTGAGAGATGATGAGTCTTGCCCTTCGGCTGCTCCCAGCAGAAGTGGTGCGAGAAATCCTATTGCTGCGTCTCCTGACCGCACACCTGGTCCTGTTGGTTTACGCACGCCTACTTGCACGCCGAATCCTGGAACTCATCCTAGACCATCGTCTTCAGATTATCTGGACTCTGATTCTCACAGCAGTGGCCCAAGTTGGCGTCTCCCTGCTCCCTCATCGATCTACTCTTCCCACCCTAGCGAGCAGACCTCTATCAATGGCCCTCACCTCTCTACGCGTATCCCTAGAATTAGCCCTAGAGCTGCTTCCTACGCTGCTGTTCTGGATGTTCAGGCTGGGATCGATGCTAGAAGATCTGAAGTTGTGCAACAGACTCCACCTTCTCCCACTGGCTCTGTGGACAGTATTGATTTCTTTAGCGGTGCGGCTGCGAGAGTCGGGTTTGGGGATAGGGTTCAGAGGAGTGGTGGTAGAGCAACTGCGCCGGTTAGACCACAGAGGGTTGTTGGGAGTAGTCCTTATATTGCTTGATTTGCTTGTTTGCCTCTGATGGGTTCTGGTGGGTTTGAGATTTTGCTGAGGTTGGTTTGTGTGTCTTTGTATGAATCATAATCTTTGCTTTTTTTTTCTGCTTTTGATTCCCCTTGCCCATCTTTATTTATCAGTAGTGCTCTTCTCGTTGCATTTGTGAGGTTCTACAATTTACATGCTTTTCGAGACTGGTAAAATTGTGACCATCTAAGCCATTGTAAGCATACTCCTACTGTCAGCCCCATGTCCTCGACATTTTGGGCCTTGCTGTATTGAAGAAGCGTTATGGAGGTTTCTTGAATTGCTTTATTGTAGATACTCCAGGTATATTTCTGGGGAAAATTGCCAACTGTAATGTTATTGCATACAGATTCACCCATTGTTTTTTCTTTACTCTCAAGCCAGTGTGATAACTTTTCCCAAAAATGGAAATATCAGTCGTCGTATTCATAACGCCTGTGGTCCCGTCTTCTTCTCAATCGCAACCGTGACACCATGAGTTCATCACTGTCCTCGGTCGTTTGAGTCTGGTATTCTTCCGCCTTTCTCAAGTCTTCCAGCATCCTGTGGTCTGTTTCTTTTGGATCTTCATTGGCTTCTACACGCCTGACTATACGATGATCTCTGAGATTCTCTGAGGAATATGACTTTTCATCTTCATTGCCATCGTCAAAGTCATTCGTGTAACTACGTTCTGATGTCGTGTTGCTGCGAGTTCTCGACAAAGTATCTGCCTCATTATGAGTTTACCTCTAATAGCGCTATATAGCTTCATTAAGAGCTTTAAAGGCAAAGGAAAGCAAGATTTTTATAGGTATTAACTGTATAATGGCTAATTTAATGAGGCACCTAGGGTCAAGCGGCGAAATCCGGTGTCGAATCTACCTCCACCTGCGTACAAGAACTGTGGGCATGGCGACTATCGGTTTGTCATATCTGCCGACGCTGGACATTTTGTGTGTCTGCACCGGCGGAACGATGCGTGTTTGCTGCTAGGACAGCAACGCAAGAAAGCAGAGACTTTTGGAAGAAAAAGCGAATATGCTTGCTAATAACGTCTAAAGTACAGCTGCTGTTATCTTTATAGACCGGACATGTTAATTATGTTAACTTAGACTGCTTGCATAAATCCTCATTCGCTCAGTAAATCTGATTATTTGGAAGTATCGAAAGAAAAAGCAAATATGCTCGCCAATAACGTCCAAAGTACAGCTGCTGTCATCTCCACAGACCGGACATGTCAATCGTGTCAACTCAGACTGCTTGCATGACTCGGCAAAATCGCCCAGCAAATCTGAGCCTATGATGTTATCGTGTCTTTGTTGAATATGGAGGACGAAGTCATGCGACGCATGTGTCGTTTCGGTACAGGCCGGACATCGCCAATAGGTACTTCGGGTATGGGCCTTGTATATATGTGATTTCCAATCTTCTGCTGAGCGATAGCAGATGTCAGGAGTATCACAGTCTTCAACCGGGCATATGTACTGCCAGAGGCCTCGCCCCTCCAACAATGAGTCGACCATACGAATCTGAATGTTGCTCAAACCGTCTTCAGGATCATTCTGTGTCGGCACAATTGTATGTGTGCTCAAAGAGGCTTGGTTGAGCATGGCGACCAGTTCCTGTCGGAGGCGGCTGTGCTCTACAGCTTCGAAGGTCGAGTCTGCCTTTACTGACATCTCATCTGCTGCTTGCCGAATTTTGAAACCAAGACGAATGAGCTGACTCAAGATTGATTCCACTCCTTTCATAGCTTCTGCCAGATCGCGATTCTCAAATCTGATGTTGGGTGTCACAGAGCTAGCCCCGACAGCATCTTCTGCGCTGCGATCTCGATTCGAGTGATAGTCCGCAGGGTCGGAACTTTCATCGGACCAAGGAGAGAGATAACCATCGGAGGCATCACTGGAGGACTCGTCAGGATCGACCGTACTTTCCGCATCTTTATTACTCTGAAAGTGTGCATCGTATGAGGCTGCCATGGTCAGTATCAGATTAAAAGCTATAAGTCGTTACTGTTACCAAGGGTACGACAAGAATCAAGAAATGATTCCAGTAACTGTAGAAGAGTCTCGATGATCATCTTGTCTCGAAGATTGAATGAAGGTAATGTTTCCAGAGATGCTTCAGATCTGTCCAAGGCGCCTAACCCTGTAATCCAGAGGTTGAAATCAGCCAGTCTATTTTCTATCCATTCTGCCATCGCAGACCGTGAACCTTGTGTCGTCACTATCCACTCCTTATCGAGCCGTTGATTGACTTCAGGCCGGTCAGTAGGGAAGTCGTCTCTCGTGCCTCCATCGTGTCGTCCGTCGGTGGACATGAACTCCCGAGGTGCGACAGCTGCGAGCAGAACGAGCATTTTTTGGTGAGCACTGGCCGTTCTGCTGTGAATATCGTCGCGATCTCCCTGCTGAATTGGCGAAGTCATTGCGGATCAATATAGTCGCCTGTTCGTGTGGCAAAGCGTATCACAGTATCGCTCTCGAAGTGGACGATGTTTATTGGAGGCAGCAATGTCCACAGCACAGCATTAATACTTTTGTGGCAACGCTTTCGGTGGCAAGCAACTGTGCACATACAATATGGTATAGCATGAATCACCACGCTATGTCGGTATGGAAGAGAGCCGGTCGCAGTATTATTGATGTCTACGCAAGAGCCTTTCGATGCAGGAAGATAACAGTTGCTCAGCGAAGGGCGGTTAAATCAGCCCGGCTATGCATGTCGATATCCTGCCGAGGGACGGTGGTTTCTTCCGCGAGGATAAGAGTCAGCAGTATGTTTTTGTACCGGTAAGACTCATTCAGTACGACTGACGAAATGACTGCGCAACAGGGTCTCAAGGACTTCTGTATTGTTGTGTCAACAGAAGTGGCAGGCGCCGCTTGCCAGCTTGCTCACTCGCTCTTGTCGCGGAATCGCGCTCAACCATCGTCACCACGCGCTCTCGGCAATCTTGGTGCGATACTCGGTGGAATCGCGCATGATCTTAGAAATTGGGATCAGACGAGACAAAACATTCCGGAGCACAGGTTTCACAAGTTCTTGGGACAACTCGAGAGCGTTTGTGTGGTGAGCTTGGCGGCCGGTTTGCAGAATGCAAGAGACTGACATCGTACGAAGTTGCCAAACTCACTCGAACATGACTCTCCTTACCCGAGCCTCGACGCGATAGCGCAGCATGCCATCGTCCCTGAACGCCTTGCTTCAAGTCTGACAGCCTGGGCGAACAGTGGGTCAAAAAAGACTTCGGCTTACATCACTTCCTTCGACAAGTTTCTCCCTCGGGACAGAAGGAGCGAATCAGCTTCGCTTGAGAACTTATATCCTCACTTGAAACCGCTCGTTGAGGAGCCTGTCCCAGATGCGGTGAGCCAGCGACTATATGAAACAATTGCTCGACATGCCCTATGCGCATGTAGCCATGATCCCTCGGGATCTGTACGGCATTTTCAAGGTCGACTGAGGTTAATAGAGAAGGCCGACAACAACCGAGTCAACGATTATCTCTTTGATACAGTCTTCATCGCACCGGCTGAAATGCATCATGCCGAGCCTCTCCAGTGTCAAATTATGAGGTTCTATGTTCCGACGTATGCAAACGACATCACCTCTTTCGAAGACGTTGGTCAAGGTACACTGCTAGATGTGCAGGATTTCTGCCACCTTGTTCGACACAATGTAGGAGCTGTGAAGCTTCGTTTGAAAATTCGTGGCCACCGGCTCGTGAATATCCCTCGGCCTGTCCCATTGGGGGACACTGAATATCCGATTCAACCAGTACCAAGTATACCTCTCCGGAAGCTTCTCGGGATAAAGCATCTCACCACTCGTGATAGACTGGTCGTCGCATACATACTTGCTAAATCTGTGTGGCAGTACTATAACACCGACTGGCTCAACGCACTCTGGACCACGGACGATATACACTTTATGATGGAAGAAAGAGAGGACGACAGGCCCGAAGAACTCACGCTCAACCCGGCTCGACCCTACCTTGCTTTTGCTGATCATGGACATGAATATCCAAGGACTTCTGTCTCTGAGTCAGTCGATTGCTGCGTCAACCATCGATTTCCACGTATCCTAGCTTTAGGAGTAATTCTGGTAGAGCTTTGCCGCAAAGAACCCCGGCGCCGTGTACGCGACAATAGCACTTTGGACGCGTTTCTAAACAATAGCCTGCTTGACAGTTCGCGGACTATGAAAAAGGATCCTTCTTGGCCTCATCTGGAGCTGAATGCGACATATAGGAATCATTTCAGGGATGCAGTCGCCGTCTGCTTTGACTGGAGAAGGCTTGAACGCATATCTAGCCACGGTCAAGATCCGATCAAAGCATTTCATAATAGACGCGATCTATTATGGAACGAAGTCGTGTCTCGTCTACAGCTGATCTGTCGAATTCTGAAGCTTATAGACGGTTGTGGAACTGTCATCCATGGCAATTCTCACACAATCGACCGCCTTGCTCTGTATCAGTCGTCAGTCCTCAACAGCAGGGCTGATCTCGCAGCTCTGGCTCCGCAACCACCGAGGCTAATTGCTCTTGGTTCTACCTCGAGAACCCATGAACCAGCACACGACTGGATCAAACAGATTCAGGGGTCCAGACTCGTGCAGATCCTGTTTCAGAGTGCCTTCAAGCCTGGTCCCTGCGATCCAAGACCGATTCGTATCGCTATATTGGATTCAGGCTATGACGCAAACAACGAATTCTTCACCAGTGCCAGGAAACAACGCATCAAATTCTGGCGGTTTTCATTATGAATGGTGAATGCTCTGGAGAAGGTAAAGATTCTGATGGTCATGGAACTGATGTGCTCTCCCTGGCCCTACGTGTAGCGCCCTTCGCAGAGTTTTGTGTGGCACGTGTCTTTGAAAGCTCTGATGATGTGGTTTCTAGAGCCGATCAGATTGCAAAGGTGATCACAACACACGAATGGTGGAAACAGCAGCGGCTGACTCAAGCAGGCGATCAAATGGGCAGTCAAGGAGCACGACGTTGACATTATCAGTATGTCTTTCGGATTTACAAAAGATCAACACGCAATTCAAGCAGCGATCACAGAGGCATACTCCTACAAGAAGAGACAGATTCTATTCTTTGCAGCCGCAGCAAATAAGGGTGCCAACGAACGAGAAATGTACCCAGCGAGGGACGACCACGTATTCGCGATAAGAGCAACAGATCATCAAGGCAATTGGTGGAAATCAAATCCTCCCGTTGACATGAACAAAGGTTGGTCGTTCATGACGCTTGGCCAGGACTTGCCCACAGCAAGCGGCACGGAGAGCGTGTCAGGAACCTCGTACGCGACTCCGATTGCTGCTGGTCTCGCAGCCATGATACTGGCCTATGCCCGCCGTCTGTTGCATGCGTCAACTCAAGGAGTTGATTCGGAGCTGCTTGATAGGCTCTCAAGGCAGGACGGAATGAGAAAAGTTCTCAAAAAGCTGTCCGTTGAGACGACTCCGCCACGGTGCTCCTATCTCAATCCTATGGACTTCATACACAAAGAAGAAGACGAAAGACTGGCTATGCTTAGGTATGCTGATTGAGGGAATTCTTCGACTGGCTAGCATCGTCTCAAAATATTTCCTCTAAAGGGCGTTGTGTATTGTGCTGAATTGTGCTTGTACATTATCAGACATGGCAATAATGATACATTGCATAAAGCTTGGACGCCGTGATCAGCCTAATCAAGCAGGCGTGACCCATGCGGGAGTACTTGACTATCGTACCTTCCATCTTCACAGAACCTCCAAGAATCTGCGACCCATCAGCATGGAGGCGCGTCGACGTGCAGGTAAGACCAATAAGCCACATCATGGCTGTGCACTAGCTCATCCTTTGCCTGTTTGTTGCATGGGCAGCTGATGCTGAGGGCGGCTATTCTACTATGGACTATTTATATGATGGCTCCTCCGCGCATGTAAACATGCCCTTTATCTTGACCAACTCTCGATTGTACTCTCACAATAAGTCAAGATGGCCATCTTAAAAACTTATCTTCTCGCCCCGAACTTTACAACTCACCTTGGTGCCAATGTTCAGCTCGGGACCATCATCGCTAACCCATTTCGTCCGAGCAAGTGGATAGGACAGATCCCGCTTAGCATCGAAACAGACACCCACGTCGAATATGACCGGTCCATATCACCCGGAGTGTCAGCTTCCACACACGTGAACATGTTCGCCAAGTTCCTCGAGACAGCAAGCGGAACCATTGGCTTGCAGAAAGACAAGAGCATTTTAGACCACTACACCATGGACACTCTGGAAACCATTTCCTACAAGCGCGACATTACCGATGACGAAGCTGCAGAGCTGGTCAAAGCCAACAGCAAGCTCCAAGAGGTCATGAACTCTGGTATACTCGGCTCTGTACCAGTCTACATCGTCACCGGTCTGAAAGTCGCTAAAGGCTTCCATCTGACATCCGAGATCACAAAGAGCAAGGGAGCGAACATTGGTGCAGATATACCAATCACCGACCAGGTCTCAGCTGGCGCCGAGCTCAGCGTTTCACAAACCAAGACGCTCAGCGAGCAGTCCTCGACTACCCAAGACATCGTCTTTGCCTATCAGCTACATGCAGTCGCAAACAAGGGTTGGTGGAAAAAGCGACGGGTTAACGTTGACGTCTACGCTCCGAAAGCTGCTGCTCTAGGGCAAGACGACCGTATAACGGAAGATGCTGTTGCGGTTGCAGCGGCCACAACAGAAGATTTTGAGGAAGCTCAATTCGACTATGGCGACGTGACTATTACTGAGCACGCTGCACAAGAGGTCTATGGAGATATACCGTGCGTCTGCGTTGCCTTCAAGGATCAGGTCTGAGACATCTCTCTGTGTACACTGAGAAGGTCCGGAAGTAGTAAAGAACCTTCTGACGTCAAAGACTAACCTTCCTGAATACTCAAGACTGCCACACTGTAGTTGTTAAAGTCTACTGTTGATGTTCAATTCGAGGATGTGTTCACAGAGAACCCCTGGAATGGTTATGTTTACGAGTCCTCACTCTGCTCCAGAAAGTATGATGCATGATACCGACACATATCACCTTCAGAGAGAAGCCGATCATGGCATTGTACATACCACATGGAAAGGAAAGAGCAGTCCACACCGTTATCATGCCTTCTCAACTCCTGAACATCCACTATTCCAAGCCTCAGAGCCAACATCGTCTACCCATAATCACAACTCCTATACCCTTCAACCAAGAGCCCCCAACCCCTCAACCCTCTAGACCAAACTCCACTTCCCACAATCGAGAACTCCGAGACCGAATTTGTGGATAAGAGCCTCAAACGATAGTACCAGCGGTCGAAGGATGCAACTATGCACCTAGTCGAGTCATTGTGTTTTTGGATACCTGCGTATCGCGTATTTTCAAGAGCCGCGGAGGGCTTGATTGTGGGGATGTGGTTGTGGAAAGGGACATGACTCTGTACCAATTTTTTTTTTGGTTCTTGAGTCGTGGTTAGATTGCTTGAACTATTTATCTTGAACTGGTCTGGACTGGTTTTTGGGATCAGAGATACTGGTTCCGAAATCGGGGATAAAGGGATGGGGATTTTGGTGATTGATGGGTTTGGGGATTGTCTATCTGGTGGGTGCAAAGGAGCTGTACCGTGTAGATAAATGACGAGTTCTTGCCATTATCGCTCTGAAGAATCAAATCTTGAGAAGAAAACAACAATACCTTCTATTACTGGTAGAGCAAGACCTCGACGATATTGAAATCCTGAAGTGCTGCTTCCACGCATAGTAGCGTTTCAAACAAATGACTGTACGTACGTTAGAGCAAAAGCCGGAAGGATCAATTGAGTTTCTGCCCTTGAGCTTCCACACCCGTTTTCGCTGGCCACGTGCGAGAGGAACCCTTGCATGATAAGGGAAGAGTGGACTTGGCACCCTGTTTGAGAACTATTGTGTTCGTTGCCCGTATCCTTCGGACCGAGAAGATTGATTCGATCTGTAGAGGGCTTCGGAGCTTGCGTGATGGTGGATGGAGTATCGCAACGAAGGAACGGGAGAAGCGAGCAATGCACAGAAAAGCATTGTGAGGGGGCTAAGCAATCAAGTGGAAATCAAGGAGAAGAGAAAGAGAATCGAGATTCTGCCAGATCATCAAGAAGTTGGGGTTGTGGTATCTAGAATAACCAAACATGAACAAGTAAGAAAGCTGGTATATATCGTAGAAAGAACAGGTCTGATATCCAAACAGACCAGAAATCAAGAGCGCTAAATCTCGACAAAAGAAAAAAGGACAAGTCATAAAAAGGCATCATCCTCAAACAGGCGAATCATTCTGACTCTGCCGTAACAACGCTTTCGAAGGCTTCCTCGGCGGCGACGAAGACACAATCTCCGTCGTCGAATTGGCCATGCTGCGTCCACAATCGCTGCCACCGTCTCTACTGCTGCTGCTTCCTGGTTTTGGTTCTGCTGGCGCTCTTACCGCCCATGCCTCTGCCCATGCAGTCCTTCCCCCTGTCATTGAGTCGTTTTCGCGTTTCAAGCTCATCGTGTCTTCAGATACATGGATTTCCGTGTGTCGATGGATGCCTTCAAAGTCATCTGGATCCGGCATCAAAAGATCCAAGTCGATTTCATCGTGGCGGGGTGTCTTTTTGCGGACCAGGGTCTCGACGCGCGTGTGTGTTGTTGTGTAGGTGGGTGTATATCCATTATAAGGCGTGTAAGTGTTTTTGCCGGAAAATGAACCCAAAGAGCGGAGTTTGAAGATGCGCCGGAGGAGAGCCCAGACGAAGGCGGCGTTTGCTGTGAGCAGTGCTGTGCTGGACTCTCGGACATACCAAAATGTCCATTCCAGACCGAAGGGTTGGTTGAAACTGTACACCTTGTTCAAGATTGCGCAGATGATGACAAAGGTTCCCAGCGAAAATATACCGACGATCGCAATCTTTTTCCTCAGAGGCAGTCGTGTCTTGATAAACATGGGAAGAGCAACAGCCAATATCATAGCATCCGAGCTGATGTTGAAGACTGCATTGGTGATGAGATGGTTTGTTGCAGCCGTGCATTGCGTAGTTGAAGGCACTGCCCAGTACATGTTGAAAGGCCTGCACCAGACACCAAAGTAGAGGATTTCCATGATGACCCAGCTGAGGCAGACATAAAAGAAAAGCGCCGTGATCGCGATCCTCTCCCATCTGCCAACGGTGAGGCGGCGGTAGAGCAATAACAGACATAGCTTCTCACACCAGACGGTCATGATCTGACATTGTTCCACGACAAGTACCAGTTTGGAGCCATACGAACGGTCATGTATCTGGTTGGGCGTAAGGCTGCTGAGATCGAAACCTGGAGGTAGTAAATTGGAGTCGGATTGGGCGACAATGTTGATGGTGACGATTAACGTGGTGTAGAAACACATGGCGGCAATGGTGATGTAGTCATCGGCTTGGAAGCGTCTGATCGTGCCGAGACTCTGGTACCTCGAGATCCTGGCATACAGTCAGATTTTTGTTGATGGCAGAGGTCGCAAGGGCTCAAATCACATTCGGCAAATAACACATATCACCACAAAAGTCCACCATATCCATGTCTCGGCTTTTAGAGGTACCATGGTGGAGGTTGATTGACGAGAATAAATGGCGTGAGGGAGGCGACTTCAGGGATATTCCTGAGGCGAAAGTGTTGTCCCTGCCTGTTGCTCCTTGGTCATACCGCGGCTACCACACTGCCAGAGTTGAAGAAAAGGGCGGTGGTAAGCAACTGGTCAGACAACGCTACAATGCCAGAAAGAAGGAAAAAAAAGAGTAAGACGTGAGATTATGCGAGTGCAAAGTGGGAGCTCGAAGGATTATCAACTGCCTGGACGGGACTGCAGAGCTTATTCCCACCTCAGTCCTAATTCGAGAAGGACTCTAGCGTCACGCGTATCCACAGCGCCCCGGTAGAGACGTACATCCGCTCAACGGGGACTGTACAGAGAGGCTCTCGCCACCTGACGTGCGATAAGAACATGGTTGGCTTTCGCCAAGCACATTTAGCTTGTTGTATATCACCTGAAGTCGCTCCTTGGTTCCTTTCGAGCAGACCATCGCGAAATCGCCTCTACTGGAGTACGTTTGTTGGAAAATTCGTCTACAGCAGTGAGAAAAGTCAGCATGCATGATTGATCTGCACTGCAGCCCAGTCGGTAGACTGCATCCTGCTCAAGATGCTGGGCGTTGAGTTTGAGGATCAGGGCCCAGCACTTAGGGAACGAGGGCAATCACAGGCGGCACACCCCCAGGTCCGCGGCCCAGAGGATGAGCGAACCAGGTCCGAGAACGGCGCATCTTGCCAAGCTGCTTATCCTCCGGCCACGAGTCGCATCTTCTGTAGACTATGATTTATCATGTTCGAAGCAATGTGAGAGAAGGGCAATTCTCTTATCGACAAAGACAGAGTCTCCGGACCGTTTGTTATTGTGGTTGTCATCACGCACTGGCCGGTGCGACTCGTCCAGGATCTCCAAAGCGGGTGCGGCTCGTCCAAACCGTTGTGACGTTGATCTAACAGGGTTCGGTCAGCGTGGCTGGAGATATTCATCTCGATTCTCGTCGCGTTCGAGTCAGAGATACACATGTGGTGATTGAGCGACTCGTAATTTGATATATGCGAAAAGGGATAAAGCAAGTGTTCAAGCAACTAATGGCTGTTGCAAATCCTTCGTGCTGGGTGCAAGAGTCAGGGACAGGGTTGCTTTGCCCCGGATTGTTCTTCGTGCTCATCTTGAGGACAAAACGGCGACCGCGAAACATCGCTGCAAGGAAGAAACCTAGAAACGATTGGAAGCCTTAATCGTCGCGTGCAAGGCGCCTTCTCTGGAATCGCCTCCGAAAGTAAGACAATAACGAAAGTGATATAGCCATAACGCCCATTGTGGAAAATCTTCAAGGCCCGGCCAGACGCCGTGCAGTGTGTACCAAAATGGTAGTCCCAGAATCCCCCATTCACGCCATCGCTTTAATGCAGATACGCCCTCTTATTTCCGATGCCTTAGGTCTACTTGACACGGTCGATGTAATCTTGGGTGGGCTGCTCGTACTCTTGAGATAGGTAGTTGCCTGCGTTCTTGCTGAGCCACTGAGTCATCTTGTGCAGCTCCTCACGAAGACGGCTCACGGCCTGAGAGTCCATGTTGGTATGAGCAATCAGATCCGGCATGGACACTGGGATGTTCGTTAGCAAAGCCAATGACAACGCGACAAACAAAACTTACCAAACAAACGGCACAAATGTTCTACTCCGTAGATGTCAGTGGGCAGCTTGCCTGTCAAGTCTCCGGTACCCTTGTTGAGTTGAGCATGGATGTCGGACCACTGAGGACGCTCGAAGCGGTACAGCAAGATGCGCCCAATGCTCTTGTTGAAGTACTCCTTGACGCCGGCAATCACCTCCTCGAGGATATCTGCTTCGGCGCTGCCCTCTCTGCGCTTGGCGCCCTCTGATGCAGAGTAGTCCGCAAGAAACTGTGCTACTGGAGTTTTCGAAGGAAGCGGAACCAGTCTGTTTTCTCTGGTAACCTTCTCCCAATCATCAACAAGAATGGCCTTAAGACTGTCGGGCATGAAGATCTTGATCGAAGGTCGACGAAGAAATTCGTCTTCCTGTTTCATGGTCAGTAACAATATTCTGGAGGTATTTTTGCGACGTAGCAGTGATTTTGCCAGCCGAGATCAAACAAATCTTAGTGAAGGCACCTCTTCCTCAGAAAGCATCGGCTTGTGGTGCAAACAAGTTCGTGTTCGGGCTCATCTGGCGAGGGGCAGATCTCCACACCACTCAACCACGCAAAATTCGAACAAACACGCAAATCCTTCTAGATAGATTCACTGACCTTGTCAATTCCTTCGTACTCTCTTCCGCGTTTGGTTCCGCGAGTCGGTGCTGTAGGAGCTGCCCTTTCTTCGCTGCCTCTAGCAGAGCCAGTGTTCAGATCACGCTTTCTGGTGACGGTTGCAGTCATTGGTTTTGCTGCAGCTCTGCGTTGTGCATTCATTTCTTGCCTCAAGTTCTTGGAGAGTTCAAGGTTTTCGTCGTTGTACTTGCGCAGGCGATCTTGAGGCACCCAATCGTCCCAACTGAAAGAAAATTAGCACAATCCAGGCCGGCAAACGTCCAGATCAGAACATATTTTGACGGAAAAGAGAGCTCTGAGCGATGAAACTGTGATGAGTATGCAGGAAGTTGCTCATGTCATCCATACGATGGAACGAAGACGGAATGTGTGCGGATAGAGATGGTATTGTGGGTTTTGGATGCCGAGATGGCCACAACAGGGGACAATTTGCTGTGCAGAGGGGTGATGAACGTTTACAGACGTCGCAGACTTACGTGTTCTTCCAGCCCTTGTAGTGGACCTTGTACTCGTAGGGGGATTTCTTGTCATTTTGATCAGTGTGTCGCGAGTCGAGCACCTTTGCTTCGTAAAGTAGTTCGTGATGGAAGCAGAGCGCCTTTTCGTCCTTGCCATACATGGGTCCTGGTGCAGCTGGCGCCATGTTGGAGTATGTGAGTGATTGAGTTAGTCTGACGGCGAATTATTATTGTTGAATGAGAATGGAAGAAGGTTGAATTTCGCAGTTGGCTGGTGGATGGTTGATGAAAGTGGTCTTGGGGATTCAATCAAGGAGGAATCTGTGAAAGCGTGTCAAAGCTCGGACCAGCGCGTTCAAGTCTGACTCTCCTTCCAACCTCTAACCGTCCTCAGTACACTTGTTCGCCAGGGATGTGTATTCGGATCGAGGGTATGATTGGGCAGTGAGTATAGGTAGCGCATATTAGTGGTACTGATCATGAGAGAAGATCGTCTAAAATTATGGCGGCTATACATTTTATGAAGACATTTCTATGAAAAGCACCTCGGTCGATATCATCGTCCTCGTCACTGTAACTCTAGTCGAGCTTGATTTTGATACCAAAAACCCTGTCAACAAAACCCAGGAAGATCGAGAGCATCAATGCCACTGGTGGTAGTGACAAAAAGAAGTGCAGTACGTGAGCGAATCGCATGATCCAGACAATTGCAGTACGCACTGCGTGATCCATCAAGTTCAGCTGAGGCGCTTTGCCTCGTGAGAATGTCGAGTCCTTGAACTCAAACGGCAAAGTGGCCCCGAGATGATCAATCGCGACCTTGAGGCCACTGCTGAAACCGTCTTCGTGGAAGCCGTACTTTGTCCAAGCTCCACAGTAACTGATTCCTGATGTGTTCTGGATCTCATTCATCCTATTCTGAGACCGTACGGCTGCTGGCGTATACCGAGGGTGACGGTATACAAATTTGCCTTGAGTTTTCTCTGGCGCAGGCTCATGAGGAGGGTTCATCGTGACAAGTACAGGACCGAACTTGGATTCTGGTATATGCTGCAACAAATTCATCCAGTATGTCAAACTCACACCAGCTGGGTGTTCAAGCTTGGATGGTGCAGAGGTCGTCAGGTAGTTCCACGCTGTGAAGACCGGTCTTCTCAACGGCATCAACGAGAGGTCAGAGTGAAGATACGCGATGTTCTCAGAAGTCTGAAATGCACCTAGGATCTCTCGTTCCTTTTCTGATGGCGGCACTCGCGACTTTGCGGCAAGAAGAGGCAGGATGTCGTCTCCATGGCAAGCCATGATCACATGGTCGAAAGTTGACGATTCTTGAGTGCCACTCAGCGGACTCTTGTAACTGACTTCGACCACAGACTTGCCATTCTGGTTCATCCTCGTGACACCAGTGATCGGAGTCGAGGTGTGGAAATGGAATCTCCTCTTGTCAGAGCTGCGCACGATAGCATCGATATACTTCTGCGACCCATCCTTGATGGTCAGCCAAGTAGGTCGCGCTGCAATAGTGGACAGCAGATGGTGGTTCCACATGAAGCGGACAAGAGTCAGTACAGGAAACTCCAAACTAGTCTTGTCTGGAGATGTGCTCCACACTGCTGCAGTCATGGGAATGAGATAGTCATCCTTGAAAGCTTGAGAATAGCCTTGTTCCTCCAAGTAGTCGCCGACCGTCTGATCAGTGCGCGAAGAATCATCCTCAGTGAGTAGATCAAGAGCAAACTGATTGAAGCGAATAATGTCAAAGATCATACGCCACATTCTGGGCTTGAAGATGTTTTCCCTCTGTGCAAAAATGCCTTCACCAGAACCAGACCATTCGAATTCACCATGGTTCCGCGAAACACTGAATGTCATCAAGGTCGGAACAATGTCTACTTTGACGTGATTCAGGAAACGGATCAAGTTGGCTGATCACGGTCAGTGGTTGTGTTTGGAGGAATCAACAGCTGGGACGAACGATATGTGGCAGAATTCATGACAATAAAGCCAGTGTCAACAGGCGTAGAGTGTTGGCTATGTGTAAAGGTCTGTGTATTTGTGTGACCTCCTAGGCGATCCGACTTTTCAAAGATGTGAACCTCATGGTCAGTGTTTTGCAATGCCCAGGCTGCACCCAGACCGGCACATCCACTGCCAACGATAGCCACGCGTTTCTTCTCTGTTGCAAGCATTGAACAGGAGATACAAAGAAGGCAGGAGTGAATGTAGAGGAAGGTTTGGCTGGGTCATTCAAACTGAACACGGGGACTCGGGGAAACGCGTTTCGATGAGTCGGACGTGAGGCGTTAAATCTTAAGCGTCATCGAGGAAGCACTGGCCCACCAGGGATGCATCCTCCAGCCAGCAAGGTTGTGTCAGGATGGAGGCTCATGACTGGCGCGCTGCTCGGTCCGTGGGCTATGGACGACATGGATAACTGAAACCTGCAATGGAAGCGCAATCTGGACACGGCGTGATTGATGTGCCGCAAACATCTGAGATGATCGAAGAAAGAAAGAACAAAGTGGTCGGCCTGAGCAGCCGAGGAAAGTGGTCCGAGCTTGGCGTGTCGGCGGCCGCGGTCAACATCATCGTGCCTTCCCCGACTCGAAGCACATGAAAGAGCAGGAGACAGACACAACAAGACTGAAACGAGTCAAAACACCCCACACCTTGTCGCAGAGTGCCAGACTATCCTACAACAACTTTCTGCCCGCCACTCACCCACACGCACGCCGGACGCCCCCAGACCCGCTGCAGTCTACCACAGATCGACCATATCCCAGACATCATGGCCAACCCCTTGGATACTGACGCTGGCTCCGAACTCTTCAACAACTATGAAGCCGAACTCAAGCTTGTTCAGGCCGACCTGAATCAGAAACTCGACCAGCTGCCCGAACTCGCCGGAGAAGAGCGCAAGGCTGCCGTCGGCCGAGCACAACGTTCCCTGGAGGAGGCCACTGAGATTGTGAGTCGCCCGTCCGCTGCACTGCACGTCTTCCTCTGACACTATCTACTTAGCTGGACTCCATGCGACTGGAGAAAGAAAATCTGCCCGCAAACCAAAAGACAAAGACAAATCAGCGCTTCCGCAACTACACACACGACATCGACATGGCCAAGCAGAAGCTCAAGAGCCTGTCCAGCGACAAGTCCGCTCTCTTCGGAAGACGCTACACCGACAACCCTACCGGTGACGACCAGCTCGAGCAAAGACAACAGCTCCTGTCAGGCACCGACAGACTCGACCGCTCGAGCGGCCGCCTACGCGAAAGTCAGCGCATTGCTCTTGAAACCGAAGACATTGGTCGCAATACCCTTGCCGACTTGGCCAGACAACGAGAGGTCATTGAGCACTCTAGAGACGTGCTTCTTGAGGGCGAGGGCTACACCGACAGGAGCAACAAGACATTGAAGCAGATGGCTCGTAGGTAATGCTGATTCTTCTCCAACAAACAACCCCGCGACAACATTCGACTGACTATTTTCAGAATGGCTACGAATAAGATAATCACTATCGCCATCATCACTGTTTTGGTCCTCCTGATTCTTGCCGTCATCATCAGCAAGTTCAGATAGACAACCGTGTGCCAACACGATAACACTTTTGCTTTCTTGTCGTTAACTTTCTTATGTTTCTTTCTTTTTCTTTTTTGGCGCACAGGGAGTTCGAGCAGCAGGCCTCGGTTTCAATGGTTTGAGATGTCCAGTTATCCAAGGTCTACCCCGAATCAAGACCACATAATACAGTATTTTCTTATTCTCGGGTGATTCTTCATCTACAGCTTGGCCTGCTTGATGTACTTGGCCAAGAATTTGACAACCGCAGCATCCACCTCTCTAGCTTTGGTGAAATTCAGGTAATGAGGTCCGCCTTTGACGACTTGCAGCGTTGCATCAGGGCTGTTCACGAAGAGCTTGATCTCCTCCTCGGCATTGGCCACACTGTACACCACATCCTGGTCTCCATGCAGCCACAACACGGGCACTCGCACATCGAACAATCTACCATATAGACCATCACGGTCGCGCAAGTTGGTAGCGCACATTCTGGCGCGTCTGCGACCATCATCACCACCCCAGTTTTTCTGAATAGCCTTGACCCAGAACTCTCCATCTTCAGTCGGAATGTCTTTGCCGAATCCAGAAGCGTTCATGAAGTGGCAAAACTCTTCCGGAGGAATAAAGTCTGGTGTAGTTTCATTGGTTGTCCAGCCGTCGATTATGGGCGTGAGGCTTTGTTTTGCGTCCCAGCAGCCGAGTCTTACTGTTCGTTCGTTTTCTGTGTCCATCGATGTGCCGAGTGGTATTATGCCAGCAACCTATGAAGTTTTGTCGTTAGTAAATGTCGCCTTTCTCGAGAAGTGTCATTACTTACCCTTTCAGGTGCCAGCAATGCCATTCTCACCGTCTGCCATCCACCTTGACTGGTACCCAATACGAAAACCTTATCTTTAATCTCCAAATTATCCAGGACTTGCCAATTCATAATCGCACTGTCCCAATACGTGAAGTTTTCAATCTTTGCTCTGGTCTGGCCATGACCTAGCAATTCAATTGCCAGCAAGTTGACCAGCTTGTTGAGTTCTGCGTTTTGATATTGGTGTCTGTAGAGGTCTGCGCTGGTACCGAAAGAATTGCAGAGCACGAGGGTAGGCTTCGAGGGGTCATAAGGGTGAGGCATGTACGTGCTGGCGTCAATGCCACCTAGATGAGGCACTTGTACGATCTTGGTGGTAACTGGTGTAATGGTCATTTTGGCTGGTGGTTCGGGTGTTCTTGTGAGAAGATGAGATGTGGAGTAGATGTCGGTTTTGTACTCGTCTTATGTGACCGACCAATGACACTAGTATCAGTGCGCCTTCATATGATGATATTGTTTCCCGCTCTCCACTCTGTCTGCGAGGTCGTGGTGAGCTTGAGGAGAAAGTTTAACCGAGGTTGTTGAACTTGATCCGAGCGTCTGCTTGGAAGCACACTTCCAGCCCTCGCGCAGCTCACCCCTTGGCAACTGTAGCACCAGCTCAATAAATTGTTTGCTGCTTCGCCTCGTGATCAATTCTCATCGCTCTCACATATGAGGCCGTCGCTGCGCTGTCGTGGAGCTCGGCTCAATGTTAAGTGTCTTCACCGCATAGCAACACTTCAATAGGATACTGTGTGAGTGATCAGCTTCAATTCAGCTCCAGACCGTCGTTTGCACAGGATATACAGTACAGACTTGAACTGATGGCGCCGACCACCTTCTATGCCAGTGGGTTCAATGCCTTCGGCCAACTCTTCACCGAAACGGACAAAGACTTATCTGAACTCACTGAGCTCGTCACATTCGAGGACGCTGACAACACCAAACTTCTTTTCGCTGGCTGGAGCGAGACAACCTTCTACCAACATGGCATTGACGACGAAAGTGGTCGGATTATGAGACTCGGTAGTACCAAGATTGCTCAGGAGGCACCGTTGCCTGATCTGGTCACCGGGTTTGGAGACCACAATGGTCTTCTTGGTGTGCTCAGTCGCAAAGGTGGTGTCGCGTTCACCGAAGAGAACCAGATTGAAGCGCACACAGCATCAGCAGACTCGCTCTCGGACGACGAGGGATCGAATGTCTCACACTTGGTTGTAGCCGGCAATGGCCATGTTGCTGTCATTCTCACATCTGGCAATTCTCCTCGGACCAGCATCCTGGAGTTCAAATCTTTCGACAAGTTTCGCCAATGGTTCGACGATGAAGTCAATGAGCTTCATGGACCTAGCTTCAGCCATATCGTTCCAGGCTGCATAATCCAGTCGGTCGCCAATGTAACGGGCTTCGTGTGTCTGACGCAGGATGGCAATGTCTATACCTGGGGAGATGCAAGACACAGCTCGCTAGGCCGCAGCGTTGCCGATACGGAAGCCAAAAGTCCAGGCCTGGTGGAATCTCTTGCTGGCATCCAAATCAAGAAAGTTGCGTCGGATGGTTGGATGACAGCAGCATTGTCGCAAGATGGTGCGGTGTATCTCTTCGGCACAGGGACACCTGGAACTCAAAACTCGCTCTCCTGCCTGGCTGAACTGGACTCGACGGGAGCAGCACTGGTCGATATTGAGGAGAAGGGGGAGCCTCTGGATCTTCTGGATGTCGCTGTGGGGGATGGACATGTCTTGCTGCTCACACAAGAGGGGCGTGTCTTTGCTGCTGGTGATAACCGCAATGGTCAACTCGGCCTTGGACCCAAGGCCTCGAGTTATATCAAGGACTGGCGAGAAGTCATCGTACCTGACCAGCGTCGCTGCGCTGCTATATTTGCGGGCCCAAAATCATCATTCTTCCAGATCGCCGAGAGTCGAGCGACTTGAATGGTCATCATGAAAACAGCCGCATCTCGCACGGTCGGTCTTTCCTCGCTTAAACGCCGACCACAACGCGTCGTCACTTGCAGGTCGCTGGTATATGCCAAGGCGTCTCGCGTGGCGTGGATTATTGCACTTTGCCTACCACCAACTCACTGCGACATCTTCGATATCCCGCCGGCATTCTTTTTTCTTGAAGCTTATGAATACTGACGAGCTTGAACACTTCCTTTTTGCATATGCGAGAGCAAGTCACACAGCCCATCACCAGCACTCACCATCCATCATGGCCAACACTGCCAGTCACGTGCGCAATTGTGCAGTTTGCGTGAAAGACAAGCCCTTGGAATCCTTTCCTGATATCAGCAGCGACACGCGTCATCAACATGGCGCCAACACCTGCCGTGAGTGCTTCAACAAATACCTCATCCAGCAAATCAATGAGGGCCAGGCTCGCGCCAAGTGCGCCGAGTGCCAGGTGACTCTGTGCTATGCACACGTCGCAAAGATCGTCGCCAAAACCACTCGCATGAAGTATGAAAAGGTCCTGCTGAAATTATACGTTGAAGAGGACGAAGACTTCTACTACTGCGTAAGTAATTTGAGACTCGCGAGACTGAGATTGGAGAAGTGTTGAGCTTCGTAACTATAAAGACACCGGCTAACTCTATTCTTCTTCTGCAGATGTCGGCCAAATGCAAGTCGGGTCAGATCCACATTGGCGGCGAAGACATGCCTATCTTTTGCTGCAAGGTCTGCAACCACAAGCAATGCATGGTCTGCGAGATCCCATGGCACGAGGGCGAGACGTGCGACGAATACCAGGCCCGTCACGACAACGAGATCATCCAGACCGAAGCCCTCATTCGTCAGACATCCAAGATTTGCCCCGGAGGCTGTGGTGCCCGAATTGAGCGCAACGGAGGCTGCCCCCACATGACCTGTAAGTCCCATGTGTTCAGGACATGAGCTTGCTCCTACATATACAATGGCTAATATATGCTATCTCAGGCAGAAAATGCGGTCATGAATTCTGCTGGCTCTGTCTCGGCGACTGGGCACCCCACGCAACACAGGGAAGATGCGACAACCCCGTCCCTGCGGCCCCTGAAGCCGAATTCTACTCCGCCGAGATTCAGGCACGCCAGGACATGCGTCAGGCCCGCCAGAACCTCCGCGACTTTGACGACAAAGAAGCCGAAGCTGTCATCGCAGCCACCACAAAGCCCTGCCCCAAGTGCAAGGTCCGCATCGAGATCGACGGCGGCTGCGACCACATGACTTGCGCCCAGTGCTCGTACGAGTTCTGCTTCGAATGCCTCGCAGACTACAAGAAGATCCTCAAGCACGACAATCGCCGCCATAAGCGTACCTGTGTCTATCACTCTGGCCAGGCCCACGGTCGTGTCATGCCACTCAAGGCCGGCATGGACGACGACGACGACGACGATGACAAGCCCTCGTCGAGCGCCATGACGAAGCGCCGTGTCACCGTTCGCAAGTCGACAGTGAAGAACAAGAAGCCCGCCGGCGTCACAAAGAAGAAGGCTGTCGTCGCATCGCCCGTTGTTCGTCGTGGCACCCGCACTGGTTTGCGCAGCTCGACGGCTGCAGTGAGCGGACCCGTCACTCGCTCGCAGACTGCCGCCCGTAGATAGATTGTTTGTTTGGCTTCGTTCTTTTTTTGTTTTGTTGATACCCCCTTTTCACTTTTTTGTAGTATAATGAATCAATGGATAACGATGTTTTTTTCAACTTTCTGGTCTTTTACTCTTGCATGTGATGTTCTCGGTTTTTAATCAATTTTCGATCAGTTTTCCAACCATTTTCTTAAACAATATATGTTTCTTTCGTTCTCACTTCTTGGTTCTCGTCCCTCTCCAACCGCATAGAGTAACTTTCGATACGCTATGAAAATGCAACATCTTTATCAGAATCCAACGAAATCCAGTGAGATGTTGTGTTTCTTGTATATCTCTCTGGACGCATCTCTAACTTAGATACTATTATGCATTTTGATAGGGTACATAGTATGGAGTATGTCCAATGAGATGTGTCTTATGATTTTCTCTTTATGGATGGTAGCTAATAGTTACTTATGCATTCTTATGGTATATCGAGGGGTGGGAGGTGGGTATGGAGAGCGATGAGACTGAATGCTGTGAGTGGGACCCTGGCTCCATTTTTCGATGCTTACTATGTCCTTTGACATGTCAGGTTGTTCTAATCATCGTACTTGCCAGGAACAAAACGGCATAGAATCACTAAACCTTGAGACCGCATCCCAATCATCGTATTCACCACACGATGCAATTCCAGATTATAGGAAAAACTCCCAAGCTTCAAATGCTTTGACATGCAGTAGATGCAGTAGAGTCTTGACCTCAAGGCTCGTATCTTGATACATTCAAATTGCATAGCCACTGTCCTTTTTACCACTCATATCTGCCGGTCGCAAAACCAAGAGCACGAGAGAAAAATATCGCGCGCGTGCGGTTTCTGCATTCTGCAAGCGGTCAACAAGCCGATCAGCAGCGAACACGCGGGTTTGTGGGGAAGGAGTTGGCTGCACTCTTTGATTATTTCTCCTTTTTTTCTCTTCTTTCTTTTGTGGTGATCCAACTCTTCGCTAGACGAGTTACCATCGAGTATGTTTGAGTATCTGGCAACGCAATGAGGATACAAAACATTGTTGTTCAGACCGATGTGATATTGCAATGTTCTTTGCAAAACACCAATTAGGCAGGACCGACTGGCTGCCCCCCACTGCCCATCCCCCCAAACAATGGTTCGCAGGGCGCCGTGCTGTGCGAGATTTTTGGTCCCTTCCTGCATAGCCACCACTGCGGGCGCGCGACACAAAGAAACACATCAATAAAACGGGCCATGGTAGATAATTCGCGCATCGCAGAGCCGCCGCAAACAAAAGGGCGCGCGCGGGCAAAATAATCGCGCAAGGCCATCTTACAAAATTGGTAGGAGGTTTGGAAGGATGAAAAGAGGTGTTCCCAAGACACATGCATTTGCTGAGATTTTGCCAAAGATGGATTAGGTCAGAGGATTTTATCTCGTTTCTGTTGTGGACTTCGTGTATGTGTGTGTGTGGTCCGTTGTGATAACCCAAAGAGCCATAGGAGGCACGGCAGAAATGGTTACCTATATATTCATTTTCGTCCATTGTTGTTCTCTCTCTTCATTCTTTGCTCTCCCTCTCCCTTGCGTCCTTGGAGCTCTGACGAGTCTAACCGCTCTGCTGTCGACTGTGTTTGCATCTTTGTTTTTGCAGATAACTTGGTAGAGGGTTTAGCAGCCATGTCTCCCAACACTCAAGAGGTGGAACTGGCGGACCAAAAGGTCCCTCGCATCACCTATGCCGACGATGTGGAAATACGTCCTCGCACTGCGGCAAGATCGTCGCGCCGTTTGTCCACGGACTCGATGTCGATTCGTTCGATATCGCGCCAGAGATCTGTTGACCCTTCGCTGGTCCTGCCGCCTCAATTCAGAACTCTGTGAGTAAATCTGTTTATTTCGAGCTTTTGGTGTCTGTCAGTAGCTCATGAGTAACCTAGGTCCTTCGATGTCGAGCAGAGCAAGGCAAGAAACGACGCGCCGGTCAAAGGTGCGCTGAAAGGAAAAGAGAAGGGCTCAGATGGTAAGTGCTGTACTTAACCTGCATGAACGACATCAATACTGAGTGGCTTGAACAGACTTTAGCACCTACGATCTGCACACCATTCCGATCGAAGAAGTATTCGAGCGCTTCTCAAGTTCACCTACCAGTGGTCTGGGTGTTGACCAAGCCATGGTCCTGTTAAGAGATGTCGGGCTCAACAAGCTTACCGCACCGCCGTCCAATTGGCTTAAGAAAACGGCAACCTACCTCTTCGGAGGCTTCGGCTCCATCCTGTTCGTTGCAGCTATCCTGGTGTTTGTGGCTTGGAAGCCTCTTGGTGACCCTCCTGCGCTCGCCAACCTTGCGCTTGCCATTGTCTTGGTACTGGTGTGGCTCATCCAGGCAGCTTTCAGCTTCTGGCAGGACTTCTCAAGTGGCCGCGTCATGGCATCGATCAACACTATGCTTCCTGATCAAGCAATGGTTCTAAGAGAAGGTAATTGGTCTAGTGTCGACGGCACCAAGCTGGTTCCTGGCGATGTTCTCAAGATTAGTATGGGCAACAAGTTACCGGCGGATATGAGATTCTTCGACATCTCTTCAGATGCTCGTTTAGATCGATCCATCTTGACCGGCGAGGTCAAGCCTCTGGTTGCGACTGTCAAATCTACTGACACGAACTTCCTGGAAACTGCAAACATTGGTCTTGCTGGAACAAACTGCACCACTGGTACCGTGTACGGTGTCATCATCAACACAGGTGATAACACCGTCTTCGGAAAGGTATGCCGCTCTCAATCATGAGATGAATCATAATGCTGACTCTTCCCAGACGGCAAGACTTACCAGCCACGCCAAACAAGGCCTCACTCCGCTCCAGAAAGAAATCCTCATTTTTGTCGGCATCATTACTGCATTGGTGAGTAAAGCAAAGGTACAGATAGCATGAACCGGAATCCATCAGATGGGGTTTGGACTGCTATTTGTCCCATCCTCAACCAAAAGAAACATGCTAACTGTACCTTCACCTCAAGATGGTCTCCATGATTATCCTCGTCATCATCGTTTGGGCAGCTTGGCTTCGCAAAGACTACCCCGATTGGATCAACGTTCCCACTCTGATCGTCGACTGTGTATCCATCGCAGTTGCGTTCATCCCAGAAGGTCTTCCAATCGCTGTCACCGCCAGTCTGACCATCACAGCCGGAATCATGAAGAAGAACAAGATTTTGGCAAAGTCGCTAAAGACAGTCGAGACACTTGGAGCCGTCAATGTCGTCTGCTCAGACAAGACTGGAACGATCACAAAGAATGAGATGACCGTCACCGATTTTTGTATCGGCTACCATCCTCATCCAACATCCAAGGCTGCTGCTATGGTTGATCAGTCCCCAACAATGGCTCGATTGGCCATGCTAAGTGGTGTCTGCAACGCTGGCGAGTTTGATGCCAGTACCAGAGACAAGCCAATCGCCGAACGCAAGGTTCATGGAGACGCCACGGACAGAGCAGTGCTTATGTTCGCTGAGAGCATCATGCCCACCGCACGACTCCGTAGTCTGTGGCGCACGGTCTACCGCATCGACTTCAACTCGAAGAACAAGTTCATGGTTAACGTTTGCCAGAACGACAACGATCCTCAACAAGGCATCCTTCTGACCATCAAGGGAGCTCCGGACGTGCTCATCGGTAAATGCTCCACGTACATGGACCAGAACGGGGACATCCAAGAGCTTGGCAATGAAGGTCGCTCGGTAATCGAAACCATCAAGAACAGGTGGTCGTCTCAAGGCAAGCGCGTACTCCTACTTGCTCAGAAGCCACTGAGCCAAGTGAAGCTCAACCCGCAAGAGCAACCGCAGTTCTATGAAGAGTACATCATGGGCAATGTCACATCTGGTATGACCCTAGTTGGCCTTGTGGCCATTGTCGATCCTCCAAGACCAGAGATGTCTGGAGTGGTCAGAACTTTGAAGGGTGCCGGTATCCGTATCTTCATGGTGACCGGCGACTTCAAGCTCACGGCGAAAGCCATCGCCTCCGAGTGCGGTATCATCAGTCAGGAAGCCGATGATATTCATGCTTTGGACTACGACGGCAGTTTGCACGACTCTAATGGATCCAAAGAAGGACATGCTACTTTCAGCGAATCCACCAAATCGATTGTACTCAGTGGGTCTGAGATCCGAAACCTGGAGGAGGATCAATGGGATCGACTTTGTCAATACCAAGAAGCTGTGTTCGCTCGCTGTATTCCTGAGTATGCCATCGCCATCAAATTTGTGAGATCATACTAACTGTGTATCCACTTTAGGGACAAGTTGATCATTGTCAAGAACTTGCAGCAGAGAGGCTTGATCACGGCAATGACTGGCGATGGTGTCAACGATGCACCGTCACTCAAGGCTGCGGATGTCGGTATCGCCATGGGCTCAGGCTCGACCATTGCCATCGAAGCAGCCGACCTCGTGCTCTTGGACTCGTTCGCAGCGATCGTAGAGGCCGTCAGATACGGTCGTGTGGCTTACGACAACCTCCGAAAGACGATCTCGTACCTCTTGCCTGCAGGCTCTTTCTCAGAATTTTGGCCAGTCCTGACAAACGTTGTCTTTGGTCTGCCGCAGATTCTCTCGTCCTTCCTCATGATCATCATCTGTTGCTTCACAGATTGCGCCGCTGGTGTTGCTCTCGCATATGAGGCTCCTGAAGCTGACGTTTTGAACCGTCCTCCTCGCTCCAAGAAAGACAGACTGGTCGACTGGAAACTGATTCTCCATTCTTATGCCTTCATCGGCCTGTTTGAGACAACTCTCTCATTCACGGTGAGCTATTGGTTCGCTCAGCGCAAGGGGCTGTTTTTCTCGGATCTTTGGTTCGGCTTTGGCAAAACACCCGACGGCATGAGTGATGATACCAAAAACAATATCCTCAACATCGCGTCGTCGATCTATTTCGTCAACTTGGTTGTAATGTGAGTAAGCATCGTATCCCTGTACAAAGCAGGAAGCTAACTTCCTTCAAGGCAATGGTTCAACCTGATGAGTGTGCGCACCCGTCGACTGTCGCTCATCAATCATGCGCCTTGGCGAAACCCATATCTGTTGCCTGCCATCATTTTCGCAATGATCATCGCCATCTTCTTCCTGTATGTGCCCAAGTTCAACAGCGTTCTTGACACTGCAGTAGTTCCAGTCGAGTACTGGTTCTTGCCCTTCGCTTTCGGAATCGGGTTGCTGCTGTTCGACGAGACCAGGAAGTTCCTTGTAAGAAAATATCCCAGAAGTATCCTTGCCAAGATGGCATGGTAGAGGCATTTCCGTGGGTTGATGGAGTGACAACATTGGAGGATAGATCCCTTGTAGATACCACCCGTGTGTTGATCCTTTCTTTCTTTGTTTATGTACAGGGTCACGACGAATGCATGAATATCCTCTTGTCGATGCTGTTCACCGGACTCCGAATACTCTGACGACAGTGCCTAGGGTTGTGTATGCCCCCATGTACAGTAAGTAGCACACTGCCGTTGTGTTTCGGAAGCACGCCAGGTTTTGGGGCATGTTTCGAGATCAGCCCAAGTATCTGCATGATCAACGGCACCTCAGACGACGTGCTGCAACAGACAGGGGAGCCGTTGGAAGTTAGGGCACTGATGCGGCTCGCTGTATACAAGCACATGGTGACATAGGTCACCGTGAAGGTTGGAAATTCTTCTTTTTGGCGCCCAGAAATCGGGAAAAAGTGACGATATTCATGTATGTTGAGCCAAGATTCGGACATGGTGAAAGTCGATAAGATCCCGTCTCTGCATAGGTGGCTGGCTGTTGACAAGCACATTGTTGAATTGTGCTGACTTGGCTGACTCGTCCTTCGAAAGATGTCGGCGCGATTTAGACGGATTTCCGAGTCACCCTAGAACCGTGGAAGAGGATCGCTGCAGGTGTCCCGGCAAGGGGCCAGTTTGACAGCATCACGTTGAGAGTTGCTTCAGGAAGTACTTTGCAAAAGTACACACCGATTTGTACTCTCGTCCCTGGACCAGGTACCGACCGAATTATTCCCATCGGAAAGCCACGTTGAAGGACCCTTGCCAGTGCGAACTTGCAAGTTGCGCAGAGGATGTGGTGCAGTGGGGGTTCGTTCAACCGAGGCTAAGAACGCGACGCCAAAAACGATGTATGCGGGCGGATGAATAAGAAGATGCTTGCCAGGTTAACTTTTGGTCGAAGGTTGATGCTGTGAGGAGGTTGGAAGTTGCAAGCCCCGCTCGAATGGAATCTGTCAGATTCGGCTTTGTGCACCTTCCTGACTTGCTTACAGTCGTTGACCGGCTAAGGCAAGGTCTCGTTACACTGGAACGCTCTGGTCTATTGTGCCTGAGACATCGCACAAGGATGGTCTATCGTCTCTATTGCCTGTGTTTTTTCAGTTTCGATGTGGGTTTCAATGTAGTTTCAATGCGTTGCCAGTCTCGAAGCAATTGAATAATGGTTGAGGCATGAAGCCAATTGGAATTTGTAACAACCTCTCCACTTCACCACTCTTCTTCCACACCAACAGCCAACCGCACTCGTCCGCTGGCTGCGCCTCGTGAGTTGCCCAACAGTAACGAGATGCCCCACGATGGCAGTTCTATCCTCGCGGCAGACGTCGTGCTGCATGGTTCCTTGATGACAGTCTGCGATGCCACGAATCACAAGAGGGCCGGCAGAAAACCAAGCCACCGGGGGATACGAGACTGCGCATGCCAGTGTGACGAGTTCGGGCTGGTCATGCTGGGAGGTGGCAGACTTGAAAGTCTTCACCACAGTCTATGTACTGCAAGCGGAGTTGCTTTCCTCGCTTCTGCCGCGTCTACAGACAGTCCGCGGACGATGCTGGAGCCCTCGATCGCAGACGCCAAGGCCCAGGTGGATGTGAGTGGAGCCATGGTCTACGAGCGAGAGGTGCTCGGTGAAATCGGCGAGTGACCCTCCAATACTCCACGTCGAAGACCAAAGTGCTTCCACCCACCAGAAACGCAAGCACTATTGAACGCCAGTGGGCCACATTATTCAACGCGGCGGGAGATGGACAGTGAACTCGGCGCGCGATGGCACAAAAATCTAGAGCTGCAAGAAATTTTCTTACAGAGCTCCAGACCAATCAGCATTCGCGAAAAAAAGAGTTTTCGTCTGATTTCTCCTTCCGCGTTAGCGCTTGCACTTTGGTTTTTCTGTGGGTATCCATTCTACCCTCCATGTCTTGCAGATGCTTGTGCCCTCTGCCGTGTTGAATTCGAGGTTTCTCTTAACGTGAAGTTACAGCATTTTTCCATGACTACAACCACAATGGCCAATGGCATCTCGGCGCATACATGAGTGCATAAGCAACCCATGTTGAGCTTACCAAGCCAACCAGCCTTCCGCGCAGAGAAGATCCACGTAACGACAGCACGTAAGGCTTGGGCTAAGATCGAGGCTTTGCAGCTTTGCAGCATGGCACCGTTCATCAGCCGCTGTACCAGCGAATCGTCGAGGAACAAGTCCCGGGTGTGCCTGAAACGGTACACGAATGACAGCGCCAGGAAGACCGGGTACCTGGACCGAGTGGTCCGTAGCATCAACTTTCCGCACCCCCACCAGGACAAGGTCCGTCTCGGTCACCTCGCTGGCTGCTGTGATTGATCAATTCTTCGGCCACTATTCCTCGATAGGGTTTCGCGCGTGAAAAAGCACATGGTGAGTCCAACCAACCTCCATGCTCCACATGGGGCGGCTCAGTATTTTTCAACCTTCTGTCTGGTGTGTACCCTTGGGGCTGGACAAGCAGCATACATAAGGACAGAAGATTCCCGCTCGTATTTCCGCTTTCTTCTGTACCACCACTGTCCGTCTCTATCAATTGCTCTGGTTAGCAACACTGCTGTGCAGTTCACTCTTTCACTGCTCGCCACATCAGTCTCTACCAAAAAGGTTTCAACTCCAACTCGACTTACCGACAGTCCTTGAAAACATCAAGAAAACACCCCAGTCATCAAAATGAAGAACTCCATCTACGCTACTGCCGCCCTGGTGGCCGCCGCTGCTGCCGACTCTGTTGGAAGCGCCATTGTTGTCAACAAGTGCAACTACGATGTTACTCTTGCCAACGTCCCCTCTGCCAATGGCGGTTACTCCGAGGTTGACAAGATCCTGTCTCCCTACGACACCTACACCCAGCAGTGGACCGCTCTCACCAATGGAAACGGCTGGTCTATCAAGCTCTCTAACAGCTCTTCCCTCGAGAACATCCTCCAGTACGAGTACACCTACCAGAATGATGGAACTATCTGGTACGATCTGAGCGAGGTCAACGGCAACCCCTGGGATGGAAACTGGGAGATCACCGCCAACGATGCTTCTTGCAACCCCAAGCAGCAGGCTTACCGCTACGCTACCGATGATGCCTACGGCATGCAGGCTTGCCCCGCTGATGCTGTCATCACCGTCACTCTTTGCTCCGGCGACGAGTCCAACGACAGCGCTGCTTCCTCTGCATCTTCCGCTGTCTCAGCCGAGTCTACCTCCAGCCACTCCACTTTCTCGACCACCGTCGCTGCTCCTTCCACTGTCGGTGCCTCTGCCACCACTCTCCAGACTTCTGTCATCACCCAGGCTGCCAGCAGCTCTAACGCTGACGTTGTCGTGACTGTCACCCAGGTTGCTTACACCACTTACTGGGACGGTCACCACTGGGGCCGCCCCGCCAAGCGTGATCACCAGCACCGCCGTCACGCCCACGGCAACTAAAATGAGCAATGCTCTTCGCAGGAACCCTGGATGTTGACATTCGGGTGCTTGTATGCCACGATGTTTGATTTGGATCTGATTTACGACAATCCTCTTCTTTCGGTCATGTGGGAACATTGAGCACAAGCCTCATGCCTCACATGATCGCCTTCTTCTTTTGAACTTCTGAATGAACATTCTTTTGGTGGTCGTGAGGTGCATTCCGATGCCCTCACTGTTTGGTGATTTTTTTTACTTCATTTCACGCGCTGGGTTCTTTCGAGAATCGTCGGCTGGTTGGGTTTTTCCTTTCTTTCAATGCTTCCCTTCACGAAGGTGAATGCTGGTTTTGGCGCTGATGGTCGTTGGGTCACAAAAGATTGGGGCTACCACATGGACAAAAAGTTACGACAAGTCACGGCTATCTGAATGGCTGGTCGGCATGTATGAGCTGCCAATCAAGGCAAGAACGAATTTCCTTTTCATGTAGCTTCTTCGACGACCAAAAGATGCCATCTGGGATCTTTTAGGATTCACGACATTTTTCTTTTACATCAAATCCACATTGAGACACCAGATCTCCAACTGCATTCTTCACTACCCTTTCCCATGCTCCTTCTCAATATTTTGTGTTTGTTTATCTGGCTTGCTAAACTTTTGCGAGACATAAACAGACGATCATGGCCCACCAAGCTGTCACTCGCATACAATAGTTGGACCACGGGCACTAACCATAGTCGCCATGTAACAGCTGTTTAGGCTGACGTTCGGCTCTCGCTACCACTTCAGCATTCATTCGTCATCTGCGCTTGACGATCATCCATGACGCTCTTTGCGTGTGGAGTTGCACCGTTGCACGTGAGTGCACGGAACTCTCTGCATCCCCATCGCATCCTTCGACTCCCTTGCCGCGGGCATGCGATCACCATCGACCACCACCGCACACGCCGAATCTTCTCGTCAGCGGCGGAAGAAAGCAATATATCAATAATACGAGGTCCTCAACAAAATCTCGCGAGGCAGCAGCAACCACATTCGCCTTAAGGTGACGCATAGCCGGCAGTTAGCAACTTGGTCAATTGCGATTCCTGCGGTCCTTCCCAACCAACAAACCACCGAAACAACAAATTGCTTCAACACTTGCTTCCCAATCACTCAGCAATGCATGACTATACGACCAAATGACTCGGCGCAGTAACGGTCAATTTTGTTCATGTTCTGCTGTCATGACCAGAAAAATTCGCAGTATCAGGTAAAATATGTGCCGACGTGGTCCATCATGCAGCCATCATGTTATTTGTGCAACATGAGTCACAACATGCCAACTCTTCACGTCTTGCTGACAGAGCACCTGATCTTTTAAGATCGTGTCTAGAAGGCTCTTTTATCCGTTGTGTACTGCCCAGAGCTCGTATTCGACTTGCTTACGACGACGGACTTGCCACAATGTCGCGTGTCGTGGCCAGCGACTTTTATCCTACCAGACTTCGAATGAATCCGCGATAACAGATATTTCAGCCCCTTAGCAAGCTTCGCGGCGCTTCTCATGCCAATGAGCATACTCTGAAAGGTACTGCACGTAGTCAAGGTATGCGTGCTTTGTGGTCTCGTGTGTGGAAGACTTTTGATCCGTTGTCGCGAGATTAGAGTCAATGAACCTTTGCCATTGGCCTCTCGCGTGTGTCGGGAGTAGTTGGTCATGTGAGTACGATGAAACAGAATGAGCATTTGCCAAACACAACAAGTTACAGGCAACGAAATGCCAAATATGAAAATTCGGCAAGAAAATTGCCATTGCAGGAGGGCACTTAATTTCGGTTGGTCGCGAATGGACACAAGCTCGACTCTCAGGTTGCCAAGAAGCAGTCCGTCTATCTCGCCGCAACTTCCTCGCATTTTCCTTTTTCATTGTGGAATCTGCCTTCTCGATACAATCTTCTAGCAGTTGCAGTTGCCATGACTCCGTACTTCTGTAGGATGATTATGCAGACGATCCAGAGTCTGCTTTGTTTCTTTCTCTCGCAGTTCATCTTCCCATCGACATAATTACCGCGCCTGGGGTTTTGATGATCCGCCGAGTACCTTATCTGTGGGCCTGTGGCGCATGTTGACCGCGACTGTAGCGATTGTTGCATGGAGCAACTTCCCTATCTGGACCACGGACGCTCTCCTGTTCAATACTACAACCAGCGCAGCGTCTAAAGAGAAGAATTGTATACGCGCGGGTCCAGCTTCTTACCGTGCAGTTCTTGATTCTGGTGTATCAGGTCGCAAGGCGCATCTGACACTTGACGCTGGCCGACAGCCTGGCAAACGGAGGCCAAGTCGCGTTACCAATCACAATTTCGGCCACTCTATGTCGTTACCGAGACGGCGTCTCCGGACCAATAACAGCCTCAGATATGCATAATGCAGCCTCAAAATAGTTCGTCGCAGGAATTCTCACCAGGTCCTTGCGCCAAGCCTTAACACTTTATCAAGGAGCAGCAGACCAAGCAATGATGAAGAACCCACTTTGATTTTCTGAACAGCTGACTCCATTCAGATCGTCCACCATGGCTGATCAATCAGAGGAATCACGTTCTCGACACGATGCGTTATACTTGTACTCTGAAGAGGATGGTACTTTCCTTTCGTTCCATGAGAGTACGCAAGACCTGCTTCAGAAGAAGCATACGAAATGGACCCACGAGGCTCGGAGTATCTCCAGGATGAATCTGTCGGACGAGTATCTCATGAAAGCCCAGAAAGAGAAACAGAGCTTTTCCTGGGCGCTACCGAAGACGCCTTGATCGATGAACAAGAGGCGGAGCTGGCATCGGATCAAGCGTCTTTGGAGAATACCGATCAGTACATCCGCTTTGGTTTGGTACAGCTTTTCCAGCCATGGTTCCCGGAGGTCAACCCTAGTCATCCTCGCGCGCGGACCTTGCTGCGACGTCTCTCAGACAGAGATCTTGCAGTTCTGATCCATCTCCTGCTTTCAACAACAGTGTTCATCGTCAATCTTTCACTCACCATCTGGGGATTGAGCACATACGGTCCTGTCAATTTTGGTAATCTTTATGGTCCCGAGGAAGGTGCGACCTGTGAGTCTGTCAGGGACTGGAATACTAGCCTCCATCTGGTAATCAATATACTGTCGACTCTGTTACTAGGAGCTAGCAACTACTGTGCACAGATCTTGGTGGCTCCAACGAGAGAGGAAGTTGACAAAGCACATCGAAACCACGATTGGTGTGATATCGGCGCACCGAGCTTCCGAAATCTGTTCAAGATTGCCCGAAAAAGGCGAATAATCTGGATATGTCTTATGACCAGTTCAGCTTTGCTGCATCTCATGTCTGTTTATCTTTTCATGCTTCTGAATACCCACTGACGGGTTTAGTTGGAATTCTGCTGTCTTCTCTACCATTCCGGTCAGCAATTATCGCGTGGCCTTGGTGACAGCCGATTATGCTTCTGATTCGACGTCGTGGCCGACAACTTTCGATGCCCAAACTCTATCCTTGCAACGCGCGAAACAAATTGAGACTCTCGACAACAAATCATGCGTTGACAGATATACCAAGAACGCAACAGGCTCGCGAGACCTGATTCTGGTGGCTAAGAACATCACGATGTCAGACCATTTATCTGTAACTGTATCCAACGGCTCGTCCCTGTTGTACAGCTTTGCGATTCTAGATGATCCAGGCTACTGGCAATACAGCCAATTCTGGATATGTGGAGGGCTGACCGCGCCGGCTGACATGTGGAAGAAATGGTGCAATGCAGACATCGTCCTTCCCCAGCAATGGACTCACCCATACGGTGACAACTCTGCAATTTGGGCAGCCATCGACCATTGCGAAAGTCTAGGCTATGATGCGAGCATTAAAGATCGCTGTGTGCTGCGATTCAGTCCCATGGTCATGATCGTTATCTGCTTCTTGAACCTGGCCAAGTGTATCTGTATTGGCTTCACAGCCAAGTTTCAGCGCGCCAGTAAGAGACAGAGACAGAAAACTGCCGATGGTATCAATCGAAAGACTATGGACAGGAAAACCCCACTAGTCACGCTCGGCGACGCAGTCGCCAGCTTTCTGGTCAACGAAGATGAATTTACTAAAGCCCCAGCGTTTCAACTGGCTTCCAAATCAGACTTCGCAACAAAAGACTGGTCATGTGTAGAAACGCAAGATCGTTTGCCGATACCAGAAAGATGGCATAAGGCAGCTAGTATCAAGCGCTGGGGCCTCACTATCAGTCTGTAAGTACTCGATTTCCCCTCTCATAGTTGGATCACAACCAGGAGTCCAGTCTCGTGAAGTGCTTCTCAAACCAGCTGTCTATTTTCCACTCCAGAACTAGCTGACCTTTCGATGATATAGCTGTGTACTTGCGGTTTTCTACGTCGTGTACTTACTCATCAGCAATTTGAAAGCACAGAAAACGTATGGTCTTGACATCGACCTCGTCTCGCTTCAAAAACAAGGACTTGGAGAGGCTCAACCTTACGCAACAGTACTGTCTCATTTCTGGCCAACATTGAATCCAAAGACCGGATTCTGGGCCGCCATATTCACTGCGAATATTGCTCAAGTCATCATTTCAGCTTTGTATCTGCTTTATAACGGCATAGCTACCACCATGCTTGTAAGCGATGAGTGGAATGGTTTTGCCGCCGCGCGAAAAACACTGCGGCTCTCGGATCCAGAGGGCATTCAACGCTCCTCTTACTTTCTTTCCATGCCATATCGCTATGGTGTGCCCTTGACAACACTATCCGGTGGTTTGCACTGGCTCATCTCGCAAAGCATCTTTGTGATCCAAACCAGTGTTTACGATTCACCAGACTTCTCGCCAGTGCTTGAGAAAGATCGCTCAATTGTCGGATACAGTCTCATTGGTATCGTATGGGCTGTATCGCTAGGCGTCACACTTATCTTTGCTTTGCCATTATTCGGATGGTTTCGAAGATTCAGATGTAGAGAAGACGGTCCTGCATCTAGCAAGAACTATCCCATGCCTTTGGTGTCTACTTGCAGTGCAGCTATTGCGGCAGCTTGTCACCGACATCCGGCGGATGTGGATGCGGATCTTTTACCTGTCAGGTGGGGGTATACAGCTCTTGATGATCACTCTGATGAGCCTGGACGGTTTTGCTTCTCGACTGATCGGGAGTTGAGTTGGCCTGTTCTCAATAGGTAGCAAACACTATGACAACAAGACTGATATATGAGGCTCTCATGTCGATGAAATAGAGTTGAAAGTCGTGAAGGAGAAGTTGAGTGTTCTAGTGAGGGAAGCTCGAAAAAAGCAGGTTGCTGTTGCAAGCAGACCGAAGAATTCAGGCGTATCCCCGAGGCAGAGCACTTGGACTTTTGATGTGGATCATGGATCATTCCTAGTGGTGCCTTTAGCGTTCTTGGCAGTCAGCAATCCTTCGAGATATATTACCTCGCATGACTATCCCAATCAGTGTTTTTCTCTCCTTTCAACCACCTGCCTGATTGAATTGAGCTATGGTTTATTACCCAAACGAGTACCGTGATGTGCCACCTGTCGATCTACTCTCCTGGATCTTCGAGAACAACTCTGTGAATCCCGAAAAAGACGTACGGGCACACCTTGTCTATGATAACGATTCGAGGCTCACCTGAAACAGATCTTGATTGACGCTGCCGATCACAAAAACCGTTTGAATACGCGACAAGCAGTTTCGTTGATTCGTAAACTCGTTGCAGGGTTCAGAGCGGCTGGACTGGAGCCGGGCGATGTTGTCTGTGTGCATGCATTCAATCATGTAAGTGGTCAAGAGATTGGCCGAGGTCACTACTGAGCAAATGCCAGATCCTCTATCCCATACTGTACTATGGCATAATCGGTGCAGGTGGAGTGTTCGTGGGATCAAACCCTGCTTATAAGACCCTTGAGTTGAATCACCTGTTATCCATCACAGAGCCCAAGTTTCTCGTCGTTGAAGCAGATCTACTGGAATGTGCACTGCCTGTAATAGAGGCCTCGATACCTGCTGCCCGAACACTCATCTTCAGTACCAAGACTGGAGAACCCAGGCCGAATGATTTGAAGTGCTGGAGTAGCCTGCTTCAACACGGTGAGCATGACTGGATACGAGTCAATGACAAGGATACAGCCAAGTCGACGATCGCCACACTCCAGTCAACGAGTGGTACCACCGGCTTGCCGAAAGTAGCAGCCACCTCGCATTACGCTCTCGTTGCCGCAGGGGTCAACGCACGGTGCTCAACACAGACGTCGTACGCGGTCTCAAGATTGATATCCCTACCTTTGTTCCATTCTTTCGGCGCGTCATTTGTACAAAGCTCTGCCTTCCGTTACGGCGAGCCAACATATATCATGCGCAGGTTCAGCGCTGAGGACTTCATAAGTATACTGGACCGATTCAGCATCACGGACATTGCAGTCGTGCCCACTATGATGAACAATATCTTCAACCAGCGGACCTCGACACTTTCACTGAAGAACTTGCGCCGAGTATGGTGTGCTGGAGCATCTTTATCTCCTAAAGTGAGCAAGGCCACGTATAAGCTTTTGCATGAGGATGCTGTCATCTGTCAAGTCTGGGGCATGACTGAGTTTGGTCGCATCACCTCGTCTGAATGCTGCGAGAAGGACGATGACGGTAGTGTAGGCAGGTTGTTGCCGAACACAGAAGCAAGGTATGTTGTCTCTTGCGGTAGGATCAGTTCCGTCAATAACACCTGCGTAGAGTGGTAGATAGACAAGGTTTTGAGGTTCTTGACGAAGAATACCAGGGTGAGCTTCAGGTTCGAGGACCTTCGGTGATGAATGGCTACTCAAGGTGTCCGACCGGCACTGCCGAAGCTTTCAGTGATAGCTGGCTCAAGACTGGTGACTTTGGGTATATCAAGTCCGGCAAAGTCTACATCGTGGGTCGTGTCAAGGTAAACATCTATCGAAGTCACTGGTCAGGGACGTCTTGGTAGCTGACCATCTCCAGGAACTCATCAAAGTGCGTGGATGGCAAGTCTCACCCAACGAGATCGAAGACGTTCTTCTGATGCATCCACTGATAATCGATGCTGCTGTGATTGGTTTTAGGCCATTTGGCAGGAACTCTGAGGAGGAGCTTCCTCGTGCTTATGTCGTAACCAACGGCAGGCATCTTACTGGGTTAGATGAGGTGGAGGTGATGGAACATGTCAAAGATCGATTGGCCAGCTTCAAAGCTTTGGACGGTGGCGTGGAGTTTGTGGACTCAATTCCAAGAAACCACAACGGAAAGATCATGCGGCATCAACTGCTGGAAAGAGCGATGTTGGGTGCCGCTGCGAACACGATCGAGGCAAAAATTTGATTGACAATGACCAGCCTGGCAAGGGCTCGATTTGCCAACAGACACCCATCCTTGGATACTGTCTGCATTCAGAGGCGGAAGGATGATATTAGCATCGGTCGGGGTCAAGCCACAATAACAGAGGATCGACATTTGCATCTCAGGTAGCCATCGACCAGGTGGTCGGTGATTGTTCGTACAGCAGACCACGAGTCTTCAGACCTGCGAGTGGCAATTGTTTCAACACCGTCGAGCCGACATAGCAAGTGGAATAGAGGTCGTAAGAAAGGACGAGGCATGCAGCTACTCCAACCACCAAGGGCAGACAATCAACGCACAGACCAACGCGTCACTTCCGCACGCGACAGCCCTTGCCAAGCTCGCTGCTACTGCAGCCTTCATCCTTCGACAACAAAGGAATTTCTCTAGAAGTGCATCTGCTGCTTTATCGCCAGGCTTACTTGTGTCAGCAAGCATAAGCGAGCGCGTCAGAAGTTGATCCTTGCACGCCGCAGTAAATATGCGATGGTGCCCAACATGTTGGCAGACGCGAAGCTTGACTTTTCCTGTTACCTCTGTGAAAATACGTTGTTGAATGGCTGACGAGGCAATGGACACTTTCACGGCCAACGGGCCGTCAGAAGACAGCTACGAGCCGATTGCAATTGTTGGAATGGGTAAGGCTCTCATGACCCATTGCAGAGTCAGCCAGTAACGCAGAGCAAAGGCTGTCGATTGCCTGGAGAATCATACACGCCTTCAAATCTCTGGGACAACCTGCTGAAAGATGGAAAGTCGGCATGGTCAGAACTGCCCAAAGGCCGGTTCAACTTGGATGCATGGTATCACCCGGATGGTAGCAGACCAGGAAGTGTACATACACGTGGAGGATACTTCCTGAGCCATGATGAACATCTACGCCAGTTTGACCCCTCATTCTTCGGAATATCTCCTCTCGAGGCAGCTTCAATGGATCCACAACAACGTAAGCTTCTCGAGGTTGTGTATGAGAGCTTCGAGAACGCTGGAGCTACTCTTGAGGAAGTTTCCGGTTCGAAGACATCCTGCTTTATTGGCTGCTTCACCAACGACATGCATCGTATGACCTCTCGAGATTTCGAATACGGGGCACCTTACGAGATGACCGGAAGCGACATGACCATCTTGAGTAATCGGATCAATTACGTCTTCGACTTGAAAGGACCAAGCATGACAGTCGATACAGCTTGCTCCTCTTCGCTTTACGCCCTTCATCTTGCCTGCCAGAGTCTGGTATTGGGTGATTCCGATGCAGCAGTTGCAGGCGGCTCAAACATCATAAACGATATCGAGCAACACATCGCAAGTGTAAGACTTGGAGTCTTGTCTCCAACGTCAACTTGCCACACTTTCGATGAGCGAGCAGATGGCTTTGGTCGAGGAGAAGGCATATGTGCTATATACATCAAGAAACTCTCAGCCGCCATCGCGAACAACGATCCGATCCGTGCCGTTATTCGAGCTACTGCTGTCAACAGTAACGGAAGAAGCCAAGGCATCAATAACCCCAGCTCAAAGGGGCAAGAGGCCGTCATTAGAGAGGCATATACCAGAGCCAACCTAAGATACGAAGACACCGGTTACTTCGAATGCCATGGCACCGGTACACCTGTCGGCGACCCTATCGAGGTTCGATCGACTGGAGATGTTTTTGCCTCTGGCAGGACACCACAAAATCCTCTTCTCCTGAGTTCCATCAAAACCAATATAGGCCATACGGAAGGCGCGAGTGGACTTGCCAGTGTCATAAAAGCGGTATTGAGCATCGAGAACAATTTGATACCGGCAACGGTAGGAGTAAACAAGCTCAATCCGGCTATCGACTTCAAAGGCGGCCGTCTTGAAGTTGTCAGGATCACTAGGCCATGGCCCGAAGGATTATCCAAACGGGTCAGTATCAACTCGTTCGGATATGGAGGTGCGAACGCACACTGTATCGTCGAGTCACCCGACATACTGCTTGGACCTAGCCATGGCTACAAAGCCGTGCCATCTGCCTTGACCAGAGTTCACGATAGTCCAGTATCCTGTCAGATTCATGAATCTCCTAAAAGATACCTGTTCACACTCTCGGCTCATGACCAGCTCGCGCTCGATAAAACCATCAACGCTTTGGCAGCCGTGGCTGACGAGTATCCTGCGGTTGACATTGCGTATACTTTGGCTGCAAAAAGGACAAAACATCGTATTTCAGCATTCGCCAGTGTCACTGAACCAGACCTGAAGTCCCAACTCATGCCAGAGCGTTCCAAACGCGCTTCTGAAATGGTTGCCGGGAATCCGACCGTCGCGTTCGTCTTCACTGGACAGGGCGCACAATGGCCAACAATGGGTTATGGACTGGTCCAACAGTACCCAATTGTACGCGAAACCATGGCAACTCTCCAGTCTGCACTAGACCTACTTCCAGAACCACCAACATGGCGATTAGTCGAAGAGCTATGTAAGCCTGCGGAGCAGAGTCGTATGCATGAGACAGCACTAGCTCAGCCTTTGAGTACAGCACTGCAGATCGCTCTTACAGTACTCCTGCAGTCTTGGGGCATACGAGCCAAAGCTGTGGTTGGTCACAGCTCAGGCGAAGTAGCGGCAGCTTTTTGTGCAGGCCTGCTCACGGGCGCTGAAGCCATCGCAGTTGCTTACTATCGTGGCATAGCAGTCACTAAGCACGGTAAGCCAGGGGCCATGATGGCTGTGGGCCTGGGGTCGAATGAAGTATCTCCTTACATTCAGAATCAGCCTGACATCGTTGTTGCTTGTCAGAACTCTCCTCAGAGCGTGACTCTTAGTGGCGGAGCGGCTGCGATCGCTGAGGTTCATGCATGCCTTTCTCAGGCAAGGATATTTTCACGTGTCTTGAACACCTCGCAGAACGCTTATCATTCGCATCTCGTCAAAGAAGCTGGCCAATATTACGAAGATTCGTTCAGGTCCTCGCTCAAAGCGTCCACGTCTATTTCCGAAACCACCAGTATTCCTATGTATTCCTGCATAAACGGAGAAGTCCTCGACAGCCCAAACAAGGTGCGGATCGACTACTGGAGAAAGAATCTAGAGAATCCTGTAAACTTCACGCAGGCTCTGTCAACCTTAATCGAGGCACAACCGACTATCAATTGTTTGATCGAAGTGGGAATGCACAGCGCACTTGCAGGTCCCATCAAACAGATCCGATCTTCTCTAGGCATCAAACCAGAGAAACTCTGTTACCTGCCAAGCATCATACGAGGTGGTGACAACGTTGAGGATGTCCTTGACCTTGCTGGAGTACTGTGGACTGTTGGCTTTTCGATCGATTTGACGGCTATCAACGGAGTAGGCAACTTCCTGCCAAATTTGCCCACCCACCAGTGGAACTACGAGAGTGACATCTTGTGGTCAGAAAGTCGTTTGAGCCATCAAGTACGATTTCGTAAACATGCACGCCATGATTTGCTAGGTACTTTGGTTGTGCCATCCTCCGCGAACAATCCGACTTGGCGAAACAGACTTAAGATTAAGAATGTCCCATGGCTCGCTGACCATCAGATCGGGCATGACGTGATCTTCCCAGCAGCTGGATACTGTGCTATGGCAGTTGAAGCGGTGACACAATCCGCAGGGTCTTCACAGATATCGGTTGCCGGCTACACAGTTCGAAATCTATCAATCAAGTCACCTCTTGTCATCGCACCAGATGGGGAAGCTGAAACTCTGTTTGACCTTCACCTCGTGCACAGCTCGAACTCACGAATCGATTGCAAAACGTTCGAGTTCAGCTTGAGCTCAGTCAACGCAGAAGATAAATGGACGGAACACGCTTTAGGCAAGGTTGTTATGGAAAATTCAGATGGGTTACCAAGCATTCAAAATGATTCCAGCAATGATGAGACTATGGTCGGGAGGAGCGATGATATTTGGTACGCAGCACTTGCCAAGATTGGGTTGCGATATGGGCCTACTTTTCGTCCATTGACAAATATTCGAGGTACTGAGAAGGAAACTGCGACCGCGTGGATCGATCTCAAACCAACAAAAGACGTCATGATTGGCGAGTCTCGCTACGCTGTTCACCCCGCCACTCTTGATGCCTGCATACAACTTGCAGTCATTGCAGCATGCAAAGGTGATATCGCAAGTATTACAAAAGCATACCTACCAACGACTATCGAACACCTGACGATCTGGCAAAATGCTGATCTGCCTCATCTACCCGCTCGAGGTTTACTCTCCAGCCATGGCACTTGTCATGGTATGCGGTCCGTCTATGGGTCGTCAGAACTTGTGACTCTTGAAGGACGTCCATTAGCGCAGATGGCGGTATCTTTGCTCTCATTGGAAGGAGGGTTCGCTGACCAGAAAGTCGAACAAGCTCGCGAACCATTCACCCGACTCGTTTGGCAACCAATCGCAGATCAATTCGAAGATGGAGCTGGACTCAGCCATCCCCCAGATTCTGTTGATCACTGCCTTACACCGGCACCAAAACTTTGGCTAGTCTACAAAGACTCTCCTCATTCTCTAGCCAAACGAATTGAGACATGTGCGAAGGGCCGGGACATCGATGCCCACAGCATTCCTCTTTCAGCTGTGCACACTCATATGTCTGAAGGCGCTCGAGTCCTGATGCTGGCTGAACTCGAAGGTCCAATGCTCCTTAAAATGACCAGTAAAGAGATGGATGCCGTGAAGACAATGTTTGAGCTGGCTACCTCTGTCTTGTGGATCACTCCTGGCGGTCTACTCAAAGGCAAGAAGCCGGCATACTCTTTGTTCTCGGGTATGATTAACTCCATCACGAAAGCGCAGCCCTCTCTCCGGCTATCGAACATCGATATTGACTCTGAGGACGATGAAGACATGCACTCACATATGGCCAAATTGATTCTTCAGTATGAACTTAACCTCTGCAAAGATGACAACCGCGTTCTTGATAATCAACTCGTCGTTTCCAACGGTATCTTATACGCAAGCCGTTACATACCTGACGAGCACGCAAACCACGACTTTGCGCGTCAACTCAGGCCTGAGTCGAAGCTATGCTTGATAAAGGGTAATCTGGAACTGACCTTCGAGCAAGTCGGTCGTATGGAAAGCTTTTACTTCAAAGAGAAGCCCGAAGTACTGTCCCTCAGGTTCGATGAATTGCGACTGAGACCAATAGCTTACGCACTTGGCCAACGCGAGGCCAACATTCTCAGAGGTACACAGTTTGGATCTCACTTCAGCAACATATGTATTGCCTTGGTAGAAAATCTTGGCTTCCAGGCTAAAAAGTTCAAACCAGGCGACCGTGTGGTTTGCTATTGTGCGGGCAGATTCGACAATCCATTAGTCGTGAGCGAGACTCAATGCGAATTGCTGGAACCGCAAGAAGCCGACGGAGACGTACTTGTTTCATTGTTACCTTATTGTGCAGCCATCCACGCTCTCAGAAATGTCACAGAAAGGAAAATGATACTAATATACGGCCTTCCGCAAACTCTGGCTGTTGCGGCGACACGCTATTCACAAGCGTTTGGATGCAAAGTCATTCTGACATATGAATCAGAGGATGATATAAAGTCGTTCAAGATTGAGTATCCAGACATCAGCGACTACGCACAATGCATAACCGACTTGGGAATGGCGGCAAAATTGTCAACTCTGACAGAAAAGCAAGGTGTCGATTTAGCGTTAATACACCCGAAAAGCTCGACTTCACCAGAGATTTGGCGATCTCTAGCGAGAAATGGCTGTCTCATGTACATTTTGGAGGATTCGGAGATGCCTAATCTCAGCTTGTTGGATCCTTCTGTCTTCGCGAGAGGTGCCTCGGTCATCTCCTCCAATGTCTACGACATGCTTGCAACACAGCCAGAGGAGATGTGCAAGCTTGTCCAGTCAGTCCTAGGTCTGCTGCGAGATGGCACGCTGCCGAAGTTCGCGCCTGCCGCGACCTACGATGTGTCGGATCTGCCCGCTGCAGTTGCAGCGATATCTCAAGCCAAAACAGCCACTGACATTATTCTTACGTTTGACAGTCAGAGTGTGATTCCCATTTATGTGCCTTACGAGCAAGTCTCGTTCAGCTCGGAGTCGTCGTACCTGCTTATTGGGTGTCTTGGCGGGCTTGGTCGAAGTCTTGTCCGGTGGATGGTATCTCGAGGTGCAACGCACTTTGTCTTTCTCTCAAGATCGGGAGCAGACAAACCCGAAGCAGCGGAATTCATCAACGAGTTGGAAGAGGTTGGAGGAAAGCCGATTGTTGTCAGAGGCGACGTCAGCATCCGCGCGGTTGTGAACAACGCTATAGAGCAAGCAAAAACACCAATTAAAGGAGTAATGCAACTGGCAATGGCACTCACAGTAGGTACTGTTTGCTTGTTTGCCTTCACAATTGCTAATCGTCAAATCAGAGCGATCTCTTCGAGAACATGTCTATAGAAGATTGGCGCAAAGTGTTGGCTCCAAAAGTGCAAGGCACAATCAACCTACACGAAGCATTACTGTCAGAGCCACTAGATTTCTTCGTAATGACCAGTTCAACCCTAGGAATTGCCGGCGCCTCAACCCAGAGCAACTATGCTGCTGCAAACGCCTTCTTGGATTCTATGGCACGACATCGTTGGAGCCTGGGTCTGGAAGCATGTTCCATCGCCCTCGGCATGGTCGTCGGCGTCGGACACATGGAGTCTCATCCCGATGTCAAAGCAGTATTTCAACAAAGAAACGTCTACGGTATCCCCGAAGACGACTTCTTGAGAATGATGGAGATGGCGTGTAGACCTCGAGGCAGTATTAAACCTGTATCTGAACATGATCCTCTGAGTGTCGCACATATGGTTACTGGTATGGAGCCCAGTAAGGTCGCAAACTCGGGTGTGCAACCCTCATGGCTTACCGACCCTCGGTTCAGCATTATTGCTGCTGCAATTGCGAAGAATGGTGGGCAAAGCACGTGGTCTGCGGACTCTGCAACAACTACGACTTCAGCCCTTCGCACCGCTATCGCCTCTGACGATGACTCTTCTATCCATCTGGCTCTTCAATCTCTCGTTCTCTCCCATTTCTCCAAACTCATCATGGCGCCGATGGATAAACTCACTGCCTCGTTGAACCGCCCAATGTCAGAATTTGGCATGGATAGTATGATTGTCGCAGATCTTCGGAGTTGGGCGTGGAGGGACTTGAGGGTTGACTTGCCGTTCATGGTGCTCTTGGAGGGAGGCTTGACACTGGATGGACTTGTGAAGTTGATATGGTCGAAGCTGGATTGGGACAGTTTGAGGGACGCATAAGAGGTAAAGTAGAAACCTATCGCTTGTAAGTCAATGGCAATGCATGAACAGGACGAGTCTTCTCAACATCTGAATCTGACCCGAGCTCACCATTCTGTACTTCTTTGCTCAGAAGGCTCCTGGGCTCGGGCCGACACGAGCCAAGCTTCTGCCCCATGATTCAGCACAACCTCACCTGCTCTGCTTCTTTTCTTCTCTTCTTGTTCATGTACCTCCTCGTTTCGATGCTTTAGGCGACACGAGGGTCTTGCTGGCGAGCGACATGGTTCTCGATCTCAGGGCTTCGTGACATTCTTCTGTGACTCCTGACACGAATTGTCTAGAACTCCATCTTGGATGAGGCATGACGTTCGTTCTGGTCTGGGGACAAAGTATGGTAGAGAGCTGCCACGCTGTCATTTGGAGATCGGCTCAATTTCTGGATCCCGTTTAAAAAGGTCGGGCCTACCGCTCTGGACACTGCTCGGTCGCCAAACATGGCGGCCAGGAAGCCTTTCCGGTTGATGCGACTTTCCGGCTCCTCGAGCGGCGGCAAGTCAACGTTGACTTGGCCCAGATGATGGCATTGTGCTTCTGGTGCCCCCAGATCGAGTTTCTCTCCCTCGCCTCCACTGGAAATGGCTTCGGTGTCGCAGGAGGCGTGCGACAAAAGCTCGCCTGTCTTGTGCTGTCCAAATCTTGTGTCCTCGTTCTGTTCCTTCTCTTATGGGTTGCCTGCCGCAGCCTCGAGCCATGAGCGACATTGGGCCTGCGGCGTCAGAGGGAGACGGGAGCGCCTGTCTGGGGTCGGCGTGTGTCTGTGGGAGGCAGGCAGCCGGCGGCTGGCGTAAGACTTGTCGTGTCTGGGATCATGCGGACAGGCACGTAAAGAGATGGCGGATCGAGCAGACTTGCGATAAGGGCGTGCAGCTCGTTCTGGAGGCGAGTGTCTCGATGCGCAGGTTCGTCGTGGGATGTTGAGTCGATGAGCCGGACGGGTAGTTGGCGCCGGCGCAGCCCTTGATGATGGTGAGGGTCTCGGTCTTGACGGCGGATAGGTGTGTAGCTGCCTTCTGTATGTTAGCTATGGCACTCGCTGGCGTGCGTCGAGTTTCTTGCGTAGGAACCTGGCGCGGAGGAGCCACTCGAAGATGGCGCCGGCTTGCCTGGCCAAAACAGACGCATCGAGTAAGCACAAAACAGTTAATAGGCACAAGGGATGGCCCTCTCACATAGACAGAACTCTTGTCTCGTCCATCTGATACCGCTTGCACACAATTGGCATAGATTTCGCCGGTACTGTCGTCCTCATCGCCGCCGCCGTCCAGCCGCTTGCGTCTCCGCTGCGCCTGGAGCTCTATACCGAAACGCAGCAGGAATCAAGTGGAAGGCACTCAGGAGGCATTGTAGACATTGATTAGACACTGTAAGACACTTCTATTGCTATATAGATGGCTATGGGATGGCCAATTGGGGCATTCTTCGAAAGTGAGTGAGATGTCAGAGGTCAAGTTTCGCCAGAAAAAAACAGGCTCTCGCGTCACTTTTTTGGTGAGGGAGTATATAAACCCTGCACTTTCCCACCTTCCAGCGCCCTCCCTCCTTCCTTCCATCCACTCTCCAAGAATCATCTCTACTTCTTCAGACATCTCTTCTTCCATCATCAGTCTTCCTTCTTCATCATCAATCATCTTCATCAGTCATCTTCATCATCAATCATTGGCATTGTTCATCATCAACAACAACTGCTTCTGATCATGCGCACTTCATCTTCCACTGCGCGCAGCGCCTTCTCATCATGCGCACAACAAGTTTTCGACGCGTCTCTTGCCTCTGCGCATCAAGTGTGATCAACAACAAACATCTCTTACACATCTTGGGCATCGAGTGTCTTCTTCTTCCACTTCCACTTCATCGGTCAACCATCTTCCACTTCATCACTACTTACTTTGATCATCAAGACGCGTCAACATCAAAACATCTTCCAAGGATCTCTCACATTCCATCATGGTAAGTCTTTCGCTCATGTTCACTCTTCTCACTTCACTCACATCTTGTACAGACAATTCTCTCGGGTGCATGGCACACGTTGTCTTTTCACTCGCGCTGCGCATCTCTCTTCATGCCACTCATCAAGACGCAAAGATCTTTGCGTTTTTCGCTTTTTTCTCAAAAGTGAGTGTTTCTTGCCTTTTCTGACCTTTTTGCTCACAGGAAACAGCGACTTTGGGTTACTTCGCTCCACTTCATCGACTCAATCTGCACATTTTACACATTCTCTCCTTTCTACTTCTCATTCACTTCACTTCATCGCACAAGCTGCACACAACAATCTTTTTTTTGGCATCACTCTCATCAACAACCATCTTTTTTTCGACATCAAGCTCATCAACAACCATCTTTCTCGACACCAAGCTCATCAGCAACCACTTTCGCACTTCGACAACGACTTTTTTCACCAAGAACATCTCCAACATCAACATCTTTTTCTTCTCTTCTCTCCATCAAGCTCACTTCTTCGACCAACTACGGGGTTTCGGCACTATCAGAGTTTGTACTCAGCAGAACAAATTTCTCGGCGCAAACACTGACGCGCAGCAGATTCAATTCCAGGGGGCAGGCATCTTTTGGCGTTCAGCATTTCGAGTCTTTTCGTCTCAAACATTTGCTGCTCGGGAAAGATGCCAGCTCTCGACCATCAGCACTCTTGCCTTTGTCTCAGCACAAGATCTCGCGAATTACAGCCTTTCAAAAGAGATCAGCAGTCCGCCATTCGACTTCTCAGCAAGCGAGCACATCACCAGCGAAGGCTCACCACTTGCGAAACACCGGCTCATCTCTCCATGCCAAGTACGCGAACCTACCGAGTACAGAAGCCACTTTTTCTCTGCAAAAACACAAAAAGTACGTTGACTCCGATGGCTCTTGTTCTTCATCGGCACTGCATACGATCTCTGTTCTGTTCTTGCGATTGCAACCTGCACATGGCCAGCTCAGCGTTCATCTCGGGTGTGTTTGACTTGGAAAACTTGGGAAAAGCTCCAAAAACGCACTCGGGGTGGACTGCACATGAGCTCTCGGCGCCTGTGTCAGCCAGCTCTCCAGAAACAGTCCAAATCGGCGTGTTGTTGTCGGCGAGGGTCGTCAAAGTCTTCCGAAATGCGTGCAATGCAGAAAAAACAGTTGGTGGAACGTCGAGTGTCTGGGGATCGAAAAAGCAAACATCCCGATTTGATGTATGCCGCTGGCAGAAATCATTTCGCTGATGGTGGTTGAGAGAGCTAATAAAGGTGTCGAGCTTGGGGAGGGTTTTCTGCATATGGTCACTGGCTCGGCTTTGAAGTCGGGTGTTTGGGACAAAAGACTATCTCAGCTGGTTCACTTGGTTAAAACTGCTTGGGCATGGATTTGGGTGTTGGTGGTTGCAGAGTTGGTGTCTCTACTGGGTGGTGGTGCGCGATTCAGGAGACTTGGGGTTTTTTCATCTTCAGAACAAGGACAGGCAGGGCATTTAATGCGGGTAAACAAAGGACAAAACAAACAACAAGATAAACATTTGGGCATTTTCGGCAGATATCAAGGACTTAGTCAGGACGGAAAGGATATTTCGGAATCTGATAGTGCTGGAAAACAACCTCATTCTCAACATCATTTCTCTTCTCATTTTTCTCTTACTTGTGATGTCTTTGATTGCAGAGGTGCAATTTTCCCTCATCTTCTGTAGGACGACGGCACCCGAATGCTAATCCATCTGTTCTGTTAATCAAGAGTTTTGCGACAAGTCTTGCCGTACCTTTGCACAAGCCACATGGGTTCGTGTAGGTGTCATCGGCAAAAACAATACTTCTGTCACCGAGCTTCCTACCAATCTCCAACAGCAGTCTTAAATAATCTGGTTGACTCTGCCGGCATGGTGTTTCAGAGCAATGTATACCAGTATATCAGTCACTGTTTCGCTCAATCCAGCTTCTTTGCTTACTTTATTCTCTGTAAGGTAAAAGCAATGTCATTGCATCCAGCCTTGACATGAAGATTCGTATCTCATTAGAGATTTCAACCAGCTCTCAGTGACGAGGGTTATCGTGTCAAGACGCAATCAATGCAGAGGAGGGAGGGGAGGAAGTACCAACATACTTGATCCCAATGACAATGACAAGAAGCATTGCGGTTTACTCGCTAATGTGTTTCGATTACTGGTGGGTTCGATTGCTGTGATGATGGATAGCTGTGATGATGGATAGCTGTGATGATGGATACCTGTTCATTTTTCTCGTCGCAAGGACAGTATAGTAGGCAGATGACCTCAGATTGCCCCGCCATGTGTCTTGTTTGCGGCAGCTTTGACGCTTAGACAGTAGTGTAATCTTGTTGCATCTTTTTCTTCTCCGCCGGGGGCAAATCTTCTAAGCAGGCAGTGGTGGGTGCCATCCCGATCAAGGATTCAGGATAGGTATTGAAACCGTTGGAGATGATATGGCAAGGAGGGATAGAAAGATTCCAACAGGACTAGTAACTGAAGAAAAGGGGAAACAAAAGAAGAGGAACCAGGAAATGAAGAGATTTTAAAGAGGCGAGTCATCTGTATCTAAAGCTTCTGGACCAGCGCCGTGCTCGGCGAAAGCGAGGATGTGGGTGGGACTGGTCTTGTTGGAGAGCTTGGGTTACCTCGGACGAGCATCGTATGTTCTGATCACTGCATCCATGTCTAGCAGGAGAGCCATGTTCCGGGATGCCGGCAGCAGACCGTCATTGACTCAGAACCATCACATGAGAAGGTAGACAGTCACGATGTTCACTAATCGGTCAACAGCCAGAGGAGTAGACTCAGCGTCCAGAAATGTGTCCAGGGAACGGCAAGACTCTCCAGATGACAGCACGATAGATGCAAACCAGACATCTACCCAAACTCTTGCCGTCGACTATTTCGCAAACGCGTCAATTCCGGCGAGCCAAGTGGTCGGCCGCCAGCATACCCATACTCCAGTGGCAGCAAAACCTCTTTGCCCGTTCTCCGCACGGTGCTGGGACCAGGCACACGTCCCGAATATGGGAATTTGGTTTTCCCTGGAACGAAAAAGTGTACCAACTTTTCTTCGTAAATGTCGTCGAGATAGAATTGAGTCAGTGGTCGATGGGGAGAGATCAGGCAGTCGAGAATAAGACGGAGAGAGCCATTCAAGCGGATATATTCGAGATGTACGGTTTGTAGCAACGGCGACATCAAAAGTTTGAGCAGGGGCGGTTGGCTCACATGAAGCCCGCGTAGAGTCAGGTCTCGAAGGTTGTTGAAGGAGGCTTTTTCAGAGACTTGGTCGAACCAGCCACGCGACAAGACGTCCGTGTCGCTGGGGGGATAGCTAGAGGTATTATACCAGTGGAGGTTGAATTCTTCGACGTGGGAGGAGGCGAGACAGATGAAGTTGACCACGGCCTCGAATCCTTGCAAATTGGCTTTTGCATTGTCTGTTATGCTGTCTACGAGTTCGTCTTCGGCTTCTTCTTCAAAGTCAGGTTCTGAGAATCGCTGAGTGAGGCTCATCGACAAGCTCCGTAAACGTGAAAAGCGGAACTGCTGGGCTGATTCGAAGAGGCTGTCGAAAACGGTGCATGGTACACTGCATTCCATTATATCGTAGAGAAGATTGAGGCTCTCTACCGAAAGGCCACTATTGCTGGCTGCGTTTAGTACAGTCGTGACCGCAGAAGCTCCAGCGAGGAAGCGATCCAAAGGCGAGCTGGAGGCCTTGAAATCAATGCCGACAGTCAGGTTTCGAAGAGAGTACTCGCTGGAGTGCTTGGAAAGGTTGTGGAATGCCGTACTCAGCATGTCGACATATTCAGGGTCAAACTCGCTGGTGCCAAAAGCCAGCGGTATGCCATTGACACAGAGGTCTTGCAGAAGAACAGCAAACCGACTATGTTCTGTGATGGCAGCGAACCTTGCGATTGCCTCGGTCTCCAGCTTGACCGTCTTGCTGAGGAAGAATGTCCTGAAGTGTGCTTGCGAGGAAGCGGCTTCGATAGCACGACTAGCAAGACGAAGGCTGCAGATGTCTCTCAGGTCCAGTAGGCACACTATACTCTCGACAATTTCGGATGGTAGATCGGAGAGGCGAGCCATCCTCTTTTTGGGGTGCACAATTGTCTCTGGAAAGGCAGTATTACTCAAAAATAATCTAATTGCATTGTATTGTCACTTTAATTCGTCGTGAGAGGTGTTAATAATGAGTTTGTGATTGAGATAGGGATGACTCTGGTGTGACGGAAGGAGCAAAGGTCAAGTCAAAGGGCGACCCTGCCATCAAAGTGGCTTGTGCACCGCCAGCTTCCCAGTGACGCAGCACTTTGTCGCAAACATTCCACAAACCACAAAACCAAAACATGGCAGACCAACAATTAGAACTGGCCAAACGGACAAGCACCAAAGGCAGAGTGCCAACCGGATACGCCGACGAAATTGTCATCAGCGAGACGGCCTTCCGCAACGCCCACCGAGCAGTCGAAGCGAACCACGAACCGCCCACCAAAAAGCGCAAGAGAGAGGGAAAGGGCGACAGCAGTGTTGTCTACGGTGCAAGCGCATACAAAGGACCATGGGCGCGCTATGAGGAGGAAAGACCCGATGACAGCTCAGGCAGTGAAGAGGAGGTCGAGGTCGAGTATGAGGAGGACGAGATTGCGCCGCAGCCTGCCGCGCCTTCAAAGGCCGGCACTGCCTATGTTGAATCAGATGGTTCGAAAGAGACGACCGAGTTCCACGGAAGCCAGCAATACGATTATCAGGGCAGGACGTACATGCACGTACCACAGGATTTGGATGTCGATCTACGGGGCGACTTGCCAGACGACTACAAGAACTATGCTCCCAAGAAGCTGCTTCACACCTGGAAGTCGCATACCAAGGCCATCACACAACTACGCTTCTTCCCTGACGCTGGACACTTGCTGCTCTCTGCTTCTGCCGACAGCAAGGTCAAAATCTGGGACGTCTACCACCAGCGAGAGTTGCTGCGTACCTACTCTGGCCACACAAAGTCCGTCTCGGATATCTGCTTCAACTACGATGGTTCTCGCTTCATGACGGGCTCTTTCGACAGGCAGATGAAGCTGTGGGACACCGAGACTGGCCAATGCATCAGCCGCTTCAGCACCGGTGCCACCCCTCATGTCGTCCGCTTCCAGCCCGACCAAAACTCGGCCACCGAGTTCCTGGCTGGTATGAGCGACAAGAAGATTGTCCAATTCGACACGAGGACGCCAGGAGAGTCGCCCATCCAAGAGTACGACCACCATTTGGGTCCAGTCAACACAATCACCTTCTGCGACGAGAACCGCCGCTTCATCACCACTTCGGACGACAAGAGTTTGCGCGCCTGGGAATACGGCATCCCCGTGCCCATCAAGTTTGTCGCCGAACCTTACATGTTCCCCATGGTCCGCTCCAGTGCCCATCCATCTGGCAAATATGTCGCCTTCCAGAGCTCCGACAACCAGATTGTCGTCTACGCGTCGACCGAGAGATTCAGGCAAAACAGAAAGAAGAGTTATCGCGGACACAACAATGCGGGATATGCCATTGACGTGGCAATCAGCCCCGACGGCGGCATGGTCATGTCCGGAGACAGCGGCGGTTACGTGTGTTTCTACGACTGGAAGACGTGCAAGATGTGGCACAAGATCAAGGCGAGCGAGTCTGCGGTTGTTGCTGCGCAATGGCAGCCCAAGGAGACGTCCAAGGTTGTTACGGGTGCGTTGGACGGCTTGATCAAGTACTGGGACTAGATAGATCAAGTACTGGGACCAGATAGATCAACAGATCAAGGCGGTGACTGGTTCTTTCGGCCAAGTCTTTCGGTTTCGTCTCTGCGAGCAACCATGCCCTTCCATGTCGTGATACCCTCGTAACCCCGCGGCATGCATGCATCAAGACGTTTGGTATAGCAAGCAGGACAGTCATAACTGTCTTGGTCAAGCCTGGCCCACCACAAGCGCAGGCCTCCGTGTCTGCTGTCATTACAACCCTGGCAGAAGTGAGAGACCTTCTCGGGGTAGTGGAGAGGGCGGTGCCTCTTCCACGGCAGACTCGACATGAAGGCAGGATGACGCTCGATCCAAACGCGCAAGTGGCTCTTTAGGCGGTACATAGGGTCCTTGCTATACTTGTCCTTGTAATCGGCCAAACACCGTTTGCGTTGCTGCTCTTGCCAGGCAGCGTCTTGTTGGTACCTGCGCTTGAGCCTTTGGCTGACGGTTTGCTTGTGTTGAAGATTGTTGGCGCGATAGTTTTTGTTATTAGCGAGCACTTGTTCGCGATAGGCTGCATCATTGTGATAACGGAGTTTCCGAGCCTTTTCCCATGGCTTTTCCGGAGTTTTACGGTCATTCTTGGTGATGTATCTGATGTTGGAGATGGAGAAGAGGCGTGCGATTGAGGGTGATGATGGCAGGGAGGGTCGGAAGCTAATGATTTTTCCAAGTTTGTCGAGCATGGTTCCCGTCCAGGGGCCGAGTTTTGATTTGGTGGTGCAGTGGGGAGATGTTGTCGGGAAGGTTGATGGCAGTGATGAGACAAAGCAGTGGAGATAGCGTTGAGAGGTCGAATTTCTGATAAGAAGGTAGGTAATGGTGTGATATAAGAAGGAAGACGTCGGCAGGCAGCCCCACCAAGGTCCAGGCGGTCTCAGCCAGCTGGAGCTTCGCGCGCATGCGACAAGCCTCTTGTTTACACGACCGCCCAACATGCCGCAACAAGAGTCAAAACCCATAGACGCCCCTGTCAACCAGGACTCTCTCGATCATGCCGTCCAGGACCTCAAGCTGTCCGAGGAACAGTCCAAATCAGGAGACGCAGTGAAGGACGCCGCAGAGTCGGGCGAAGAGGACAGCAACCAAGACTCGACACAAGCACCTGCCAAAAAGTCAAAGAAGACCAAGATCAAGGATGCCGTCGCCAGCATCGCCTCGTCGTCCAAAGCCCCTGCCGCGCCCACGTCGGCCGAAGACCCGCTGCCCGCCTCGACCCTCGACAAGCTGTCCGACTCGCAAATCAACCAGCTGGTACAGAGCAACCCCGCCCTGGCCCAGGCCATGCTCAAGGGCGGCTCCTCTCTCGATGCCCGCAGTATGCGCGAACTGCTCAAGTCTGTCAGCGCCGCCGACCTCATGACGGGTATGAGCTCGGGAAAGAATGCAAAGGACATGGCCAACTACAAGTTCTGGTCCACCCAGCCCGTCCCTCGCTTTGACGACAAGGCTGCTGCCCAGGAAAAGCCTGTCCAAGAAGGTCCCATCAAGGAAGTCGATCCTGACAAGGTCTCGACAAAGCCATCTCCCCTGGTCGCTGGCTTCGAATGGTCCGAGATTGATCTACTCGACGAGGCCGAGCTGAAGGAGGTCCAAGAGCTGCTCTGCAACCACTACGTCGAGGACGACGAGGCCATGTTCCGCTTCAACTACCTCAACGAGACGCTCAACTGGGCCCTCAAGGCTCCTGGCTGGCGCAAGTCATGGCACGTCGGCGTGCGCGCTACCAAGTCACGCAAGCTGGTCGCCTTCATCTCTGGTGTCCCCGTGCGTCTCAATGTGCGCGATCGCCTTGTCAACACGGCAGAGATCAACTTCCTCTGTGTCCACAAGAAGCTCCGCAGCAAGCGTCTCGCCCCTGTCCTCATCATGGAAATCACTCGTCGCTGCAACCTCGAGGGCATCTACCAGGCCATCTACACTGCTGGTGTTGTCCTGCCCAAACCCGTGGCCAGCTGCCGCTACTTCCACCGCGCTCTCGATTGGGAAAAGCTCTACAACGTTGGCTTCAGCCCGCTCCCCCATGGCAGCACCAAGATGCGCCAAATCTCAAAATACCGCCTGCCCGAACGCACAGTCACCCCCGGTCTCCGGTTGATGCGCGCCGAAGACGCCGACCAAGTCACCGACCTGCTCGAACGCTACATGAAGCGCGTCAAGATGGCCCAAGAATTCAACAAGGAAGAAGTGCTCCACTGGTTCCTCGACAAGGAAACCGACCCCAAGAGCAACAAGCGTGTCGTCTGGACCTACGTCGTCGAAGACGCCAACAAGAAAATCACAGACTTTTTCAGCTTCTACTGTCTCGAGAGCTCGGTTATCCACAATGCTAGCCACTCGAGCACGATCCGTGCTGCTTACCTGTTCTACTATGCCACGGAAAGTGCGTTTGCAACTCAAAATGCCGATGATGAAGTCCTCAAGGCCCGTCTCAACTTGCTGGTCAAGGACGCCTTGATTCTCGCAAAACAGGTCAGTCTTGACCCCTTTCTTCCTAACCTACCCTTTCCTCCCTTCCACAGAACCTCACTGACAATCAACAAAAGGCCAAATTCGACGTCTTCAACGCCCTCACCCTCCTCGACAACCCCCTCTTCCTCGCCGACCAGAAATTTGGCCCTGGAGATGGACAACTACACTACTACCTCTTCAACTACCGCACCGCAGACTTGCCTTCTGGCGTCGACGCAAAGAACCAAGTGGATGCCAGACAGCGCGGTGGCGTGGGTGTTGTCATGTTGTAGTTTGCTTTACTCCTGCATACTTTTATATGACCTTTAGCGGATGTAAAAAAGAGACGAAAATGTTTACATCTCGTTAAACGAAAAAATCTTCCTGATTCCTCTGTTTTTTGTTGCTCTCTTCTGTTGTGCCTATTTCTCTGCCATCCTCTTTTTTTTTTTCTTTTTTTTTTTTTTTTGATGAGGCTGATGAGTCAACCAGAGCTGTTTAGCCAAACAAAGAATCGGGAAAGAGCAACCTAGTGGAGTTGAGGTCCGCCCAGTATATCCTACCTTCCTCTGCAAACTCCAAATGAATTGCCTTTATCCATGCTTGCTACATATGACAGATATCTCAGACCAAACACATCCCCTACCATGCACCTTAAAAGAAGCAGAAAGAGCCAAGACCGCTATCCATCATCAATAAACCCTCATACTTGCTCAAACCCCCCCAAAAGTCATCGATAAACAGCCACATAACGCGAAAATCCACTCATGGCTCAAATGATGCCAAACGACACAAAAAATCGCATTGTGGTTGTCAAATATAAACCCCCAACCACCCCCAAGTTCCTTTGTCTCTTATGTTCCAAAAAGAAGAAAATGTCGTAACAATTCTGAGACCGATGATGATGACGTCCATGCATCCTGGTTTCGATATGGCTGATTACATTAGCATATGTTCGAGCTAGGATGTTGGTGATGCTGAGGTCGAACTCGGAACAACAACGAGCCCAGAGAGAGACAAGAAGATGGCAACTCTCAATGGACACCAATCTGCGCTTTGAACTGACTGTGTAGTTAGATATGTACACGAGGAGTTCACATGGATAGTGGGGAGAGCAATGCTTTTTGGATTGAGCTTTCTGTTCTGGTTGGCTCTTTGATCGCATTGAGATACCGGATCTAGACTCTTGCAGTATGTCCTGCTGTTCGCCTGATAGCATCTTCTATGAGCCCCTGTTGACCCATTGTTCGATCATGTACCCGCTTTCCCAAGTTTCAGGTACCTCGTGCTTTGTCGTGGACTCTACAACTGCAGTATATCCCATCAGCAAACAATCCACCCAAAACGCAACACTGCAGCATCTCATACCTCATCCAACGCATCTTTACCTTCCACACCCATCGTCATCGACCTTCTCATCCCTCCTCAGTGCTAACAACAGCAAAGACTCTAGTCCCACTCAAGCGGTAGACAGTCCAGTACACAGCAACAAGGATAGGCGCATAAAACGCCATGTCAGAGTCGGTGATGGCAGGGAACAGAGAGGCAAGTAGCATGCCAGTCAACATGCCGAAGATGGGGAGACCGGGGAAGACGCCGAAGATGGCGAGGAGGAGGCACATGGCTTGGTAGAGTTGGATGATTTGGTAGAGGCGGAAGAGGTTGTTGACGAAGTTGATCATGGCGAGGGGAGACATTGTTGCTGGATGTATTTGGTGGTGAGGTGGCGTGTCTAGTGGTGAGGTGGTAGTTGGGGGTTGGTTTGAGATTGTGAGGATGAGGGTGTGGATGTGAGTTGTGATTGTGTTTCTCAGAGAGGATGCCGAGAATACGTCGACGAGGCAATGAGGTGACAACGAAAGAGGATCACAACCAAGAGTGAACATCCGTACGCTGCTGATATCTTTTTCATTGACTGCGTTCCCCTTGTGTTTTGAATGGCCCCATGTCCAGCACAAACTACCATCCCCCATTTTGCGACTTGAGAGCAACTTCTTTCTCCTCTTGTTCTTCTTCTTTTTCTCCAGTTCCTCCAGGCTATGACTACCTAACCTCTCCAAGGACGGTGTCTGAACGAACGTGATAGTCTCTTTCTTGCTCTATCTGTATTGAGAACCATTAGAGAGAGGCCATGTCAACTGTGGTGGAACAGCATACCTTACAATGCCAATGGAGAGGTCTTGAGGGTGTCTTTGTGCTTCGGAATGATGAGTATCTCATCGTCCACAAATAGCTCATACGTTGCTTGGCCATCGAATCACAATCTTCGTCGTTTAGTAAATACCATACCAGGCTCTGATCTGCCTAAGTCTTCTTTCCTTCTCTCTTTCTCTTCTCTCAACTTCTTCTTTGAGTTCTTCAAGGGTCATGTGCGCGATGTTTTGTTTGGCCGAGTCTCTATCCAGAGTCATGAGAATATAGACGGTGAGTACCATGACAACGAACTAGGGGAAGTGGTTGATAGCCAGAGAAAATACGGTCTTGGTCAGAGGAACAAACAGCATACTTGCAACTATCGGCAAAGCGAGCGAGATGAGGCAGAAGCTGGCAATCACCATTAAGAAGAGTATTTCAATCATATTCTTGCGAGTATCTTGCAAGTTAAGAGAAGGTATTGCTGATTTTGCTTGTCGTAGACAGAATTTCGTTCGGAAAGGTTGAGTAAAGACGAGAGTTATTGTAGAGTCTTTGTCAGCGGCGCGATTCGAACCAGAAGAGGTCTCCGATGATCCTTCTGCGGTCTTGTCGAAGAGTTAGCTGCGCTGGAACGAATTTCGACGAGCAGATCCTGTTGCGAAGAACGTGTTTGGTGTAGGAGTTTTGAGGACAAAGATTGGTGGAGAGGCTTGCTGTGTATTCGAAAGCCAGAAGGATCTTTCCTAGTTGAACAGTCGTTTGGTACGCAACGCGTCGTCCGCGTGGGGCTACGGTGTTGCTCCAGAGGTGTTGTCAATGCTGATAGAGCTTGCTGTGAATGTTTGTGTTTTCATTCGGTGCAAGCATACTGCGCGGAGTGTTGGTTGCCTTTTAGTTGGCTCCCTTCTGCTGCACTGTTCTATATTATGACATGAACCAAACAGTATCCGTCCTTTATGGTGATACATCGACATGCCCCTAGGGTTCCATTTATGGTTCCCCTTGTTTCCCAAAACTTGCAATCATAAGGTAACATTCGATGAACTGATTTCGCGACTGAAGAGCGCCATTTCGGTTGAGCGAGGGAGTCCAATTACGAACCAGTCCAATACAACTCGGGGTGATATCATTTGGCAGAACGTCGAGATGCGCCAGCTGCAGCTGTGGCAGCGCCGATAAGGTCGTGTCTTTTTGGTGTCTGGACATCATGTGCTTGGATGAAGAGTTGACGGAGAACGCGGACAGAAAGTACGGCCCTGATGAGACAGCCGCACGAGTTGGCTTGTACACTTCGCTCAACGTCTATATGGAAGGAGCGACGAAGCCATGACAGTCGATATTATGATTATCCTCAAGAAGAATCTTGGTGGTCTGAACATCATAGACACGATTATCACTAGACTCGTCCGCGTCTTCTCATAATGACGAGTTATCTGATGAGAGCTACATCCTATGTACTCTCAGTAAGGGGTGTTCATGGAAATAACACACAGGAGGTGAGGTTAGCAAGGCTCAGCGACAATCTTGGCGAATTGTGGTGCAGGTTCGATCAACGACAGCACTCTATCTCGTTCGTATCTGAAAAGGACATACGTAGTGATCATTCCAATTTTCAAGAGACGAATCTCAGACTGGTATCTGGTTGGTGGATTGCGAGGTTTGAGGGGTTTGTTATTGAGCACCCAATGTGGAAATGCGACTTAGCTTATTGATGCCAGAATTCGGCCTACCAAGACAACGCCAATGGTACACTGCTCAACGACATTCATTATGGCGTACAAAGCAAGAGACATGTTCAAGGTGGTCCCTTGTATCGAGTATCGAACTGCCGGCAATTCACGAGTAATGTTGCCTTGCCAATTTCCTCATCTTGGGTCGAATGCATCCTCAAGAGACATCCTTTGAGACTTTATTGTCGAGTCGTCGAGTCTCACGAAGTCGAGGCCTGCTCTCGTGGAGAGTGCAAACTTAGGCGTGGCTAATGTGTGGTCCTTTGTCAAGTCTTATTGATACACTGTTGCGAAGCTAAAAAGATCAGCGAAGAAACATAAAAGAGGCCTTACCTTCGTCGACTGGTCAACCACTCACCACCTGAGTACTCCTCACACTCTCTTTCTCATACAAACTCGAAACTCGTCATGAAGTTCACCACCGTCGCCCTCGCCGGTCTGGCCTCTGTCGCCATGGCCTCCCCTGCCGCCGAGGCCAACCCTGCACCCAAGGCCCAGCCTGAGGCTGCTGCCGACCCTGCTTTCTCGTCCTGGGGTAAGAAGTACCACCCTCACATCTGGAATGGCTGGGGCGATGCTCCCGGTCAGGTCTACCGCCGTGAGGCCGATCCAGCCTTTAGCTCATGGGGCAAGAAGTACCACCCTCACATTTGGAACGGTTGGGGTGACGCTCCCGGCCAGGTGTACCGCCGCGAAGCTGATCCTGCCTTTTCTTCTTGGGGCAAGAAATACCACCCTCACATCTGGAACGGCTGGGGTGATGCCCCTGGACAAGTCTACCGCCGTGAGGCCGACCCTGCTTTCTCATCCTGGGGAAAGAAGTACCACCCTCACATCTGGAACGGTTGGGGTGATGCCCCCGGCCAGGTCTACCGTCGTGAGGCCGAGGCCTCTGGCACCGCCTCTACTACCGGAACTGCCAAGCCTGCTGAGACTGGCGCCTCTGCTGAGGAGGAGGAGAAGGGCAACTTCGAGCGCCGCGACCCTGCCTTCAGCTCTTGGGGCAAGAAGTACCACCCTCACATCTGGAACGGCTGGGGTGATGCTCCCGGTCAAGTCTACTAGACGCATTCTTCCGGACTAGAAGATTAGTGATTCGTTGCTAGATCTTAGCTGGGCTCGGCCATCTTTTTTGCATACTCTTCCTTTTCTTCTCTTTTATCTGTTTTGCATATTTTGCGTTGTCGGAAAGTGGTATACTGCACCTCTGGCATGTTTTCTGGGAAAACAGAAAGGACGAGGGCTTTCTCAGAATATAGTAAAGCTTACTGATATCAAAGATCCTTGTCCATACATTTTGTGCTTTCATGTGTTTTGTGAACCTGTATTGTTGGTTGATTATGTGATTGGTCGATTGATTGATTGATTGGGGAGCCTTTTGGTTGCTTCGTGTTGCAACTGTAGCAAATGGATGACCAGTCACGGTATTGTGGCAGGCCTACCAATATTTTTTCTAACGTTCAAGAAGCTTGAATGGATACCGGAGATGGCGACGAGAGCGATTGGTCAGACCACTCTTTGACACAAGATGTAAGAATATTCATTGTGTAGATACGAAACCAGTCATAACATGTGATTTTCGAAACTTGTACAGCGGAGTCGGCCACCAGCGATGGATGATGGTTGGTTGCGACACAATTACGAGCTGCCGAGAGTGTGAGCAATCTCCGCTCAGGCCGGAACACACGCTGATACGGTCAGAGAAAGAAGCAAAGAGATGACAGCACGTAGGGCGGAATGGGCAATTGGCAGTCCCAACGCTGTGGCGGTTCTGCGGCTGGCGATACAGCTCAGCAGATGGATATCACGTTGTGGCATTTGAGATGAGCATAACAGAGATGAATTGATGTTGGGAGTGCCGTGACGGACAGCTGTTGCTATAAGCTCACTCGGCCCGATCACGGCGGGCAGCACGCTGCCTGGAAACGTGAAGAAAGTGAGTCGAAAGTCCGATGGCCTGTGCTCAGGCTTCAGCAGCTTTGTTGGGTGCTTAGGAGGGGTTGAGGGCTCAAAAAGTCCTGCTGTCCACCACCGCCATCTCTCTCTTCCCTCTCTACATCCACAAACCACATCACAAATGTAAGAAAACACCCTCCTCCACCCCCCCGGATACTCTAGGAGCTTGACACGGTCGTCAATTGCGGGGCCTGTACGGGGGTCTTGAACCATGGAGCTTGTCCTCTCCGTTTCTGCCCGAAAACAACACCCCTCCGGCCCTCACTACGGCCCTGCTTGACCCTGCTATAGCCGAGGACCCTGTTCTAGTGAGCATTGGACATCGTCCTTGAGCTACAGCCTTGTCTGCTCCCAAGAGATCTTCATAAGGACCCCGCATCCTCACCCTGATACCCTCCTGACCCCTCGACTAACATACCTTCTCTCAGCATCATGCCTATCCAGAAGATCCACGCCCGCCAGGTCTACGACTCCCGTGGTAACCCCGTTCGTACTTGCCCTTCTACTCGCTCAGATCAGGATGATTGGTGTGCTGAGGGCCGTTCTGGCCCCTACTTACGAATCTACCTGATCCGCACCGAGTACCAACCGTCTTATTGAACTCATAACTGACGTATTGGCCAATAAACAGACCGTGGAGGTCGACATTATCACCGAGACCGGCCTTCACCGCGCCATCGTTCCCTCCGGTGCTTCTACCGGCTCCCACGAGGCCTGCGAGCTCCGTGACGGTGACAAGACCAAGTGGGGCGGCAAGGGTGTCCTCAAGGCCGTCGCCAACGTCAACGATGTCATTGCTCCCGCCCTCATCAAGGAGAACCTCGACGTCAAGGACCAGAGCGCCGTCGACAGCTTCATGAACAAGCTTGATGGTACCACCAACAAGACCAAGCTCGGTGCCAACGCCATCCTCGGTATCTCCATGGCCGTCGCTAAGGCCGCTGCCGCTGAGAAGCGTGTTCCTCTCTACGCCCACATCTCCGACCTTGCCGGCACCAAGAAGCCCTACGTCCTCCCCGTTCCCTTCATGAACGTCCTCAACGGTGGCTCCCACGCCGGTGGCCGTCTCGCTTTCCAGGAGTTCATGATCGTTCCTTCGTAAGTTCTGCCTCAACATGATTCTTAATCTAGCATCGGCTGACTCTTATTCCAGGGACGCCCCTACCTTCACCGAGGCCATGCGCTGGGGTGCCGAGGTCTACCAGAAGCTCAAGTCCCTCGCCAAGAAGAAGTACGGCCAGTCTGCTGGTAACGTTGGTGACGAGGGTGGTGTTGCCCCCGACATTCAGACCGCCGAGGAGGCTCTCCAGCTCATCACCGAGGCCATCGAGCAGGCCGGCTACACTGGCAAGATGAACATTGCCATGGACGTTGCCTCGTCCGAGTTCTACAAGGTCGACGCCAAGAAGTACGACCTCGACTTCAAGAACCCCGAGTCGGACCCCGAGAAGTGGGTTACCTACGAGCAGCTCGCCGACCAGTACAAGGAGCTCGCTTCCAAGTACCCCATTGTCTCGATCGAGGACCCCTTCGCCGAGGACGACTGGGAGGCCTGGACCTACTTCTCCAAGGTCTACGAGCACCAGATTGTCGGTGACGACTTGACCGTCACCAACCCCTCGTTCATCAAGAAGGCCATCGAGACCAAGGCTTGCAACGCCCTCCTCCTCAAGGTCAACCAGATCGGTACCATCACCGAGGCCATCCAGGCCGCCAAGGACGCCTTCGGTGCCAGCTGGGGTGTCATGGTTTCTCACCGCTCCGGTGAGACCGAGGATGTCACCATCGCCGACATTGTCGTTGGTCTCCGCGCCGGCCAGATCAAGACTGGTGCTCCCGCCAGATCTGAGCGTCTCGCCAAGCTCAACCAGATCCTCCGTATCGAGGAGGAGCTCGGTGCCAACGCCGTCTACGCCGGTACCCAGTTCCGCACCTCTGTCAACATGTAAATGCTGCATTCGATGACACGAGAGTAATAAAGGACAGAGAGAGGACGGCTCAGGAATTTCTTATTGCGCACACGTTATATCCCCCTTTTTCCAAAATTTGACGACGACAAGAATCAAACACAGTTCAAACACATACATTTGCCTTTGCGTGACTGATTGATATATTCGAGTACGTGACTGTTGTGTGTTGAAAAGTAGAGATGTTTCATAAAAACTTGTGCAAATCGCGGAGTCGGCGATGCGGCTTGGCAACTGCGGCGGACTTTTGAAAGTTGACGGGCACGAGCACGAGCAAGGCATGGTATAGGTCGTCCTCTGTCGCAACATGTCTGGATCAATCTGTCTGCGGTGCCTGGCCAGGCCGGCAGTAAACACACTGGAGCAGAGCCCACTACGAATCAGCACACAAGCAACAGCGGCATTCTCGACCAGCGCCGCCCTGGAAGCCAACTCTGCCGTCAAGAAGAAGAGCGTGTCGGTCGTCAAGCCCGGCCGTGGAGCCAACGCCTCATTCAGCAAGGCCCAAGGCAAAATCCGCAAGGGACAGCCTGGAGCAAGGACGGGCAAGCCGCCGGCCGAGGGCGAGCGCAAGGCCATGCGTAAGCGCGTCGTCCTGTCAAACACCAACGCCGTCGAGGTCCAGGGTCTGGACAACTTGTCTGCCGCCAACGTCTACGATGCCGGTATCGAGGGCCAGGTCATGGGGCTCAGCAACGAGGTCATTGATGCTCTGCGCGCCACCGAGGCCTTCAAGCCTACCCAAGGATGGAGTCTTTTCCGGAGACCGGCCACGCTGGTGCGCAACGAGACGGCTGAGCTCGCCAGATTGATGCAGGATGTCGAGGCCAACAAGACTTCGGTGCGCCGTGTTATATGCGGAGAGCGCGGCTCAGGAAAGAGTGTTTTGGCGCTGCAGGCAAAGGCCATGGCTCTGCTCAAAGGCTGGATCGTCGTACACATCCCCGAAGGTATGGACTGTTCACCCCCAGTCAAAGAAAACAGCAATGCTAACCCTTACAAAACAGCCAAAGAGCTCGTCCTCGGCAACTCGTCCTACGCCCCCTCGACCGAACAAGGCATCTACAACCAACCCCACTTCACCGCCGCCCTGCTCGCCCAAATCGCAAAAGCAAACCACACCGTCCTCTCCACCCTCCGCCTCTCCCAAAAACACGAGTTATCCATCCCCGTACAGTCAAACATCTCTCTCGACCGCTTCGCCATGCTGGGCGCCCAAGACCCCGACCTCGCCTGCGAAATCTACAAGGCACTGTGGGTAGAACTGACCGCCGCCTCGCAAGAAGGACAAGGGCTTTCCCGTCCTCCAGTGGTGTTTACAGTCGACTCTGTCGCGCACATTATGCGCGACTCGGCGTACATGGATCCGGATGTCCAGCCCATCCACGCCCACGATTTGGCGCTGGTCCACCATTTCCTGAACTTGCTGTCAGGCAAGCAAGCCCTGCCCAACGGCGGCATGGTGCTAGCCACAGACTCAGGCAGCAACAGACCCACTCTCCCTGGTTTCGACCACGCAATCGCGCGCAACGCCGCCCTCGCAAACGGCAAACAGGCGCCCCAGTGGGACCCTTGGGTCAAGGTCGACCAGCGAACCATCGATGTGTTGAACGGTGTGGACGTCTGGCAGATCAAGGGGTTGAGCAGAGACGAGGCCCGCAGTATCATGGAGTACTATGCCAAGAGCGGCATGTTGCGTCAGACCGTCAATGACAATTTGGTCGCCGAAAAGTGGACGTTGAGTGGTGGTGGTATCATTGGCGAGCTCGAGAAGGGCACGGTCAAGACTCGCATTTAGAGGATGATATGATATGGTAGCTTTGGATGTAAGATGTATTTTCTGTATGTATTATTCTACTTGAACAACTTGAGCAATGTTGCAAAAGAACATTCGAGGGTGTTTTCTATGTTACTGTCACTGCAAATGTTGGTCGAGATTACGCACGATAGCATCGAAGCTTGCGTGTTTGGGCTGTATCAATGTCTAGTTTCAGATCTCATGGTCAGCAATGGATAGATTACGTTGACATGTTCAAGCCAGGTTCAAAGACACGAAGTAGAGAAAATGAGGTTTAATGATGTAGGTACTAGGTTGCTATCTGCGAATTCACAATGCCGCGTCATGCTTCATGCCATCACCCTACTTGAGGCCTGGACGAGATGTGCTGAGGATCTGGCGATGCTTGAGTTTCGACAGGTGTCTCGGATGTATTGTGTTGAGATGCTTCTGAATGAGGCGGCTCAGTAGCTGCCTCATGCTTTTCGACCAAGACAGGCTGCTGAGTCTGCATCGAGCTTGCGACAGGACCATCAGGCTTCTCGGTTGGCATGGGCTGAGTGGTCTGTGGCTGTGTAACGGTCGGTGCTTCGTGCTTCTCAGATGAGTTCTCCTGAGGATTTTGAGTCTGGCTCAAGACAGAAGTTATAGGCTTTTCAGGTACAATGGGCTGAGCACTCTGTGGCTGTGTGACAGTCGGTGCCGGCTGGGTGACGACTGATGCCAGCTGAGTGACCACTGATGCCGGCTGAGTGACAACTGGTGGCTGAGCAACGACTGGTGGCTGGTTGGTGACTGGTGCTTCGGGCTTCTCAGTGTGCTGAATCTGTTGAGTCTCGGCAGGTCTGTCGAGTTTTTCGGGCGAGATGTGCTGACTTGCCTTTGTCTGAACAACGGGTGGCCCGTCAGACTTCTCAGATGATGTGTGCTGTGAATGCTGCGTCTGTGTATCGACCAGCCCTTGAAACTCCTCAGATGAGTGGTGCTGGGAAGTCTGCTGAGCAATGGCAGGTGTTTTGAGTTTTGCCGTCGTTGTGTGTTGGGCAGCGTGTGTCTGCGTCTCAACAGGGTGTCCAGACTTCTCAGATGAGATGTGCTGAGATTTTGTGTTCTGGCTCAAAACAGATGCTTCGTGCTCCTGAGGCGAATGATGCAGAGAGAACTGTGTCTGAGTATCGGCAGCTCCTTTGTGGTGCTCAGGGGGAACATGCAAGGGGTTGTGTGGATCAGACGAACTCTCAGGTCTGAGATGATCCTTGCTGTCCATGTTGCTCATTTCATGTCTGCAGTCCTCCCACCAAGCCGTGCTTCGGAGCTCAGACTCGCTACGATATGTGTCTTCCTAGGCCTTATCGTCGTGATAGCGGTCGTCAACGTTATCGTCGTCATCATCGTCGTCGTCATCGTCCAGATCGGTCTCGGCACCGTGGTGGTGAATGTCGACGGTCTCGCCCTTCTGCTCGCGTTCCAAGTTCTGCTGGTGCCATTTCTGGTAGCGGTGGGGCGTGTCAACATCGCGATGGTATAACCTGACATCGTAGTGTTCTGGCCAAGTAGGCAGCTTAGCCAGTTCCTCAGCAACAGCTGTGCTGCGATGACGTCCCCTGACGCAGGCCACAGCGACCTTGACTTCGACCGGGTGGACGGTGTGGTCTTGAGTATCGAATATCAAAGCTCTTTTTGCTTCCTCGGCCTCGAAGATTTGAGGTTGTGCTTCGTCAAGCAGTTGGTGGAAGGCGGGATCGGCACGTAGGTCTTTGCGGAGGCCTTCGCAGCGACCATCGAAGGCTTTGCGGAGCTCGGTTGATGGATTGATGAGGCGATGGGCATTGACGTGAACATCAGGCTCGAAATCAAGTGGTGGGCCTTTCAAAGCATAGCTAGTAATGCTAAGATTGGTCTTCTTGGGTGTACTAGAAGCGGGGTTTGTGTTGGAGAGCATTGCAGAGTGTGTACGAATAAATGGATTATGGTCTATGTGAGAAGGATCGATAAGATTTGATGATGGACGAGAGATCAGGGAGTTTGTTGCCGTTAAGACTCAAGGAATAGAATGTATGCGAGAAGTTGGAAAGCATGATGCTCACCCACAAGCACTTACACCTGCCTTTCGATGTCATGCCGCTGTCATCGCCTTGGTATGGAAGGCGCGAATGTCCATTGCTGGTTCTGTGAAACAGGCAGCTCCTCAATAATGCATCAAGGCACAGCCATCTTGCGCGTCATCATTGCCAGGCCATGCTGACCTAGGAAGGTCTCTTGCATCTCAAGGGTCCTTGCCGATCTTCGAGCTCAAGGATGATGCCGAGGTTCTTCCTGCAGTGCGCCCTCTCAGCACTGCCCATGACATCGCAAGTTTCCAACAACATCAGCAGCATCCTTGAAGCCCTCTCGGTCAGAACCGTCGCTCCTTCACGTTTGATCGCCATGATATGCATGAGTATACCATGAGCCGAGAGAGTTAGCGATTTGTGCTGTAAGCGCTTAGAATCCCGTGGCTGCCAGCACTCGCTTGCTATTCGCTGTCACCTCCGCTTCTTCACACAGCTTGCCTGCATGCCGCCTCGACTCCAGACCATGCACCTTGGTGTGACTTGTCCTGCCATGGGCGCTTACACTCCAAATTCACAATGGCAAATTTGCCATGCCAGACAGCGTGACCATTCTTAAGCAGTGCTTTTCGACGTCGAGAGCGGGTCACGAATTTGCATGCACCGTCTTCTCCGTCTAGCACATCCCGGGTCAAATCAACTCTTGTTTTTATATTGTTGGTTCACGTGTCAGCGTTCTATTTACAAGGCTGTGGTCGATCAGATCCAAAGCGCCTATTTTAGAAACCAGCCCCCCTCGAGCCAACTCTGACCTATCAGCGGTACGAATCAGCATCTGTAAGAGGTCAGTTACCGCTCATATTTCTTGTACTGGGGTCGCACATCTGTTGGCGCTACGAGCCAGCCCCCAAATCTGACTACCTCTGGCTTCGGGCGTTTAAGGTGTCAAAAGGTTGCCATCTCCTGCACCGTCCTCTCAACATTCCTTCCCATCGTATGCTGTATACCTTTATTGTACTCTGTTTTGCTCCAATACCCTTCTCCTAGTCTTGCAAACAGTAAAGTACTGAGCTTGGCTCTCGCGTTGTGTTTCCTCTTGATACCCTCTAGAACCATCTCACGTCAGCCCCATATTGGTTTTGCAAGCATGAGTACCAACGGCAATCAAGTACCCACAGAGAGCGACCCTTCAAGACCTCGAGCTCAATCCACGAACTCGTTCGCTTCGTCCTTCAAATCTCCGCGAGTCGCTCGTTTCGCCGAAGCGACGACTGTCAACTCCCCCATCGACCCACCTCGATCATCTTTCATAGCTGTACCAACAAACCACTTTCGACCGCAGCCACAGCCATCTGATATTGGATTTGGGTATATTGATGACAAGCACACTTCGCATGTAACAGTCGAAATGGAAGATACAGACAACAACCATCTACCTCGAGGTAGAAGCGACGCACCTTTGAGCCCGCCTCTCAAAAGTGCAATGAAGACACCTGGAATGGCTCCGAGAAACTTTGGTAACCTCATGAGCCCCACATTTAGAGAAGAACACGTCTTGGAGAAGAGAGAACTTGCTACTGAAAAGGAGCAAGCTAAAGACCTCGTAAGTGTTCATCGCGGGAAGATGACTCTCACATATCGCTGACACGTTGATCAGAAAATCAAAACACGAGTTCGAGCAGCGAAGATGTTTTTGAGAAGCATCAATTTTGCATGCTCGCTTATTGTCTTGTCTATGCTTGGAACGACATTTGCAATCTTCAACGCTACCAAGCAGCTTTCACCTCGAAGTAATCTCCCTCCATGGGCCGTCGGTACGAATCCGTGGCCTCAAATAGTGCTGCTCGTCATTGCATGTATTTCGATGGTGTTCTGCATTGGCATATTCTGGGGATACTGCAAAGGCGGACACAAGAGAGCCGAGAAGGTCCAAACTTACTATACCGTCTTCGCTGTCGGATTCTTCGCCTTCAGCGTCGTCATGTGGGGCATCGGCGCCGGCATCCTCAATACCACTCGAACAAACAGCAACGGACAAGATCTTTGGGGCTGGTCCTGCAAGGAGAACAAGCGCAAGGAACTCTTCGCTGACGATGTCGACTACGCCCTGGTCTGCCGTTTGCAGAACTGGTCTCTGGTTTGTGCAGTGATCGAAATCGTCGTCGAGCTATGCGCCATCGGCTGTTACTCGTTCGTGTTCTACCGCATCTGGTCTAAGAGGAAGCTGCGCAAGTCAATGGCCGTCCGTGACCGCGCTCGCTCGGATCTTTATCTTGCTCAATTGCGTTCCCAATCTGCACCAAACACACCTGGCCTTAACGGACCATTGAGTCCAAGAGACGGTGGTTGGAGGCCGCCTGTCGACTATTACAAGGCCGGACCATCACTTGAAGCTGGGCCTATGGGAGATGAGGGCGTCAGATACGTTGATGCTTCTCAACAACCTCCAGCTCCCAAGCCATTCGTACTGCAACCACCTCCGACCAAGGGTTCGACACCGAAGATTCAGCAGACCGGCTTCACTCCCCTCAACTACACTTCGCCAGCGGATTCGAGGGCCCCTTCGCCTGTGCAAGCACAACCTACGGAACAACAGCAAGAACACTTTGCTGCAGCTCCTGGCGAACGGGTGTACGAGTCTGTGCCTATTCCTGGTTCGTATGCAAGTCCGTTGAACTCGCCAACAGTCGCACCACGACAGATGAGCTTTCCTCAAGCAAGCAGACAGCTGTAATTTGTCTCCATATCTTGACCATAATATCTCTTTTTGCTCACAATGAAGTCTCGAACACTCATTCGAAATTGGAGATACCACTCGGAGTTGATTGGGACTTGGGGTCGGGTGACCACCAATCTAGTGTTAGAACATCCATATCTCAAAACATATTTACCTCCACAAGCTCTGAGTTTCTTCATCTGCAGGATGAAATTATTTGTTTGACACATCCTGACTCTTCTAAAGTTCTTGGCGGTAGAAGCATAGGCAACGCGGAAGCTTGACTTTGCTTGTGCTTCTGCCGGCTCCTTCGGATGTCACCAAATCCAATGGGATAGGCGCGGAGATGTGCAGGTCATGAAACGTCAGGTACAAACACATCGGCGTTACTAGAACAAAAGTCGCTCTTTCTGACCGAAGGATATCGCAGAGTAAAGTAGTAGCAGGAGTAAAGGGCCTTCGGGGCTTGCTTCTACACAGGCGCTCGACGAGAAAGTGTGATGTAGGGTGCATGTCCGAAGGACCACCGACATCGACTTTCTCAAACATTGGGCAATAGACAGATACTCTGACCTCTTGTCCAATTGTCAGCAACGCCAAAACTCGCGGTTTCGTGGTATGGCCGCCGGGCAGGGAACTCAAATCAATGTCTCTTCTCCACGAAACATCGAACGGATTTTCAACCTTTTTTGACGTCACCGAGGCTCCGCGGTACTAGTGACAGCGCTGAACAACTCAATTATCACGATTGTGGCAGTGTTTATACAGATAGGAAGATCAAATGTGTGCATCTGTCTTTGATCTCGTTTCCTCAATCACTCTTCCATAGAAATTTTATCACAAACTTCAAGCATATCGACATTCACAATCTGCCGTTCTCACGCGATCCCCACACGCGCCCTTGCAGACCCGGAGGGACCTTTTGAAGTACCGGCCGACGCACCATATGCCTTTACCACCATGGATTTCTGGAAAGAAGAGCACGGCGCCGGCTCCTAGCCATGGCTCCTTGTTTGGCAATGGCAAGGTCCGGAATCCCAAAAAGCCCAAGGCGCGTCCGCCAAAGTCGTTGCGAGAGACCATGCTTTTGCCAGTGAGAGCGTTGCCAGCATATTCCGGGCCGTATTCTGTAGGGACCATGGAGATTGAAGTGCCTGTCGAAAACCCTCGAACATTCACCAACATCACGCGGAAAGGGAACCACGTACTGCAGCTGAAAACCGTGTTGTTGACGATATACTACCCGGCTTCTCCGCCTCAAAAGAAAAGGCCATCTCGACAATTATGGCTGGGTCGGCCTCGAGTCAGTATGGCAACAGGTTATGGGCAGTTTGCCAGTGTCGGATCTCTCGGTGTGGCAGTCTTTCTGCCCACCATGTTTACCAAGCTTCCTGCTTTTCGAAATGCTCCGATATCATCACAATGGCCCCCTGAACCTGAAAGTAAGCCTGGTGAAGAAGATCAGGAACCTGAAGAAACCACGGAGGAAGGGGATCAAGACGAAAAGGATGAATCTACGGACACGCCGCCAAAATTTCCTCTGATGATCTTTAGTCATGGTTTGGGAGGCACCAAGACTGCTTACTCGAGCGTATGCGGTGAGGTATGCGAAATTAGAGTCTCGCGGAATCAAAACGTAGCTAATCAACACAGTTTGCGAGTTATGGGTTTGTTGTAATCGCATTGGAGCATCGAGATGGTAGCGGCCCTCGAAGCTTCATCAACCAACCCGGAAGTGGTGAAGTCCGATTCGACGAGGCCGGTGAGCAACGAGATCCCGAAAAACATCATAGAAAGCATGAGGATACGCACTACGACGTGGTTGTAAGTATTGATCATGAAGAAATAGTAGATCACCTTAGCTTACGCATGAACAGGATTACCTCTTTCCAAAAGGTTCGTTGCGATTATCCTAGACTGTTCGACATCGATGCTGACAGAAACAAGACAATCCTATGGACACGAGTCCGACCAACGATAAAGGTGTTGATCATGAACTTAGAGGGGGTCAGCTAGATCTGCGCTTAGCAGAGATCGAGGAGGCTTACAAGGTCATAAACATCATCAACTCTGGCAGGGGTGAAGAGATTGCCGCGAAGAACATGCGTCAGAAAGGCTACAAGGCTTCGAGTACTCACGGTCTAGACGGTCTACATTGGACAAACTGGAAGGACAGGGTTAACACTCAGTTTGTCATCGCGGCTGGACACTCTTTCGGCGCAGCAACCGTTGTGGACATGCTGAGGCACGAAAAACGATTTCACTGGGTTGCGCAAGGCATCATCTACGACATCTGGGGGTAAGTCTGGTGTTTCGAATTCGAAGACCTATACTGACCTTCTTTCTTTACAGAAGTGGAACACGGCCATTAGCTGAGGAAGACCAGAAAATCCAAGCACCGCTTCTTGCCATCAACTCGGAAGCCTTCACATACTGGCCTTCGAACTTCGACCTCGTATCAAATTTAGTGGAAGAAGCTCACCCATGCCCAGCCTGGCTCATGACTGTCCGTGGCACAATACACGTCTCGCAATCCGACTTTTCATTATTGTATCCCAATGTCTGTTCGCTACTTCTCAAGGCAAGCGCCGATCCCGAACGAGCTCTGGATATCAACGTCAACGCATCGCTAGAGTTTCTACAGATGGTGATGCCATCAATACCACTCCGCATCAAAAAGGCATTCCCAAACGAAGAGCTGTTGCAAACGGAAACTCACCACCTCGAAGATATCCCTCAAGTCGACTTGCACAAGCCAAAGGATGAAAAGTGGATGGCAGCCAGATTGCGGATACCGCACGAATTTACATGGCGCGTCGCTCCCGGACTCGCGAGAAGATTGGCGCGGAGAAAGATTTGCGAGGGAGGCGGTTCACCAGATGATGAGATTTGGTTGCATTGCAAGCCGGTGGAAGGGACGGTCGAGAAATACAACAGTACTGTGGACAAAAGGAAAGCGAAAGATCCAAAAGATGCAAAAGCAGCACCAGGGTCTGTGGGTCCAAACAAGGATGAGAAGGAGAAGCCGGGATGCAAGGAATGGAGGAATTGAGGCTGGTACTTGATAGAGATATGTATCTGTTTCTGGCAACCAAAGCGAGCTTGTCTTTCTGCATGTCCCATGTTTCCTGCTTCTTTTTGTTGAGAAGCACTTTGTTAAGTTTGCATGACCAAGACACGCTTGACATGAGAAGAGTAGCTGTCTTTTTTCAGGCTTGGGAGCTGTAGCTGTGTTATGGTAGTGTACTATATAACTCTCCCAGCTGGCGATTCGTCACCTGGACAAACATAAACATTCTTCCCCTATATGGCAGAGTTGGATACCAACAACAGGACAAGAGATGAACATCAATGGTGAACTATTTTATGACCAACTAAAGTCTCAGATCTACAGTCTATAGATTCATTCTAGCCACTCTCAGACTTAGTAGCAGTCTATATAAAGCGTAAATTTCGCCAGCTGAGACAGTGACAGCTCCCAGCTGTTCGGAGAATCACCGAAAATTTGCTGAGCTGAGTGGCGCAGCGGAAGGTTCGTAACATTGAAACACACTCGATCTCTTGAACTCATCACTAACTCATAACAGCGCGCCGGGCTCATAACCCGGAGGACCTTGGATCGAAACCAAGCTTAGCTATCATATCTTTTTGCCCATACGAGTCCATCAGGCTGTTGTTTTGCTCTGCTAAGACACAGGGTGTATGGTAATTTATGTTTGACAAATCTCGCTCTGGACAAGGGCTACGGATCGAATCCCAGCGTGCTCCAATTGCCAAAAGACAAGGCTCATCTTTCTCACATTTTGATGCCGAGATTTTTTTTGTTATGACTCAAGTTTCCCGATTGGGGAAACGCCGATCATCGGAGATGTCTCCGTTTGCTGCAGCTTCACTCCATGCAAAACGACGCCAATAATGTCCTTGTCTCTGTTACTTGCACAAGCGATCGTTTGATCTAGGCAGGCGCGACCATATCTCAATGGACTGTGTTCTTGATATTCAGATAGTCATGGTGATGCGGGTAGGCGCATTCCGAATTCGTTGACCATCTACATTCCTCTTCTTTGGGACCAATTCCTTTCCATCTCGTTGCCCGGGAGGCATCGCAAGAGCCTTGATCTATTAACAATAAACAGATCTTTCTCATCACAAGCATCTTGAAGAGCCTCTTTGAAATGTCTTTTTTCCAAAGACTACTCACGTCTCGATTTCCATCATCCTGTCTGCCATTCGAAGCCATAACTTGAGATTCTACAACCTAATCATCATGCGAGTTGCCGTCTCCTTGCTCTACACAACAACGGTGCTGAGCACCTTTGGACAAGCACTCAGCCTCTGGGGACACCCCAAGCCTCTAAGCTTGCAAGAAAGAGCCAGTATCTGGGGTCTACCCGATTGTGCCAGCACATGTGTGACTTCCAGTTTCGGTGGTTGCAACTCCATCGACGTCGAATGCATCTGCAAGAACAAAGACTTCCTCGACAACCTCGGTTGCTGCATGTCCAAGGCCTGCGACAAGGCCGACCAAGACGGTACGTGAATATGCAAATAGAACCTAGTCGGCTACACCACTGACGCCAACAAAGCTGCCATCGGGTTCGCAAACAACTTTTGCTCTGCCTACAAAGTCAGCGATTTGCCTACGGCAGCGACTTGCAAGTCGACCGATGCAGCAAAAACTGCTAATCAAAAGACTACGCCTGCTCCGACACTCGACCCTTCTTCTCCGACTTCTTTGCTGCCGGCCTTGAGTTCTGCGGCTTCGGCTGCTGTTGCCAATGTCTCGAATGGCACGAATATCACTGGATACATAAGTACGCAGCGGGTTACTGTTACGGCGACAGTCACGGCTAGTAGTACTGGGCAGGCTCCTCGTGTTGCGGCCCAAGTGACTGGCTGGGCTTGGGGCATGGGCGCTATGTTAGCCGGAGCTGCTGCCGTGGTTGTTTGAGCTCGAGGAAGACTTGCAGACTTGGTTGAAGATGTGAACCGTACGATATGCTCGCAATGGGCAGTGTTGTTTCTGTTCTCTTCGTGAAACATATACATGATAATAATGCTTGATCTTGTTGTGTCTAAGTTTGTCAGACTCATCCCATCCATAAATCAGAAGTCATAAATGAACGATGGTTTTTAAAATCAGAGCTTTCTGGATAGGAGAGGAAGCCCTGCTCACGCTTGCCTTCTTTTTTCCGACGTCAACCTCTTTTCCAGAAGAGAGCGCTACCATCAATCTTAATATCCAGGTTGTTATAATACAATAACAGGACAATATAACCTAGCATCGCACTTGTCGTGTTTGCAATCATCGCTTTAAAGATTGCCTAGCATTAATGACAGGGTCATACCCTTAGCTATATCTTTTCGAAAATCGAGATATTGACATGAAAAAAGCAATCGAGTAAGAAAGAGCTTTACCTAGGGTTAAGTTAGTATTACTCCTTCCCTGCTGACAGCACAGAGCGACAGTCCGCGAGACACAGGGACTAAGTATAAATCAAGGACATGACAAATGGACTACGAACTGACAAGGGACGGTCCATCGAGCTGATCAAGTTGTCAAAGGAGAGGCGCGTATGAGGACAGAGAATCAAGAAAGTGATCGGTAAGAAGTTTGATGTGTGGATGATACTGTAGATGGGAAAACTGCTCAGTCTAGATGCCCATTTGATACAAAGCAGCCGCAGCTCAGGAGCTTCTGCTGACAGTCTCAGAGCATTTCGGATACCACTTCTTGATGCCGATTTAGCTCGATCAGCGACAAGATTGTTGATGTGGAAGCTGAAGCTGAACAGATACGTGAGTCGTGTACAGGAACAGTCTTACTAGAATCCATGGTATTAGTTTCTTCTGGTCATGGTAGCAGTCTTGATACACTGGTCACAAGTGGTCTGCTCGGATCTTACCGGGTCTTTCTCCTGGGTTGCTTTGATAGCGTTACGTCGTCCTCAGATATACATGCTGTAGCCATGGAGAACAGTACCCTTCATTATAAAGAGTCAGCAGGCGACATAGTCTGACTCACCTACCTGGCGTTTGGTGCAATAGCCGTTGATCTTTTCAGTTTGAATTGTTCGGTTCATTCTGGACATCAACCGGGAACATCCAAAGGGAACACTACGTGCGCGAGAATTCTCCGGATAACAAGCACTAGGATAGGTAACCATTCTCAAAGATGGTTCGTCCGACTGTCCGAGGCCCGGCACAGAGACAAGCAAGTCAGAAAACAAGATGTTCGAAAATTCCAACTACTTGCATGTAACAACACACCAAGCCTGCAGAGCACAGTGTGGAACAAAGCCAAAGTCGTACAACATTGGTGCAAGCTGACCATAAAACAGTACTTGTCGACAGCCTCCTCTTTGTTTGATCGCGGGCAGGTCCGATGTATGTGAACAAAGTGGTGGAGGGTTCCCGGCTTCTCGGATGCTCATGTTGGTATATTAGAAGGTCGGAGGGCGGATGGTGGTCCCAAGAATCAGATCACACTCATATCCGCAGCTGAGCACCCTGTTGTTGAGGCGCCGCTGCACTGGTCAGTCATGAGCTTTTCAATCCCACTCTCGTTTGAGACGGACACAATCATCCTGACAGACCACGATGTCTACGACGCAGAGATTGCACTCTCTGTATTGCCTCAAAGACATCCATTACAGACATTCGCAGATCATCTCAAGAACAGAGTCCACAGGCTGGCTATGCAGAGCATCGTAGCACAGACGACCACGTCCTTCGGGCATATGACGAAGAGCTGTTACGCATCTTTCCCACACGGAAGTTCGTGCCCTGAACACACATAACGGGGTTTATCCACTAAACGATTGCCGCCATCTCTTCGACTGGAAACACTTGAATGGGGGAACAGTCTCGTACTGACATGTGCTGGAGTTGATCTTGCAAAGGTGTATCGGTAACAATGCGCCTGGTAGGTCCGGCCTCCCATAATGAAGTCCAGGAAAAAGGCTGACCAGGTAGCAGGACGAAGTAGCATCTTCGCCTGAGCCATGCAAAGGGCATTAGTGACGCACGGCTGATTATCGCACGCATATGCATCCTACGCGTTGAAAGGAACGAATTCGGGACGGCTTGGTCTTTGTCGTTGTTTGGACTTGCAGGCTGAGAGTCTTGGTCGGAACAGCGTGAGATGGCCTCGTGAGCATCTCAGGTTCTCTATTAGTCAAGGAAATGGCCAGGAAGGGCAAGTGCCGACTGAAGGATTGTCTTTCCCCATGGAGATTCAGAAGGATAGATTGATGAGAACGAGAAGCATGTATGCCATGATTACTCTCCTCATGGTATGCGCTTGAGCCTTATGAGCGAGGTGCACCGTCTTGTGAGAATTGCCAAAAGAGAAGAAGTGGTCAGCAATCGCGTTGGTATTCGATGCCGCAATCGGCCTCCGGCTTATCATGGCCATGACAAACTGATTTCCCCAGATCTCGGGTCTTCCTGCGCTTAGGGGTCACTTCCATCTTGAAAACCGCTATGCACAGGTATAGCCGTAACCAGATTTCTTAGCTGGCGAACACGTTTTCACTACAAATTCCTTCATTTCTCAGCCCTTCCTCTCTTCTCCTTTTCTCATCTTTCCTAGAAACCAACTTTCCCGGCATTCTTTGCTGTATCTATTCACGTTCTACCTTGTCAAGACCCTATCTGCCCCGCGATAACCCCACTATCAACAATTAATTTATCCAAACATGGCACCCATCGCCATTCACACTTCGCCCAAGGACTCGCTGAATGCTGAGGCCGAGTCCTTCAAGCCTGTCGGTAACAAGCAGATTGATCCTTACCACTCGGCCACTTCTGCTACCGCTATCGCTGCTGAATCCGCATATGCCGCACACAACTACCACCCTCTGCCCGTCGTCTTCTCGAGGGCACAGGGAGTAGATGTTTGGGACCCAGAAGGTATGCCTTTTGCGCGCGATCAATGTACAAGGAGAGATGCTGACAGCACGCAGGAAAGCACTATCTCGACTTCCTCTCGGCATACAGCGCCGTGAACCAAGGCCACTGCCACCCCGAACTCGTCAAGGCTCTCGTTGCACAGGCCTCAAGACTCACGCTCAGCTCTCGCGCATTCTACAACGATGTCTTCCCTCGTTTCGCCGAGAAGGTCACCTCGATGTTGGGTTTCGAGATGGTCCTGCCCATGAACACTGGTGCTGAGGCTGTCGAGACCGCCGTCAAGATTGCACGCAAGTGGGGATACAAGGTCAAGGGCATTCCGGAGAACAAGGCCTGGGTCTTCTCCGCCCAAGAGAACTTCCACGGCAGAACAGTGAGTATTTCACGACTACGAGAGGTTGTCTTGGTGCGCAAGCTAACCCTCTCTCTAGTTCGCTGCCATCACCATGTCTACCGACCCCGAGTCCAGAGACAACTACGGTCCTTACCTTCCCAACATCGGCTCTTCAAACCCTACCAACGACGAGCCCATCCGTTACAACAACGTTGCCGACCTCGAGAAGGTGCTTGAGGAGCATGGTAAGAACACCGCCGCTTTCTTGGTCGAGCCCATCCAGGGTGAAGCAGGTATTGTCGTGCCAGATGAGGACTACCTCAGAAAAGTACGTGAGTTGTGTGACAAGCACAACGTCCTCATGATCTGCGACGAGATCCAGACTGGCATTGCCCGTACCGGCAAGATGCTGTGCCATGAGTGGAGCGGCATTAAGCCTGACCTTGTTCTCCTGGGCAAGGCAATCAGTGGTGGCATGTACCCTGTCTCTGCTGTCCTTGGCAAGAAGGAGGTCATGCTCACCGTCGAGCCTGGCACTCACGGTAGCACTTACGGTGGTAACCCTCTTGGTTCCGCCATTGCTATTAGAGCGCTCGAGATTATCGAGGAAGAGAACATGGTCCAGCAGGCTCAAGTCCTTGGTGAGATGTTCAGACAAGGTCTTCGTGACATCCAGGCCAAGAACTCGATGATCTCCTTGATTCGTGGTAAGGGCTTGCTTAACGCCATCATCATCGACGAAAGCAAGACCAACGGCCACAGTGCATGGGATCTCTGCATGTTGATGAAGGAGAAGGGTCTCTTGGTAAGAAAAGCTTCGCTAACGTGGATGAAACCCATGGCTAACGTCGTTGCAGGCTAAACCCACTCACCAAAACATCATCCGTCTGGCACCTCCTCTCGTGATCTCCAAGGAGCAAATCGAGACTTCTCTCAAAATCATTGGAGAGGCAGTGGACGAGTTGCCCAACCTGAAGGGTCAAAAAGAGGAGAAGGTGCTTCCTCCCGGCGAGAAGGACGTGCATATTGGCGTCGACAACTGAACACAGCCAAGGCTGGTTCAGCGAAAGAAAAGTGCGTCAAGCTCATTAACGTTTCCGCCATGATGCCATGAAGCCGAACCCCAGCATGTTTTATCGATTTCTCTAGCGTTTTGAGTCAGGACTCTGCATGGATACCCCCGTTTGGAGAGACTGCATGGGTGGTCGGGTTTAGCAATACTTCGATAGATGTTCTTCGTAGAGCTCAGAGAAGCCACATAGAATGCATCATTGTCACAGCCAACCGGATATAAAGATTCGAGAAACCAGATCAACGTAGAATCAGGCGCAAGTGAGACAGCCGTCAATCAGCAGACTTCTAGGAATCTTGGGGTGTCTGCTAAGCTAGCTACCGACGAACCACAAGGACGTGTGGCACGCCGGGCGACGGCCCAGAGCGGGCGGAGCAGCCTATCAGCAGGCATGAGAACGTCGCTTGGATTGTGCGTCGCGGTTGCGATAAAGCAGAGAGTGTTCGAACGGCCACGCCTCCACAACGTGCTGAAGCACTTCTGGGCCAAAGGTTGAGAAGCGCCCAGTCTTCTTCGCACGCTAGTCTCCGCGTAGCTTCGAGTATAATCTTGGTATTTTACCCCAGACTCGATTAGGCGGGCCGATTGAGGATAAATTGATTGCAAGGTTATCGAAATGTGCTTGAAACCGAATCGTTCGATGTCAGTCAAACAAATGCGGCACGTACGCAATCAACTTTTACTTCTGTTGAGGAGGCCTTACCAAGCCGAAACTATGCAGAGATGCTCGTGAGTGGTGTCGTTCGAAATGTGCGCTGTCTATCTGATTGATCCAGCCGTGTCTCTTATGAGCGGCGATGAGGTGTCCAGGCTGCGCGTTTTGGGGGCGGAGAATGGGCCGTCGAGCGTTGCTGGCGCGAAGAAGCGTGCGGATCAGGGGTAATTAGGGTCTGGGCTCAGCAGACCAACAGCGCTGAGAGCAGGCGAGTCGAGAAGTTCACATGTTCTGTCCAACAGCGGCCAAAAGAGCTGAAGACGGGCGGGAAGGGCTTGCACCATGTTCATGTCCCAGTGAATCAATGGCGAAATCAAAATGGAGCGCTAGAGAGGATTGAATGTTAGCTTGGAAAAAGAACCTAGCGTATGGGCGTATTGTGCATGTGCGGGCAGCAAGCCTTGGTGCTATCTAAACGACCGTGCAGCCCTCGCTGTTCGTCGTCCTCCCCCGTTCCAACTTCCAACTCTCTTCTCGAACGACAATTCATTGTGACGCCTTTACCGTAGCGGCTTTTCTTGTCCACCTCTTATACCCTGCCGGCCCCTCTCCCAGCTCTTTGACTGGTTGCTTTTCCGGACCCATTGCGTAGTACCTCATCGTGTGCACCATCCACTACAACGACGCCAGAGCCGCTGCACCTCCGCCTTCCTCGTCCATCCCCTGGTCTTCTTTTTCCAGCGACATCCACTAGAATCTCCATCGCCTGTCGATATCAATATCCTGAACGACCATTGACAAAACACCATCATACACAATGGGTGTCTCCAAGTACAACCACCTCGAGGATGAGGTGACCTTTGGTGCGACCGTCGACACACCCACCAAGACTCAAAACCACCTTGCGCCCAACGTTTTCGACACTCCCAAGTCGCTCAGTCCCGTCGTCACTGTCGACTCGCCATCGACGCCTGACGAAGAGCGTTTGACCCCATTCTACGCTGCCCCTTCTGCCGAGATCTCTCGCCAAACACTCCCGACCGCCCACGACAACGACCTTGAGGCCGCTCGCAAAGAGGGCTACTTCATCACTTCAAACCCCATTGGTTCAGACCTCAACCTTCCCTCCGAGATGGCGACCGTATCTGCCGTCCCTACTGGATCCCGCTTGAGCTTCGACGGCCGTACCAAAGAATGCACAATGTGGCCGACCAAGCAGACCCTCCGTAACCAGGACAAGGCCGAGAGAGCTAAGCGCAGAGCTGCCAGAGCCTGTGGTTGCAACAGCATCAACGCCTGGTGGAGCAGCATCTCCAAGAAGCAAAGACTGTGGTTCAAGATCCTCCTCGCTGCCTTCGTCGTTGCCCTTGCCTGTGGTCTGGGTATCGGTATCAGCAAGGCCGTTGGTGCTGGCGTCTTCGCTGGCAAGGGCCAAACCAAGCCCATTGCCAACGCATAGAAGCATCATCCTGGCTTCGTCTTCTTTCCTCTTGGAGTTTCATCGGCTGGGTCTTGTTTCGTTGCAGCGTTCCTTTTCTTGTCCGTGTTGCTGAGCCGGATGGCTATTCTTCTTCATGTTTTCCTTTCTCTGTTGATTACATTATGTTGCACCTGTGGCAGTGATGCATTGATGTGGCGTTGGTGGCTGGAGCCTCGAGGGGCTATGGTTTCGGAGTACGGGTCATGTACAGGGAGGAGCCTTATTGAGTATCCGTGGAACCTGCAACCAGGGCGGTTGTTTGCCTAACATTAAGAATATGATCTTCTGTTCGCTTGATCGCGGACTTTCTGCACATTGCTTCCGTTCCTCGTTGGCTGATTGGGTATGCCATGGCGTCGTACCTAGATGTCTATATGTCTTTGTCTCATCTCATGTAATGTGTATATACTCACGTGGGCTTGTTCTTGACATCCTGGGCATGCACATTGACACGGTTGTACATCCACTTCAGACAGAGCGTGCTGCAAGTCATGACGACAGCACTGCCCGCAAAGAGACCAACCCTGCCAGCGGTGCCCAACACATCAAAGATGGGATAAGGATACCATCCATTGTGCCTGTAGCACTCCTCGACCCAGAACCAGTACGAGACGGCAATGCCACTGCTAATGCCCAGAGCCGGCAGCACGGAAACGGTATAAGGCGGAGAAAAAAAGAGCAGATCCAGGATGAGAGCAATGGAAGGCGCGGCGTGGAAGGAAAAGTCGGCGCCAAAGGGGATCCTGGGGGCCCAGTCGGGGAGAACGAGACTCTCGTCGACCTGTGCTCATCAGTTGAGATGCAAGGATACTTGCAGAGTGTTGTGACATACGCCTTTGAGACCCCAATACAAGATACTGATCAGGACTTCCATTGGTGCACTGGTGACGGAGAGGATATTCTTGACTTTGAACAGGCGCGTAGACATGGTCATGTCCGCAAGCAGGCCGATGACAAAGGTCAAGGTGGCCAAGGTCAAACCGAGAATAGTCAAGTGTTGGAAGTGACGGCCATAGGAATCATTGACAGGGTTGGGGTTTGCCTCTAGCCACCAGAAAGAGTATGCAAAGCTAGATAGACCAAGGAGCTGTGCTGCGAGTCAATCATCCTTTGCTCTTTAGTTTCCAGGCACAAAAAATCAGTCATACGTGGAGAGCAGCACTCGTGCCTCGAGAGGGAGAGTCAAGCCTCTGTTGAGGGTGGCGTAACAGCAGTTCCTGGGCAGTTTTTGTCGACATGGTTATGGATGCATGTATGTTCAGCAAGTCAGGTTCCTGGCAGGGCCTCTTTTCCAAGAAGAAAGAGAACGAGTCTGCCCACTATGGGGCATTGGTGACGTTTATTAGTGAGCATGCCCGCCTGGAGGTCCGCTAAAGCCGGCTTCGGATGCTCCAAAACCCGAAGCATGAAGGTTCTGTCAACTGTCGCCGGAACAACAACCAACCGACCGACCGTAGATATCCAGAAAGGCATAGATAGCTAGGTGAAAAGCTATGCAGACCATCTAGGTGGCTGGTACAAATCGCTGTATGAAAGCAATTTGGGTGTGTGCATGTGGTCTTCCTCGATGCCAATTGGTCGGTATGCACGATTCCTGAAAGCTTGAAAGTTGTTATGCACCTTGCACTTGTCTTGCACTAACTGAAAGATCTGAAATTTCCTAGGCATCTTTCGGATACCATACTCCAAACAACTCTGCCTGTATATTTGGAGAGCTGCCAGCATTTATCGAGCGAAATCGTATTCGCGTGTGGTAAACCCTGGCCGTTTTGCCTTATCTCGGGTTCATCGGTTGATTGATAAGAAGGGCTGGCCGAGGTGTATTTTCTTGTCGAGGCCACTGAGCCGGTCACTCTCCAGAATATCGTCCAATAAGTTTCTGTGGAGATAGTCTTCACACTGTCGCATCATACAACTGCTTCAGGACGCTGGACCGTGGCTGGTCATGACGAAAACTGGTCTTAGGATGTATACGAGACCACATTGAAACAAGCACGCCAAGCTCGCCCGACAGATCAACATGCCTCAGAGCAAAGTAGCTGTCTCTGGCAACGAGCCAAAGAAGCGCTCTCGTACAGGATGCCATGGTTGCAAGAACAGAAAGGTCAAATGTGACGAAGCAAAACCTCGATGCTCCAACTGTGTAAAGCAGAACGAAGAATGCGACTACTCTTTGAAGCTGCAATGGGGAGGCAGAAGTAAAAAAGAGCAGAATGCCTTTTCAGCCATGGCTAATGCGACTTCTGGTTTCTCTGCCATCAACTTTGTTGCTCCGAGCATGCCGCTGACTGCAAGTGCATCGCCATCGGTACAGACGCCATCTGTCCCTGAGATTCAGAGCTCTGGACCAGAAGCTATACCTGGAGAAAGTGGCGGCAACGCTAACATACAATCGACACCACTTGACTACAATGCTGGACCTGAATCTCGGCCCAGCTCATACGCAAGTCGGTCGCCGGCTCAATTTGAGTCGAATGGTTCTTACTCCACCTTGCCACAATTTGCGCTGCCAGATCCATATTCCTCTATGAACCCTCCAATGGGACAATATTATCGAAGTCCTAGTCTCACGCGACCACCTTCACCATATGAGTTTGGGTGGTCCAACGAAGACAGGGCTAAGAGGGTCAGATTGGATTCTGGTGATGGCCTACCACGTAATCTTCCACCACTGTTTGCTCGACCTGGTCTTCCTGAGCCTAGTAGCGCGTCCTACTCGCCATATGACCAAGCCTCTCCCGGAGCACCTACAAATCACTCCGCGCCTTCTCCTCTTACCCCTGGTCCTTCGAGTGCTTTCGCATCACCTAGCTTGAGGAGACTTTCTGTAAACTATCTGCTGTCAGGTCCAGCTGGAGACCATGCCAGCCCTAGGTCATCTTATGAGCCATTTAGTGGTGGTCATCGAAGGTGTGAGGATGGGTTCACAATCTACGGCTATGACTACGGGCTACCTGATTTGGATATACCCAAGAACGACGACAATGGAGCAATCAATCCACAAACACCTGCGACATCCATGAATTCTCCTAGCACACTTTCTGACGCTGCATGGTCGCCTTCGCAACTGTTTGATCTAGCTGTTGAGAAACCTGCTTTTGAGCGAGGTGGCTACTATGCTCGCCCTGTGCCGATACGAATACCATTGGACCTTGAACCACTACCTGCACAACTAGCAGAGAGTCCGATGAATCTCATCTACTTCCACCACTTCTTGAACCATACGGCTCGCATTCTGGTGCCGCATGATTGTCCTGACAATCCCATGAAGACTACATTACCGCGCAGTACGTATGGCACGAGCACAAGACGCAGCCATTTACTAACATGAATTCTAGTCGCTGTACAAAACGCGAATCTCCTCAATTTACTCCTAGCGTACTCGGCATCCCATCGGGCACGTCTACTATCTCACCCAGAACCCGTCAACCGCATCGCAACATGGCTGCGCGACGTGTTTCCAGATTTGCGACGGTCGCTCTCTTCCAACGAGCCAGTGTCGAATGCAACATTGACCACTGCAATCATGTTGGCGTCACGCGAGTGCATAAACCCCGACAGCCTCGATGTGACCATCCCCTGGCAAACCCATCTCGAGATTGCCCGACAAATCATCATCTCCCGCGGTGGTCTCAGAGATAGAGGCGACGGTGGCGACCCCTTTGTCAATTTTCTCGCGCGATGGTTCGCCTATCTGGATGTCATTGGCTCGCTGTCTGGACATCGGAATCAAGCGCCTCTGGACGACGAGTACATGATGTTCGACTCGGAGAACCAGTCCGACGCATATGGCTTCACGATTGACTGTTTCTTTGGTTTTACGAATTGTTGCATCAGTCTGCTCGCTCGAGTGGCGAGATTGGCTCGTCAGTGCGGTGCCCAGCGTATCGATGCCCAAGGCAATATAGACTCTACCTGGCTGCCCTCGGAAGACGTGCTCAAAGAAGCAGAGGTGCTAAAGCAAGAATTGTCGCACAGCAGACACCATGTCCAAAGAGGATGTCGCCACAGCAGAGACGACGACGAAAAAACGAGCGAGCGAACGCGCCTAGAACTCCAAGAAATGGTCTCGGTCAACGAATCTTTTCATCTCGCCGGCTTGATCCATCTGAACAGAAGGGTATTGGGGAAACGGTCTACGGATCCAGAGATACAAGATTCGGTCAAGCTTGTGCTGCAGGCTTTGAAAGGTGTGCGCAGAGGTGGCACCGCAGAGTCGAGTCTGCTGTTTCCGATGTTTACGGCTGGTTGCGATGCTCAAGACCCTGAAGACCGGGATATGATTCTGGAGAGGCTCAAGTTGGTCGAGGGGCTGGGCATGACTTATGTGAGTTTTACGATCTTGTGGATTTTCGTTGCAATCATACGAGACAGAATGGCTGATCATGTTTTCGAATGCAGGTACGGAATGCACGGCACCTCATGGAAAAGTCGTGGGACACTGGCAAATCATGGGAAGTTCTGGTCGCCGGCGAGTTTTTGGGATAGAGGTGCAATTCATGATTTGGCAATGGCAGCCCATCACCTTGGCTATTTGATTTTGAGGAATGTTCTCGAGACGTGTACCAGTCTCTGAAAAGTGATCTTGACATGGAGGATATTTGACAGACGAGAAAAAAAAAAACAAGACTTTTTTGTGTACATGACATGCAGAGAAACCCGAGTTCATGCCCAAATCCCGGAACCGTAAAAACGCCATCGCTGTGCAAATCCGAAGGGGGAAAAGGAAGAGATGTGGTAGGTCGAGAAATCATGACTTGTTGGGCTGGTTTCTGCGCTCGTTTGCGCGCATCCTCCTCTCGTTGCGCTTGACGCGCTCGACCCTCTCCTCTCTCCTCTCCTTTCTGGCATCGTGCTCGCTGCCGTCCTTTCTCGTCTTCTTGTCGTCGACCTCGACCAGCCAGTCGTTTTCGCCGTCTTTGTTCTTGCCCTTGTAGCCGTACTTGGGCAGCCATTCGCCAGAGGCTTGGTCGTAGACGAGCTTGCCGTCGCGCTTCTTGTCCTTGATGCCCTTCTTCTTGGCAAACTCTTGCCACTTGGTCATGGGCTTCTCCTCGGGGACGGGCTTCTCGCGAGGCAGGTGGGTGGTGGGCGTGGGTAGGGCGAGGGTGACGCTGGTGCTGTCGTCGGATTTTGTAATGGGGCATGTGGAGAGGAGTTGGTTGATGAGGGCTTGGGCGCAGTCGCGGGCGGCGTTCTTGATGTCGGACTCGGAGAGCTGGCTCACGACGGGCAGAGGGTTGGTGTCGTTGCAGAGAAGGTTGCCCAGGTCGAAGGTGTAGGGAATGGGCTTGGTGACGGTGACGGGAAGACGAGGCTTGGAGCCTGCGGCGACTTGGTCGTCAATCTGCATTTCGTCGATGCTCATGTTGGCGATATGTTGTGGTGGTTTGGTTGGTATGGATGATAAAATGTCAGATTGCTTGCGGCGAGACTTTTCGACAAGGCTCGGCGTTTAGCTGCTTGCTCCGGTTGCGCGCGCTCGGACACGGAAAGTGGGACCCTTAACAAATAAACACTCGCCCACTTGAAACACCACAAACACTTCTTCATCACCACAACCCTGCCATGTCGTTCCTGTCAGGCTTCTATAGTCGCCTTTCTGGGACCTTCGCCCGGCCGAGCGAGGAAGGTGACATTACCGTTGTCAAGGTGACTCAGCCAGCTTCGCTCGACTCCAACGATGCATCAAGCCGCACGCTATCTCCCGCAGACGACACAGGAGACGTCGACACTCCCGAGAAGGCTCCTGTCTCTTCCCGGTCGCATGTCCCGCCTACACCGTCCTTCGCTCCTCCGGCCACTCCCTTCGCAGGTCAAGCCTCGCCAGCAGTCAATCGAGCTGCCGCAGAACAACTGATGCGCGAGGCTGGCGCTTCCGCCCCTACGCCCGCACTCAAGGCCACACCTTTCTTTGGCATCTTTGCTCCGCCGCAGACACCCGCAGCCCGCAACTTGTCGCCTGTCAGAAATTTGGCCGCCGAGGAGCAGCTCAGGCGCGAGATGCTGGGCGATGTACCCGAGACACCTGCCACCGTCCACGCCAAAGCAAAAGCTACTCCTATGACACAGTACAAGACACCCGCCGTATCACATACTACACCGACCGAACCCTCCACAGAACAGTCGGTCGCCGCAGATGCCTTCCAGACTCCTTCAGTCATGCCTACGAAGCGCCAAATTCACAACCAACCGCCAATCCAGGAAGAGTCGGAAATCGTCTTTGAGAATATCGTGCAGGACCTTCCATCATCTTCAACAGCCGCCATCGAACAAGACGAGGCAGAGGAACAAGATTCGGAGGCCTCGGCAGCGTCATCACCTCATGCAGTCGTTGACATGGATCTGTCTGAAGCAGAAGAGAACGATACGTCGACCACTTCGATCGAGTCCAGCGACTCCGAGAAGCGTCGCGTCATGGTCATTTCCGCCAACAAGGGCCGCAAGAACCAACGACGATCCAATCAGCGCACCACTTCCAAAGGTCACGAGGACAGGAGGACAAGAGTGCAGAAGCCAACACGACCAGCAGTGGGCAGAAGTGTTAGCGGAAGGGAGGAAATGTTGAACAGAGCACGCAGGCGCTTCTACGATGGCAAGGCAGGCAACAACAAACTCTTTTGATTTTTTTCGCAGCAGCACTGGAGCATTTTTTGGGCATTTTGGCGGTTTTTGGAGCGACGCATATCTCTGGCTTATGATACCCTTTATGGCTGGGCTCTTTGGGTCGATATCATGTTTCATTTCTCTCTTTTGTCCTATACAGGAGTCACGTCTCCCTGCATCACATATTACCAGCCTCCAACGGAAAGCTGATTTCGTATACTTCCCGAATAAATACACAGGATGATTGACAAACAAGACGCTGCTAGAAAAATAAGCTATGTGAATCATAGCTGGACCCTGGTGGCTGGAAACGCACATGCAACATGTCAGGTCCGTACGCCCTACGGAGCTGATCGATCGTCAATCGACACTTTTTGTTCAAAGTCGCACTTTCTTCTTCCCACATCAATTCATTGTGACTTTCTTTCATCTGAATATTGAATCAGTTTGCAACCATGGCTACCTCATTCCCTCCTCCTCCCGTCAACACCATTGGTACACCCGTCCATCACCTCCGTCCTCATACCCCGCCATAGCTAACTCGGTACATCTTTAGACTGGGACAACATTGGTTTCCAAGTCCGCGAAGGCACGTCGTCCTCTGACCTCACCCAGTCTCTCAACCCACGTCTCTAACACCTCATCCAGTCAACGGCCACATCGAATCCACCTACTCGAAAAAGACGGGCAAATGGACCGCCCCCGAATTCGTCACCTCGCCCTACCTGCGCATCCACGGCATGGCACCCGGTCTCAACTACGGCCAACAATGCTACGAAGGCCTCAAAGCCTTCCGCACCCCCGACGACTCTGCCATCACAATCTTTCGTCCAGACATGAATGCCAAACGCATGCAACACTCTGCCTCCTTTGTCTCGATGCCCGAAGTCCCCGTTGAGCACTTTGAGGCTTGCGTTAAAGCTGCTGTAGCGCTCAACGCAGAGTTTGTGCCGCCTGCTAGGACGGGAGCTGCCATGTACATTCGTCCCTTGCTGTTTGGCAGTTCTGCGCAATTGGGCTTGAGTCCGCCTGACGAGTATACCTTTGTGGTTTGGGTGTTGCCGGTGGGTGTTTACCATGGCGTGCACTCTGTGCCAGCACTCATCCTCGAGGACTTTGATCGTGCGGCTCCCCATGGCACTGGCTCTGCCAAAGTAGGTGGCAATTATGCTCCTGTGTTGAGATTCAGCGAAAGAGCTAGGAATGACGGTTATGGCATTACGCTGCACCTGGACAGCAGGACGCGCACCGAGATTGACGAGTTTAGCACTTCTGCATTCTTGGGTGTCAAGAAGGAGGGAAACAAGACTACTTTGGTGGTGCCGGACAGCAAGAATGTGATTGAGAGTGTGACGGCAGACAGTGTGTGCCACATTGCACGCAGCTTGGGCTATATCGTTGAAAAGAGAGCCGTAAGACCCCTTTGCATCCACCCTTTCCTCAGCCTTCCCTTTTACACGAAACTAACACTTTCCACAGATCACCTACGACGAACTCGCCTCCTTCGACGAAGTCTTTGCCGCCGGAACAGCAGCAGCCCTCGTCCCCATCAAGAGCATCACCATGAAGAGCCGCGGCGACACGTTTACCTATCTAGACTCTGAGGAGCCTGGCCCCACTTGTCTTGAGTTTCTGGATAAGCTCAAGGGGATCCAGACTGGTCGCTATGAAGACACTTTTGGCTGGAACGTCAAGGTTGGGCAGGAGAGTAGGGAGAAGTTTGATAAGGGTGGGGATGAGAGTAAGGGCGGTAATGTGGATGTTATGAATGCTTGAGTGTGGCTCGTCAATAGGCAAACATGATATTTGGATGAGAGATATGGTGATTGCTAGCTAGATTTGCTGTAGAGGTGTAGGCATCTGAATGTACATGAGACCATCTCTGCAATACTAAAGACCTTCTGTTTTGAGGTAATAGCAGAAAAGGACTCGTCTTTTGTAGCCTTTTTTTTTCACGAAAATTGAAACCAGCCATACCAAGACAAAGTGCCACACAGCCATGTAGCTCTTGCAAGCACAAAGCGACCAAAGCCAAGTACCTCTTCTCCATCCACTCAACTAGGTCTCAACGGCTTCCAACCAGCCAAACCCCCCTCATCCCCCTCATCCAACAAATTCCTCTGACTCACACCCGTACCCCTTCTAGGAGGCAACGGCGGGCCATCCTCACTACCACCAGCTTGTCTCGACCATTTCTCAATGCCCCTTTGATTAACCTCGCCCACAGCACTCCTCCTCGGGGCCGGAAGCACAGGCATAGACACACTCTTTGCCGCCATCTCCCTTGCAGATGCCAATGTATTAGTCCTTTGCGGCAGTCTTGGAGCAATTCCCTCGTCTCTGGTTGTGGCTGGAGATTCGGAGCGTAGGACAGAGGGTTTCTTGGGGATTGGGGGTGGGAGGGGTTTGCGAGATTTGTGGTCTAAAGAGGCGATGGAGGTGACGGAAGGTCTGCGGGGCAGGAGGGGAGGTGAGGGGTCTGGGATTGGGTCGTCGAGGAGAGTGTGGGTTGTTGATGTAGGTCTGGAGGTGGAGGGTACAGAAGAGGTGGCTTGTGGGGGCCACACGGGGGGTAGTTTGCGGGTTCCTGCTTGGGTTCTGGTGTTTGGAGTTTGGCTTGCTATTGAGGTGTTGCGGTCGCGAAGGGAGAGGGAGCGAGGGGGTGGCGGGTTGGGACGAGGCACCTTGACCCAGTCGGGCTCGGTGGTGGCGCTGAAGGGATTAGGTGCTCGTTGGGGGTTGCGGACGTATCCGTCGTCTGGGGCTTTGACTTGGGAGCGAGCCGGCATGCCATTGTCGAGCCACCATTTACGCTTGTCGGAACTCGCGGGCGGTAGTCCTGGCTCGATGGACTCGTAGCCGAGTAGGTCTTCGTCGTCCGTGTCCTCGGCTCTGGTGTTTGCGGTGTGGCCACCGACTACGGCACGTCTTTGCTTGTAGAGTCCCTCGCTGATCTCCTGTTTCTTCTTTTCGTCAATGACGGTGATGGTGCACTGGAAAGTGGCGTAGACGGGTCGGTGGTCTGAGAATTTCAGGGGTGCGGTGTTGTAGTGGATTTGACGCAGATTGTTTCCTTTGGTCAGGACACGATCGCACCATGCAGGGATACGAGCTTTGTCGCTGCTGTCGTACTCGTCTGTGCCGACGTCGTACTTGTATGTGGGCAAGAAGGTGATTCTGGCCTCGTTGTAGTATGGGAATGTTTTGCCGTGGACCATTTGGAGGTTGAGCTGTGTTCAGTTAGTATGGAAAACAGCCGAGTCTGGATATACTAAGACTTGCCTGATCGTTCTCGTATAGTTTCTCGAGGTCACCCATCTTGACTAGCTGCCTCGTCTTCTCGTTAGCCATACCGATACGGTAGTTGAAGTCTCCGAGCCAGATGATGGTGTCGTGGTCTTCAATCGATCGGTTTCTGGCGAAACGCAGTCCATGGCTGATGGTCCGATAGTCTTGATTACGCTCTTCGTAGTTGGCGAATCCTGCAGCCAAGTGCGCAGTGACCAAGCAGATGGACGTATTGGCGTACTCCATACGGATGGCCACGGCACCCTTGTTACCTGCCATACCGGACATGCCAGTCTTCTTCAAAGAGCCCTCGACGTTCTTGATATAAGGAAGAATGCTTGCCTTTACAAAGACCGACAACGAGCAGCCCACCAACTGTCCACCTCTCAGCATGACGTATTCTTCTGATCCCAGAGTCTGGGCGTGCTCGTTCAACGTCGACTTGACTGCTTCTTCCCACGCTTGTCTTCTGTGCGGATCAGTAGACATGATCTGCTGAGGACTAAGGTCGACGATTTCCTGGAAGCCCACGGCCACAATCTCGGGCTGCTGCTGGGAAATATCAATAGGTGGACAGAGCCAAGGAGAGAGATCCTCAGACAAGCCTCTAGTTTTGCCGTTGAGGTTAAATGTACCAACATAAATGTTGATGTTGTCACACGCCGAATATTCGTTTGTTCTCTTGGTGAGCTCTGCAGAAACCCAGTCGTTGATTGGATCGAAGAGGTGAACCGGGGCTTGTTCCACCAGGCGGCCCAAAAGCATATCGATGGTGTTCTGTCTGCCTTTGTCTTCAAAGTTGTTAATATATAGTCGCGTGGCGCTCTTTCGGAAGTCCGCGAATGCACCCGCGAGAGAAGACTTTCCATGTCTGGTGAACGAGGATTTCAGTGCTCCAGTGCCTGCATAGATTCGCGACAACGCGTCACCATTGTCAGCCCATAGCGTGCCGTGTCTGACCCAGAAATCATTGGTCGCTGTTCTTTCACCTCGTTGGTTCAAAAATTCTTGGATGGCCATCTGACTGATAAGCGTCTGGATGAGGTTTGTTCTGTCCAGACAATCGAGACAATTAGTACGGAACACGCCTTCCTGCTGTAAAATGTTCATGTTCCTTCGCATGACTGATTGTGGTCTGCCATTGGCACTCTTCGGCTGGTCGTCCACTTCTTCTGAGAGAAAGTAGGCAAAGTTCTCAATCGAGTCCTGTACATATCGCCTGATTCCCTTTGCTGCTTCGTATCCGAGTGCGCGAGTTTCGGCGTGGAAATCATAGTCGGTCTCTTTGATGAGCTCGTGGTCCTCGACATCTTTTTCTCCAGGCTCGCCAGAAGGTAGGTTAAGGGGACTGTTGCGAACATGATATTGGTATCTTCGACTCAGCTCAAGCTCACCAGGCTTCTCGTTACTGAGCAGATTGACGACGTGGATGTTGCCATAGTTGATTTCTAGGTCCGACATGTGTTTGTCGAATGCAGGTTGCGATGCTTCAGCAGAGCGAGTAAGCTGAATCTTCTGTTGACCTGGAGTGAAGCCTGCCGCTTGCTCCCAGAATAGAGGAATGCTGCCTCGTACTTGCACATAGGAGAAGCTTGTATTTGCAGGTGTGGAAAAGATGACCTCGGTCTCGACAAAATTTGCAACGTTGCCATCATCGTCGATACCTCGAGCGTTGAAGCGAGTACCGGCTCTGCGACAAGATAGACGAGATAGTAATGTCAGTGTGGAGGGAAAGCCGGAAGAGGAGTGACTGATTGGTGACGAAGCAGGTGGGACTGTCAGGGTCATGGCAAATCCACGTATGGCAGATGTCAACATGCGAGAATCATCTAGCTCTCTCTTTTCACGCTCTGATAATCTTGAGCGGAAGCTGACCAGTGGTTGGATCATGTATGAATTCCAAAGGAAACCAGCATCGAGACTGTCAATTGCGACAGTTGCTGACAATGAAGATCTGCCACGGGTCAGCTATATCGATGGGAAGGAACATCAATCAAATCACCTATCTTGAAGACGTCTGGTCAAGTCAAAGTCGGCGCTGTAATAGAAGCTGCCTCCACTGAGGAGTTTCTTCATAGCCATACAAGGATGTTCCATCGCAGGGTCCCTAGCGTGGTAGTGATCGAAGCCATCTTCGTCGACATCATCCGTTGAGAAGTTGTTGATACGATCAAGAACGAGGTAATCATAGTCGGACTTGTTGATGCAGTCTGGTATTGAATGAGCAACAAACTCAGCAAAAGTCAGAACCACAAGACTTACGAAATTCAACAGAGGTGATCTTCAAGACATTCTCGCCGTTTCTCACGGTGGCCGCTCTTTGGGCTCCATTCACGACACACAGGAAGATGTCACCATTGATGGTGATCAAGCCGAGAGTTCCGAAGACGGAAAGAGAAGTCAATGATCGAAAGTCGGTCGTGTCAGTGTCTGCGGTTCGAGCAAATTCGACCATACATCTTGGCTGCAGGGTTGCACTCTGAGTGGAGTTGACGGAAAGCGAAGAGGCGCCAGCGGAGGAGGGACTATGGCGGAAGGTTAAGATGTGGTCATCAGTGGCTAGTGCAACAGCGCGGTGAGGATGGTCCCTCAGCAACACACGGATTGTCATGCCGCATGCTTTGCGCTCAAGCAAGCCTTGGTAAAAGTCGATGTCGGTATTGTCGTAGGAAGTTAGGCAAGGTAGGTAGGCATATCATTACCAGGAGATGGACCAAGAACGGCTTTCGAACGTCGGCTGACGCCGGGATTATCATACAGAACGTGGCTCGTGGGCAAGAATACCTATAAATACATGCATGATTGAGAGTATGATGAGACATATGATATTGCGAACATCTCTTCTATGTGATATTGTGCATGAAGAAACTGGCAATCTTTGAACTTTTTGGACAGGAGTCTGACCAGAGTGTGAGACCTTAGGCTTCCACGTCTGGTCTACTGAATACGGAATCAACATATGTTGTAGATATGACTTGCGCGACATGGTGCCAGACACTTGCAACACAGAGAAGCTCAACATATGCGCGGTCTGATGGTCAGTTCGTGATGATAAGTGATATTGATACAAGAAGATATTGAACGCCATTAACCATGCTTCCTCTGATGGTGGCATATCAACCAAATGTGGTCATGCCGAACTCTAGAGCACTTCTTCACAATGAAGGCTCATTTTTTGTTTTGTACATGTGTCTGAAAGGGATTGAAGGCGGGTATCAATGGCTGAGGGTAGATCTCTTTTTCAAAAGTCTTCTCTTGATGAGGTTGCGGCCGTTCCTTGTGCGGATACGGGCAAGGAAACCACTTCTTCGCTTTCTGACGCGGTGCGAGGGATCGAATGTGTCTCTCTTAGGACCTCTGGCTTGCAGAAGGGTGAGTGTGGTGGAAGCAGCTGGCAGAGTCGGAAGCTCGAGGGTGGTGTTAAGGGATAGTGTCGAGGTTGGGGTGGTGGGAAGTGTCGGGCGCCTGGATGACAGCAGCGAGAATGTGCGACTGCTAGCAATGGTTAGTATGTGGGTATGCAGTGCAGGGCGGACAATGGGAGACTTGCGATTGTGCGGGCTGGGATGCGGCCAGAGGGCGAAGAGTCGACTGGAGCAGCGACGTGGTCGAGGATAGATTGAGCGACGGGCGCGCTTGGGCGATATGCCGTGTACAGCGTAGGAACAGCATGACGGGCGACAGGCTGCAGGATGTGTGTGCAGAGATGTAGACGAGCGTGTCAGTCTCTCGCGAGCATCATCGTCGCCGGCTGCTTGTACGCGCGCTCGGACCACGGACATTTTTCTCGACTTTCGCAAATCCCAATTCCGCTCCGCAACTGCTGCATCTTGCAATTGCACACTCTCAACATGGCCTCGACTACCCCTTACCCGCCGCATCGCTCACATCCTTCGACTCGCATCTCTCCCGAAGATGCCTTTGCATCAGTGTCCAAGTTCATTGCTGCTTCCGAATCCACTCCTTGGCTGCACCCGGATGCCCGTATCACTCCCGATGAAATCAAATACTCGACCAACGGTGGTCCTCAAGGAGGAATCATCATGCACCACCTGCGCCGCATCGAGAAAGGTCTGAACGGCGAGACCCTTGCTCCCGAACCCGACGACATTTTCGATCTGCCCGACGGCGACGATGCCAACCTCGACACTCTCGCAGCCGGCTACCAGTCTACTCTGGACGGTGGTCTGAAGAAGGGCGCCCTCAAGACGTTCGAGGAAGAGGGAGAGGACCCCGAGACCTATGCGCGCAACCAAGACATCATCGAGGGCGAGGTCGGCGACAGAGACACTAGTCATGCTCAAGCCAGCTACGACGCCGATGCTATGGATCTAGATGATGAAGCATATGCTGGTACCGGTCTGACCAAGGCTGAGAGAGAGGCTAGAAAAGAAGCAAAAAAGAACAAGAAGAAGGCCGCCGCAAGAGAAAAGGCCGCCAAGAACAGAGCAGAAGACTGATCCACCCATCTTCATCTGTCCCTGAAACCCGACCATTATACCCTCTCCCATTCGTCACCAAGCACAGAGCCTGTGCCGCTTGGTCACGCCCTGTTGATACGAGAATTGCTTCCATCATGAGGCCTGTACACCCTCGAGACGATTTTAATTACGACAGCTGCACTATAGCTCACGACCCGTGGCCTCGCCCGTCTTTTCCTCCAAGACCTCCTTCTTCTGGGATACTTTCTTTTCGCTGGTCCAGCCAACAGCCTTCAGGCGTTCCGTGAGGATAGGGTGCGAGTAGTGGAAACTGGAGTACATCCAGTCGGCATCCATGCTCGAGAGGTTCTGAATTTGAAGCTTGATCAAGGAGCTGGCCAGCTCAGCCGAGTAACCGAGCTTGAGCGAGAAGTTGTCTTGGGAAAGCACGTCAGCATAAACTTACATAGCACGCACTCATGTAACATACCGGCTTCGAACTCCATCTTTCTGGTCATGATGTTCATGAGAAGCTTAATGACAGAATCCGTAGGTGCCAGAACCTCGTTGAATAAGATGAAACCAATCATGATTGGTCTCTCGCGAGTGAAGCCAAAGGCGTTGTACAGCGACTGGTTGTTGATGAAGACGGAGAAGAGAGCGAACATGTAGAACAGATGGACCTGCGAGATGAGAAGCAACTTGGTCGTGTGTCCCATCTTCCAGTGACCCAGCTCGTGAGCGAGAACGGCTTCAATCTCCTTGGTGTCAGACTTCTCAATCAGCGTGTCGTAAATGACAATCTTCTTCTTCCAGGGCAGACCGGTGAAGTAGGCATTGCTGTGAGCGCTACGCTTGCTGCCATCGATGACCTGCAGCTCGGAAAGAGGGAAGTTGAGGCGCTGAGCAAGAGCTTCGACGGCAACCTTGAGCGGGCCGGGCTCGAGAGGAGTGAGCTTGTTGAAGAGAGGAACGATGACGATGGGGTAGATGGTGATGGCGAAGAGTTGAACACCAAGAGCGAACAACCAAAGATAGTAGAAGAACTTGTCACCAGTCTTTTGAATGATCTTCAAGAAAGCCCAGCCGAGGGGTACACCAAACGTCACCGAGAGGGCTTGTCCCTTAAGCAAGTCGGAGACCCACAGGCCAATGGTCTGCTTGTTGAAGCCGAACTTCTCCTCGAGGACGAAGTGGTGGTAGTACGAGAGTGGCAGACTAAGGATAGTCTCGATAAAGGACGAGGCGAAGACGAAGAGCAGCGAGTGAGCGATTTCTCCTTGACAGCTAGCAGGAAGGTAGCGAGTAAGGGCAAGACCAGTGAGAGCCCAGAATCTGGGATAGAAATCGTAGCGGATGACGGCGAGAGACTTGAGCTGAGAGATGACACCAGAGACGAAGCCGAACTTGGCTTTGGCACGACCGTAGGCCTAGAAGATGCGGGTCAGAGGACATGAGAAGCAGGCGAGCGAAGACATGTAAGTTACCTGACTTTTGTCGAAAGTGGCCTGGTCGACTTCGTTTTGCAACTGCTTGGGCACCTTGGTCCCTTGCAGCACACGATACTGACGGAATGCGAGCCAGTTCTCGAGAAGATACTCGCCCAAGCTGAAAGAAATGATGAGAGACTTCCAGGGGAAGCCCGGGCGATCAAGCCATCCGGCCAGACGACTCAGGAAATCCATGCTGGAGATAGATGGAATGATGTGTCTTGTCGTACAGAACAGCAAAGTCACTTTGAGTTAGGAGAGTTGACACATGCGTGTGCCAAGCAAGACGTTTGGTCCCGCCGCTGCCTTCTTTTTGAAACACTCGCAGCCCCGCAGTGAGCTCGCGTCTATCTTCAAGACCAAGGCTTCACAGGCAGAGCTCGAGGCCTCAGGCGCAGACATGGACTCCCAATCAATCTATCAAGATTGGCGATGCTGTCGCTGTGGCACGGCGGGCGCATCGAAAACCAATCACGGGTCCGGCGACCATGCACCCCCACGTCACTACCAAGTTGGCAGCGCTTACGCTCCTCTCTAGCCCCATGTTGCAGGTTATTGCGCCAGCTTGACCTTCCGTAAGCATCGCGCTGCACAAGACTGCGCACCAAGGTAGGCCACGAACACGCCCATTTCCTCTCTGCTCGCCCCTCGTCCAGTCACTATGATCGTCCAACTCTTTTGATTGTGCCCCACTATCACGACGCGAACCACCTTCACCGCCGCCCATACCAACCCCTCGTCACGCGAAACACGCCGACATCATGGACGGCACCCACACTTTTCAAGGTCCCGGCGACTTCTATTCTCAACCTCCCAGAACCTCCGACCCAGAGACTCCAACTGTAGGTCCTTTACGCATCCACAAAGTAGATCACTCCACTTCAACCACCTCGACTCCCTCGAGGACATCGTCAGAAGAAGCCGAAGTCGACGGCACCTCGCAGACCAGGCGCGCCAGTCCTCCGTACCCCGATGATCGCTTTCGTCCTGTGCATGCTGCTGCCGGTGCGCAACGTCTAGGAACTCCCGAGCTAAACTCGTCAGGCATGCGCCGTCAATCCTCGACTCGTACCAAATTTGGTGCGAGTGATCCAAACCGTCCTACCGTCTCTGGCTATGCCGGCACTCCACCGCCCTCCCTTGCTCCAGGACTCAGAGGAGACAGAAACAAACTTGCTCCGGAGGTACCAGGAAAGGAAGAGGTAAACGACGACGACGACGATGGCTTGTTCCAGAAGCCTCCACCAAAATCCGCTGCACCGGCAGTGCCTGTGGGTGATGAGGGAATAGCTCAGTCTACGTACCAACAGTACTACCCGCCCCCAGCAGCTGCCACGCTCCAGCCTCCGAGCGCTGGTGTAAATCGATTGAGTTCGACTGCCTCTACGTCTACTACCCGCGCTCAAAGAGGGTCTCCACCACCACCGGAAACGCCCATACTTGGGAAGCCGACAGGAGGTTTCGAAGCCGGATACCCATATGCTCAAACTGCCGCGGCCTCTCGTGCCAATCAGTATGCCAATCCTGTTGCCCGTCCTTCTACCATGTCGCCATCACAACAGCCATTAGAAGTCCCTCGACCTTGGACACCGACTGAACAACCCGACAGCTATCCACATGGGCCCCCGGTTGCCTTTCAGGGCGGCACTGAGGTTCCACCTGCTTCGAGTTATCAGAGTCCTACCATTGCTGCCCATCAAAGTCCACCTCAACCAAGCCAAACCCGCACAAATCAGATTTCTCCCTCTCAGCCGATCCAGCAATTCGTATCACCGCCTGTTCCACAATTTGGAGTTCCCATCACTCAAACCCCTTCTCCTGCCCACCTTACCCAACCCGCCCAATATTTGCAGTCACCTCAGAACAACCAGCCCGGTTCGCGTCTTTCTTTCTCTCCCCAGACACATCCTCTGGAGCAGGACATGCAGCGACTGCAGGTAGCAGATGAACCTCCACCGGCATATTCGAGTGTGTCTCAGCAGAGATTGCTCTCTGGAACGACTGCTCAAGGTTATCCAAACGAGAAACGCTTGAGTAATGCTTCCGTGCCTAGCTCTACTTCTTCGCAGGACCCCAATCTTCGTAGACACCCAGCCTTTGCCAACGACGCAGGCCAACCTATCGTGCAACAGACTGTGCTGCAACCTGTTGCTGCCACACAGCCCACAACTCTAGCACCCATCCAGATCATGTCACCAAGCCCGGGACCCAGCATAACACCAGCATCTCCTCCACCTCTTCCCGAAGGATGGATCGCCCATCTAGACCAGAATTCGGGTCAGTATTACTACATCCATCTACCTACCCAATCCACACAGTGGGAGTTCCCCAAAGGTCCAACTCCACTAAATCTCCAGGAACCGCTTTCGCCAACGGCAACTTTTGCAAACCCGATGGCTTCCCCGTCTCTGGGCGGCTTCCCACAGCCTCTGGCCTCACCTGGCTTCCCTCCACAAAGCGCTTCGTACCATCGTGACAGCATGCTGAGCATGAACAACTTTGCAAGTCCCACGGTGGCTGGTTTTACTGGACCACCTCCAACTGCTGGTGTAGACATGTACAAGGTTGCACCCACAAATGGCGTCTACTTCGGCCCATACTTGCGATATACTAATATAGATCTCGAACGAGGGCTCTGGCTCGGCTCTATCCTCCTTGTCACAGACGTGCCTCAGCCTCCTACCATTCATATCCACCAAAGCACAGACTTGTCTCCTAACCGTAAGTCGTATGACAATCTATTCCAATCGTCACTAACCGGATACAGCTCGTCAACTGAAGGCAAACCCAATCTATCAGCATCAACGCTGGACGTTCTATCGCTACGACATTGATCTGGTTATGGACGAACAAGACACTAAGTGGACCTATGCGATCACGTCGCACCTTGGTTGTACTAGATACGAGTTCCTTGTCGCTGGACGCTATGAGACGAGCTGGCGCTTCATTTCTCATTCTGGCAACGACTTTGCACTGAACGTCAGTGCCAACGAAAGAGCCAAGCTTGGGGGAATTGGCCTCATGTGGAAGGATGTTTTACAAAAGCATGTCGAGTGTGGTGGCTTCCATGCCCAGCTTGGTCTCGGTGGTCAAATCTTTGGCGACCGCCTATGGAGAGAGGTCCCCGCTCTCAGGCAATGGACCGCCATGAGTGGTAAAGAGAACCGCAAGAACGAAGCATGGACTGCAAAGCTTGAAGACGATGTGTCGCATGCTTACTTCCATTATTACTCAAGCCACTTTGATCAGCCGCATGTGCGAGAAGCTTTCGCACAGATCCCTCATATTCTTACGCTTGACGACAATGATATGTAAGTTTTTTGGTCTCGGTCCACAAACCACGACTGACAATACTAGTTTTGATGGCTACGGATCTTACCCTGAATACATGCAGCAGTCCAACATGTTCAAAAATATCGGTCGCATTGGCGTTGACATGTATCTGTTGTTCCAACATCATACGACGCATGAAATTCTTCGCAATGTTTCGGGTGATCTGGATCTGTTCAGCATTACTGGCACTGGTTGGCATTTTGTCAAATATCTCGGTCCAGCAGTAGTTGTCGTTGGCCCAGACACTCGTTCCGAAAGAGATTCACACAGGGTCATGGCTGGCCCTACCTATCAAGGTCTGTTCCCCAAAGTCGCCACTCTGCCACCTAGTGTGCAGCACTGTATCTGGATGATACCAGTGCCTCTACTCTATCCAAGGCTTGAGACTGCAGAACACATAGCGCACACCATGGCAACGGGCAAGAAAGCTGTTACCGGCACGTTCAACATGCTAGGTCGAGTGACAAGTTCTGTTGCTGGAGTGGTCGGCGCTAAGGGCGTCGTCGGCGATGGCTTCAGCTCGATCAAGAAGGCTGTTGGAAAGTCGGGCCTGATGAGTAGTGTGCTCAGTCCCTTTGGAGATATTGACATGCTCGATGAGCTGCGGGATATGTGGACTCATGATTCAAAGGTAGCCGACCTCGTTCTGATTACTATGACATGGTGCTAACAACATCCAACAGGACCTTGAACGAACATACTTGATTCGTACTCTACAAGGTATCGCGCACAACAAGTCTCTGCGCATGACCTTTTTGTCGGGCAGCGTCAACGCCTGTGGTGCCGGCCTTGTGCATGACCCTTCACATCCAGGAGACCACAAGACCATGTACCAACTGATCGCTTCCTCCATCGTCAACGCACCCCCGCCATCCTACGTCCTGCGTCTACTGAACAGCAACCCCAAGCAACCAATATACATACCTCAAAACGGACAGCGCAGCGCCGGACCACACCAAGCAACACAACCAAGCGACACAAAAGAAGACATGATGGAAATCTTCGTGGCAGACGTCAACGGCGCCCCTCGCGAGATGAAACGTCTCATGGGCCGCAGAAACTACGTTGCAATGGTCGCTTACGACCCCGAAGTCGTGCGCGGCTCTCACGGTTCTGTTGTTCCTGGCAGCAAGGGCTCGAGTCGCCTCAGTCTTGCTGCTGATTTCATGGTGCAGAATGAGGGTGCGTATGCGGCGCCTGTTAAGTACGGCCCGGTCATCATTCCCAGCTTGGAGTTTGGTCGATGAAGAAGTTTGGGCGTGGTGGAGGGTAGGGGGGTGGTATTTGTGCTTTGTTGTTGTTGTAAGTTAGCCCTTTCTATATCTGCCCTTTAGACCAGGGCGCTATGAATGCAATGATGAGTCTCTTTTTGTTCGCCATTGCGTTATTGTTGTGCTTGTTCGTGTCTTCCAGCCCCCATTCGGCTGCCTCGAAAAGGCCACTAAGTCATGATTGTTTTGATGCAAGAAGGGAAACACCACGAGAGTCTGGAATCACCATCGCACCTTCATCTCTGTATGCCAGTCTTTCCTAACCGCGTCATGTGCAACAGCATCTTCCAATCTCGATCACGTCAGGCACAAACTCGGACAGCATCAAGAACCTTTGACAACAGGACCATTGGGCTTTGAAGGAAACTTGACGATTACACATGATTACTACCTACTTCATACAGTACCCGGAGGAGCGGCAGCAATGGCATGTTGCACGAGATCAAAGCCCCTCTGCCCTTCTAGTCAATCTTCATCCATGCTAACATCAGCCTCCTGGTAGCTGACTTTTGACTTGCTTGCCCTGCCGCTCGATCTCGCTCCCGCACGAGGGGCAGCTCGCTTGGGTGCAGAAACAGCAGCATCGTCTTCTGACGAATTTAACTCGAGCTCCGAGTCCTCGCTGGTGGGCGGGGTGACCTCTACTTTTTCCTCCTTTTCCTTTTTTGGTTTTGGGGCTGGGATTTTGCGTTTGGGTGTTGGTTTTGTTGGTGCTGCGGCTGCCGCGGTGGGAGGGGCGGTGACGCTATGCATGGCGTCTGACTTTGCGCGGGCGGCGGCGGCGCGTTGCTTGAGTGCCTCTTTGGCCTTCTTTGTTGCCGGCGTGGCGGCCTCTGCCGCTTCCTCGTCGGATTCGTGTTGTTCCTTGACGGCGGCCTCGAGAGCGACGGCATCGGCGAGTGCCTTTTTCTTTTGCGCCGGGGTGGCCTTTTTTGCTGAGCCGCCGGGTGCTTTGGGCTTGACTTCGCGCTTCTTGGGCCGCAGCCAGTCTTCCATGCCTGGTGGCCAGTAGACGCGGCCTTCGGGGCCTCCCATGCCGACTTCGTCTTCGGGTACCAAGGCAGAAGGTACGCCGTCCACGAGTGACCCTGCGTCGTCGTCCATTTCTTCATCTTCGTCTTTGACTTGCTTGCCCTTCTTCTTTGGCGTGGCCTTTTTCTTGTTTGAGGCTTGCATGGCTGCCTTGTTGTCGTCGTTTCTGACGTGCGGGATTATATCGTTGAAGGTGTCGTAGCCGGGCAGCTTGAAGGTTCGCATGAGTTCGAAGACGGCCTGTTCTTTGTCCTTGGCCTCGATCATGAGGTCCATGTCGTCTGCGCAAGGTGGCAGGGTGGCCACACGTGGGTTATGCTTTCTCCTTTGTCTGCCGGTGATGGCGGCAGGTGTCGGTTCAGAGTAATGCATCTTCTGCTTGATGCCCTTCTTGTCCCAAGTTGCCTTGATACGTGGGTAAAGGTCGCAGATATCCTTTGTTCCCTCACGGATTTGCTCGGCATCGAAGATGATGTTGTGATGGTGATAATCCAGTACCATTGGGATGTTGAGCTCTTCACAAACGGGCAACAGTTCGTGAACCGACCAACTGACATCGTCGTTTTCGAGCACCAGTCTGTTCTTCACTGATTGGGGAAGTGCCTTGTAGTTCTCGCGAAATCTGTCCAGAGTGGCTGCCTTGTCGCCAAACACGCCTCCGAGATGCAGAATCATGACTGCATCCCTGTTCATTTGCTCGGGAAGCTTCAGGAGAGAAAGCATCTCGTCGTGGTACTCCAGGTCGCGGAGAGCATTATCAATGACCTGCTTGCGTGGCGATCCTAACTGGGTGAATTGGCCAGGATGAGTGGTTACACGGTGGCCCAGTTCGGCAACTACCTTGCCAACCTCTGCCAGTGTCTCTGACGCAAAAGGTGCAAGCTTGTACCCATACTCCTCGTGAGAAGCAAAAGGGAACATCTCGCTGGATAGACGCAAGAACTTGATGCCGTACTTGTGGTTCCATCTAAGCATCTTGATGACATCTCTGGCGTTGGCCACACCAAGTGCTTCAACGTACTTCTGACCACGCTCTATACTGGCAGGCTGCTCGCGATCAGGGCGATTCTTGGTCGGGTGCTCGGGCTCATTGGGGTCACGAAGAGGATGTCTATGTTCCAAAATCGAGGCAATGCGACATGTGCGGGAAGCAAATACGGGAGGTGTGCTGTAACGCAAATAAGTGTTCAAGCAAGCCTATATCTGTTATTAGCGGCTGCTCACAGTTGCAGGATTTGATCGTACGCACATAGCCAAGTCTTCCTTTCCAAGGGAGAGGAAGGTAATCACTGTGAACAGGAGGAGGTCGAGCCAGAGCTGCAGAGACCTCTTCCTCATCAGCCTCCTCTTCGCCCTCGGCTTCTGGGTCATCCATGTCATTATTGGCAGCCTTCTTGACGGGTGTCTTCTTGGCCGGTGTTGCCTCGACAGCTCCATCATTCTTCTCCTTCTTGACAGCAGCACCAGTCTTCGCAGCACCCTTCTTGGTGTTCCTCTTCTTGGCCGGTGGTTCAGCATCAGGTACATCCGACAAAGGCGACTCTGATCCTTCCTCTGACTTGATAGGTCCAGGTGCGATGCGCTGGTCTACATCACTGTCTGGCGAAGCTCTGTATGCATTAGGCGCGTCAATCACCTCGGGATTCGCCTGAGGATTGGTGAGCCCATTGGGTGGCGGGGAGGGGACTGCAGCAGGCACGGCAGCAGCGTTTCTCTTGCGTTTCGCAGCGACCATGGTGCTTTGATATCGCAAGATTGGTGATGGTTTGTATAAAATCAGGAATGTGTTACTCTTGAGCGCAAGGGATCTCGCAGACGTGTGAAATAAAGTCCGAAGCATCAATTGGAAGTGGGAGTAGAAGGGTGAGATTGAATAAGCTAGCAGAGATGTAAGAAGAACCGAGATACAGATGAGCTCAACCTATCTGCTGCTTGCCTATGACGATGCTTTCTTTTTCGCAATCGTTAGTTCGCAAAATGTAAGAGATGTCTTGATCGTCAATGCGAATCGGTGATGATGTCACGCATCTGGCGCTAGCGAGGGAGGATCGCGATAGATCTGCCTGGTTGCTGGCAGGATGACCCTGCATATCATTAATCGCGAATACACCGACCACGAAAATACAAAGGAAGACTTGGTCGATAATGATTGTTGTCCATGGGAAGTGTTCTTGAGATCTTGTACAGTTTTCAGGTGCGAGCCTAAGAACTTATTAGTGGTTGTCGATTTTGACATGAGTGATCCTTTATCATAGCGTCTATCAGGCAGGAGGGGACGTTGTATATACATAAGCCATCATATATGAACCCAAGTAGTAGGTATTTAAACTATCATTGCATGTACTTCTTCAGACCTCTCAGCCTGTCTTTGGCCTTGTCGAGCACGTCGTCATTCTTGCAAATAGCAAATCGCAACCAGTCCTCAACAATGTGAGCATTGTCATCGGTGAAAAATTCGGTCGGTGGAATGGCAGCGACACCAAGCTCTTTGATAATAAAGTATGAGAGCTTGAAGTCACGGGGACGGCTTGCGACATGCTCAGGGAAAGGATAGTCGGCAGGGAGCTTCACCTTGGACATGTTCACAAGGACGAAGTAGCCACCTTCGGGGTCTGAGTAAGGCAGATCGAGCTCATCAAAGATAGCGACGAAGCGGTCAATCTTGCCTCTCATCTCAGCTTTGGTCTCGTCCCAGAAGCCGTGCTTATCAGCCTCCTCGAAGCCGATAGCAGTGGCTTCTTGCAAAGGGCTGACACTGCTGTAACAGATGCGCGTGTGAGCAGCACTGACGGGTTGGATCAGGTGCTCAGGGCCAATCAACCATCCGACGCGCCAGCCGGTGCAGTAAAAGTTCTTGCCTCCCGAGCCAACGGTAAGTGTGAGGTTGGCGATCTCGGGAGAAAGAGTAGCCATGCGAGTGAAAGGAGTGTAATAAAGACGATCATAGACCTCATCGCTTAGGATGATGATGTTGTGCTCGACGCACAGGTCGCCGATGGCCTGCAGCTCTTCGCGCGTAAAGACTTTGCCGATAGGGTTGTGAGGAGTGTTGAGGACAATCATGCGGGTGTTGTCGTTGATGGCAGCTTTTAGCTCGTCCATGTTGATTGACCAGTCACCAGCCGAAGTGGTCTCTTTCGCTCCCTTCTCCGGAGGATGGAGGGGCACGTAGACAACCTTTCCTCCAGGCATCTGAATGTTGTGGATGTATTGATCGAAGAAGGGCTCGAAGACAATGACCTCGTCGCCGGGTTCGACAAAGCCCATAAAGGCCGACAGCATTCCCTCATTTGCACCAGTTGTGATTGTGACCTCCTTTTCAGGATCAAGAGTACGGCCGAAGAAGGGGGAGTAGGCGTCGGCGAGGGCTTTCTTCAGACGGGGTCGTCCCTTGGTGGGCGAGTACTGGTTGCATTCAACTCTGTCCAGAGCACCCTTGGCGGCGTCGATCACGAACTGAGGGGGGTTGTAGCCAAAGAAGCCTTGTCTATATTGGTGTTAGCTGTGGGTCGGCCAAGCAGCTATAGCAGACGATTCCGCTCACCCCATGTTCACAACATCGGCGACCTTGGACGAAGCAGCGGCCTCGTTGACGATGGACCAGACATCTTGCTTCTGGCCGGCCACACGGGCTGCGGGCTTGAAAGGATCTTTGCGCATTTTCGGGCTGGACGACGAGAAGTGAACGACGAAGCTCCTGGTAGACAGTGGAGCAGGGGCGGCTATGATCCTTGAGAAAGGAAAAGGACGAAACAGCAATCTCATGGCCATGGCAAGAGTCGGCGAGCTGTATATTATCTTACCCCAGATATTTGTCCTCCCCACCAACGAGTGAACGAGCACGACATCATGGTCCCGATACCGCAGTCCGCATCGGCGCGCCGTACTCTACTGTAGGTCATCGAGAGCTTAACGCGTCTTCTGAGCCGACCGCGTCTTTCGTATCAAACCATGTAGGTATTTTCTGAACCACGATCCATGTCATCCAACCAGCTCGTCGATTGTCCCATCTGTAGCAAGCCCGTCAAGGAGCTGAACATCAATCGACATATCGATTCTGCTTGTGAATCTTTGGTCGACGACTCGCCTCCAGCAACGCAGCAAAATGCTCCCAAATCCACTCAGGTTGCCAACTTCTTCCAAACCCCGGCTGTCAAGCGCACCCAGTCCATACCCGCCTCTACGCAGGCCGTGAATGGCGCTGCGACTCCAAAGCCCACTCAAACACCCCTCCCGACTCAAAAAAGACCCCTGGAAGATGTCAAAGACGAAGACATCCCTCAACCCTTGCCCAAAAGATCCAAAAATGTCAACCTGGAAAAGGCTGCCCCCCTGGCTGAACGAATGCGGCCACAATCTCTAGACGAAGTCCAAGGTCAGGAACTTGTAGGTCCAAAAGGTGTTTTGCGCTCCTTGATTGAGACCGACCGCGTACCGTCTATGGTATTGTGGGGCGGACCAGGAACTGGCAAGACAACAATCGCTCGATTGATCGCCAAAACCGCCGGCAATCGCTTCGTCGAGATCAACAGTACCTCGTCAGGCGTTGGTGAATGCAAGAAACTGTTTGCCGAAGCTCGCAACGAGCTTTCACTCACCGGCCGCAGGACCATCATCTTCTGTGATGAAATCCATCGTTTCAGTAAGAGCCAGCAAGACGTGTTTCTGGCACCTGTAGAGAGCGGCGTCATCACCCTGATTGGGGCGACAACAGAAAACCCAAGCTTCAAAGTCATCAATGCTCTTCTGTCAAGGTGTCGAACATTCACCCTTGCCAAGCTAGATGACGAGCATATAACAGCGATTTTGAAGCGTGCCCTGAACATTGAACCCCCTACAACAGAGCACGCTGCAGAATTGTTGGAAGGGAACAATCATGCACTGCTCCGCTATCTGGCAAGCTTCGCAGATGGAGATGCACGCACGGCACTAAACCTCCTCTCTCTCGCCCTGGATCTGTCAAATAACCCCGAGACCACCATCGAGACTGTCAAAGATAATCTGACACGGACGCTGGTATATGACCGTCAGGGTGACCAGCACTATGACACCATCAGCGCCTTCCACAAAAGTGTCAGGGGTAGCAATCCTGATGCAGCCCTCTACTATCTCGCCCGCATGCTGCAGTCTGGCGAAGATCCGGTCTACATCGCGCGGCGAATGGTAGTCATGGCTAGTGAGGACATCGGCCTCGCAGACAACAGTTTGTTACCACTGGCAACAGCTGCTTATACTGCAGCCAAGGAGATTGGTATGCCGGAATGCAGAATAAATCTGGCCCATGCAGCGGTCGCCCTTGCCGAAGCCCCAAAGTCTACACGCTCTTATCGAGGCCTTAACGCTGCATATGCCGCTCTTTCAGAACCCGGGGTCGCCGGACTGCCTATTCCTGTGCATCTTCGTAATGCCCCCACAAGGTTGATGAAAGAGTTGGGCTATGGCAAAGAATACAAGTACAACCCTGATTACAAGAACGGAAGGGTAAATCAAGAATACTTCCCCGAAAAGCTGCAAGGCAAGATCTTTCTTCCACAGAACCATCTGGGCGATCAAACCGATCCCGACCTCCCTCCCGACGTGGATGAGGAACAGAGCCAAGCAGCGGACGATGAAGAAACTAAAGAGTGGTCACTTGAAGACGATGGAGCTACAGGCAACGACGATCTAGACGATCATGCAGGCGAAGAAGACGGCGATGGCGAAGATCGTATACTCAACCCTGATGGAGAATGACAATGAGGGCTTGGGACAGCCCATCCCGAGCATATTCAAGATACCACCTGTATAATCGAAACAAGGATACGAGATAGAGGTCAAGTAATCTGAACATAGCAGACTACCAGCATTGTATCCACGATCATCGATTATGTCGTCTTTCAGATACCCAGTTTCGTTCTTGATACAATCTGCTGTGGCATAGTTAGGGATAGTTTCAGTCGAGCAACCGACTACTATCTGCTTCACATTCTTTCGAGACTTGTAGTAGGACAGCAGTTTTGGTCCGCCAGCTTTCGCGAATACACACATGGCGATGGTACGAAACAGCACGCGGAAGGCGGGACATGGCGGAATTAGATTGCCATGGCGTCTGTGTGAGACCCATTCCACGCAAAGCGCACCCGATGAATCAAGCCAAGTGGATCTGTACACAGTTCTGGGAATTCAGAGCCACAGAAAAAGGTCAAATGACATTCGAGAACGCCAAAGTTCATGTTGAGGGAGGATGCCTACAGATGTAGGTGGTGCCCTCCTTCGTCCTGGTGCCAAGCTGAAATGAATCTTGGAGCGCAAGCCAATCGATGAGTGCACGTTGTCGTTACGCACGTTGGTATCCATCAGACCGACTGTTACAATTCATTGACCTATCCACACTTGTAGACACGGATGTCCACGTGAGAAAAGGCCGAATTCGATAAGAACAAGGAGATTGCCACCGGCATCCTGGAGCGTGGACGAGAAAACGATACCGACATCGAGCTCGGCCTTCTTCTTCCCGCACCCGCTGTGCCACTTCCACCAACATCACCATCGCACAACGAATATTCGGCCGCGCGCCTCGAGAAGCTCGCGCGCATACTCGACATGAAGTTCTCACATAGCATCCAGTTCAATGCTGTGCCCGAGTGGAGTAACAACTACATCTCGTACAGCAACCTCAAGAAATTGTCTGCCGCGTCCTGGCCGAGGCCCTTGTTTCCTGCGTACTGACGTATTGCAGAATTTACGGCCTCGAGAAAAGGCTTCACCAAGCTAATGCCGTCCAAGAAGACGTCGAGTCATCACCACTCCTGGCTGGTGATTCCGAGGACCTGGACAAGGTCTTTTCACGCGCTCTGGACCAGGACCTCGAAAAGATCTGTACCTTCTACCAATTGAAAGAGTTGGAAATCTACGGAGAAGTCGAATCGCTACTACGAGACGAACACGACTTTGAGGAAGAGACAAGAGAGCAGGACGGAGAGCACGATGCAGGGCCTGCTGCACGGAACGGTACCCTGGCAAGAGCGAGGAAGGCCAGCATATTCAAGGGCTTCAGCATTGGTCGACGCCGACGCGCCAGCACTCTAAGCGACCACCAGGAAGAAGCCGACAGCGACGACGAGCGCACCGGTCTCACCAAATCAAACTCTCGTGATGGAAACCCATACGACATGTCTGCAAGTTCCAATGTCGACACTTCATCGCGCCGACGCCCGAGCAGCTCTCACGACTTTGACGACCAAGCCCTCGATGTGCTTTATAACGAAGGTGTGACTCTTAAGAAGCGCACCGTCAGCCTCTATGTCACCCTGTGCGAGCTGCGTTCGTTCATTCAGCTCAACCAGACTGGCTTTGGCAAAGTCTTGAAGAAGTACGACAAAACTCTGGACCGCAAGCTCAAAGACGCTTGGATCAAAGCAAATGTTGGGACTGCCTATCCTTTCCAACCAGAAACTATGGATCGCTTGAACGGCAACATTGAAAAGATCGAGACAGCATACGCGGACTTGGTGACAAAAGGCGATATTAGCTTGGCTCGTCGCGAGCTACGCCTTCATCTGCGTGAACACGTCGTTTGGGAGCGCAATACCGTTTGGCGTGAGATGATTGGCATTGAACGCAAAGCCCAAGCTGCCAACATGGGTCTTGGTCAGACCATGCTGGGGGGTATTGAAGATCGCGGCAAGGCACGCTTGCAGGGTGACGAGGAGCAAGAAGCTACCAAGGAGGTCGTTACACCTCTCGGCAAGTACAGGTGCCCACGTTTCCTCTTGTCAAGCACTTTCTACACTCTGGTGGCTGTCATAGCTGTGTTCTTTGTTCTACTATTTGCTCCCATCATGGAGTCTCCAGTCGAGCAGAACTGTTTGGCGCTTGTTGTCCTGGTCAGTCTGCTCTGGGCCACCGAGGCCATTCCGTTGTTTGTGACGTCTCTGCTTGTACCCTTCCTCGTCGTGGTCCTGCGCGTCGTCAGGTCCGAAGCTGAGCCTCACCGCCGTCTGGAATCCAAGGCCGCAGCTACATTCATCTTTGGGGCTATGTGGTCCCCGGTCATCATGCTTCTGCTTGGAGGCTTCACCATTGCTGCTGCGTTGAGTAAGCACAATATCGCAAAGATGATGGCAACATTTGTGCTCAGCAAGGCCGGCACGAAGCCTCGCAACGTTTTGATTACCAGCATGTTCGTGGCAATGTTCGCGAGTATGTGGATCAGTAACGTTGCCGCTCCCGTTCTCTGCTTTTCTATCATTCAGGTGCGTGCTTGAGACACTCCAACCGAAAACGAGAAACTGACAGTTCTGTAGCCTATTCTCCGAAACCTGCCTGCTGACTCGGACATGTCCAAAGCCCTGCTTTTGGGTATCGCCCTGTCTTCCAACATGGGAGGCGCGGCCTCACCAATTGCCTCGCCTCAGAACTTGATTGCTCTGCAGAACATGACACCAGCTCCTGGTTGGGGAGTTTGGTTCTTCATTGCGCTTCCAGTCTGCATCATTTCCATCCTCATGATCTGGGTCCTGCTCCTGGTAACTTTCCGTCCTGGTCGCAACACCACTATTGTACCCATTCGTCCTATGAAGGATAAGTTCACCCCTACTCAATGGTTCATCAGCTTCATCACTCTCCTCACCATCATACTCTGGTGTTTCAGTCATCAGCTAGAGTTCGTTTTTGGCGACATGGGTGTTGTCGCTATCCTCCCCATGGTTGTTTTCTTTGGTCTGGGTATCCTCAATAAGGAGGACTTCAACAACTTCCTCTGGACCATTATCATCCTGGCTGCTGGTGGTCTTGCGCTCGGCAAAGCTGTCAACTCATCCGGTCTTCTGCGCACTATCGCAGTATCCATCACCACTCGTGTCGAAGGCCTAGGTCTCTACAGTGTGCTGGTCGTGTTCGCTGCACTGATTGGTGTGGTCGCCACCTTCATTTCCCACACAGTGGCTGCTCTGATCGTGTTGCCCTTGGTTCAGCAGGTTGGAGAGGGAATGAGCGATCCTCACCCTAACCTCCTTGTTATGGGCAGCGTGCTCATGGCCTCTGCTGCCATGGGACTTCCTACCTCAGGTTTCCCCAACATGAGTAAGTGCTCAATGTCTTCCAAAGTATTTCGCATTTTCAAAACTGACATGTGATGCTATAGCTGCAATCATGATGGAAGAGCCAAACACTGGTAGACGTTACCTCCAGGTTAAGCATTTCATCACCCGAGGTGTGCCTGCTTCAATCATGGCCTATGTTGTAATCATCACGGTAGGATATGGCCTGATGCTGGCTGTTGGATTCTAAACAGGTCGGAACCGGGTACTAGTGTTCTTGGGATAAGACATCATAAGCTTTGCGATTTGAAGATCTATGATGGTGTACATTTGGAGATGATTGGTTTTGGTTTTGCGTGCATATATGAAAGAGAGTGTTTTATGTCCAGACGAGATTTCTACATACAGCGCTGCAGTAATTTGAGCGATATTCGCGCAGACAATTCGGTCGTCTCGCCTACCACGATAATAATGTCTACGGAGTGCATTCCATGCCAGGTTTCTGTGGTGGTCCCGATGGCTGGTGCACTTGCAAGCCACAACATCCACAGATCTGATCTTGGCCAATGCAGGATGACGCAGCGCGGGGCATCGGGTTACTATTACGGTGCTCGAAACACCACACCAAGGCTCGGTGGACCGAGGAGTGCGTGTTTGGAGCAGGTTTTCTGAGAGCTGCAGCGTTCCTTCCAATTTCAGTCAAACGTTATCACTCCGAGGAGAGCCGGTTCTTCCTTTCCTTGCCCTCTTCCTCCATCTGTTTGCTGCCTATCTCCATCTGGATTCTCAGGACTCTAAGCGATCCGAATATTCGAGGTCGTGTGCGCGCAATCGAATCTACCGTGTAACAAATTCCCCTGCTCGACAGGATGGGACTCATTGGAAAGACGTCGCACGTCGACGACAAAGACGAGCAAGTTCGCGACTCGGACCATGCTGAGCAGAAGAGTGCTGGAGACCACATCAAGCACCCTTTTTCTGACCTGAGGCAAAAGTTGAAGGAGTCATCGCTCTACGACATCAAGGTCAAGGCCATTCATGCGAAACACAAGATTGGCAAATGGCAGAACCTGGTCAACCCCAACCATCGCCACGACGAAGAGCACGAAAAGGCGACCGACGAGAAGAGAACGAGAATTGCCGAAGGTCATCGCTTCGAAAGTTTCGCGCCCGAGAGAGATGGAAACAAGATCAAATGGTACATTGATGGTCGTGACTACTTCCATGCCGTCTCGGTCGCACTCGAAAGAGCAAAGGAAACCATCTATATCGAGGACTGGTGGCTGTCGCCCGAACTGTTCTTGCGCAGACCTCCCTTCACCACCCAGGACTGGCGTCTGGACCACGTCCTGAAGCGTGCAGCTGAACGTGGTGTTCAGATCTACATTATTGTCTACAAAGAGGTGAACCAAGCTCTTACTTGTAACTCGGCGCACACCAAGCGTGCTCTTCGTGCTCTTTGCCCTGAAGGTACTCCTGGCCATGGCAACATTCATCTGTAAGTACAGCACAGCGATTTTGCACCTGTTGCCGCAGGCCCCAAACGGCTCAAAACACATTACTGACCTCGCAAAGCATGCGCCACCCGGATCACAACGTCTTCGAAAACGCTGGAGACATGACCTTCTAGTAAGTCCACCAAGTGGTATGATAAAGCTCCACTGACCGAGAAAGCTGGGCGCACCACGAAAAGTTCATTGTCATCGACTTCGACCTTGCCTTCATCGGAGGTCTGGATCTTTGCTTCGGTCGCTGGGATCAAATGCAACATCCGTTGGCTGATGCCCACCCCGCTGGTGTCGAGGAAGAAATCTTCCCTGGACAGGACTTCAACAACAACAGAATCATGGATTTCCAGGACGTCCAAGACTGGAAGAGCAACGAACTGAGCAAGGCTGACTACGGACGTATGCCATGGCATGATGTGGCCATGGGCGTGATTGGACCTTGCGTTTATGATATCGCCGAGCATTTCCAGTTGCGCTGGAACTTTGTCAAGCGTGACAAGTATAAGCGTGACGACCGTTTCGACTGGCTTACTCTCGAGGGTCGTGAAGGCGAAGATGAGGATCTTGTTGCAGTCCAGAGGCCTAAGCATCCTGTTGGAGAGTACATTCACCATCCAATTTCGCCTATGAACGTCAAAACTGGTAGACCGGACCCCAACAATGTTCAGGGCAGCGTTCACGCACAGATTGTGCGAAGCAGTGCCGACTGGTCAAGTGGTATCTTGACCGAGCACAGCATTCAGAATGCGTATTGCGAGATTATTCGCAACGCTCAGCATCTTGTCTACATCGAGAATCAATTCTTTATCACTTCAACTGGCGAAGAACAGGCACCCATACACAATCAGATTGGTAAAGCCATTGTCGATGCTTGTGTTAGAGCAGGCAAGGAAGGCCGTAAGTTCAGAGTCATCATCGTGATTCCGGCTATTCCTGGATTTGCTGGTGACCTGAGGGACAATGCTGCTGCTGGAACCAGGTAAGTCATATCGGTATACCGCTTTCGAAGTGATGACATGCTGATCCACCTTTAGAGCCATTATGGACTATCAATACAAGTCCATCAACAGGGGTGAACACTCAATCTTTGGTCAAATCAGGAAACAAGGCGTAGAGCCTGAGAACCATGTCTTTGTTTTCAACCTTCGCTCATACGATCGACTCAACAAGACCCCAGCAATGAAAAAAATGGAAGAAGAGTCTGGCGTCACCTACCAAGAAGTACAGCGTGCTCAAGCTGAAGAGATCATGTCTTCAGGTGTGCACGGTGGTGCCGAGTCGTCTTCTTCAGACGAGGGCGAATCTGAGGATGACGAGAAAGATCACTACTCGAGTCGCAAGAAGAAGTTCGAAGCCCGTAGAGCGGCAGCTGGACTCAAGAAAGATCAAATTATTAGCACAGACAGTGTGGCTAAGAACGCTATGTTGGGTGAGAAGAAGGTCAGCGAGGAAAAGTGGGATGAAAATGACCTGGAACAAGAGAAGGCAAACTGGGTACAGGAAGAGCTCTACGTTCATGGAAAAGTGAGTTGACGCTCTTTCTAAAGGACAGAAAAACATGCTAACTCCTTATCAGACATGTATCGTCGATGACAGAATTGCTATCTGCGGAAGCAGTAACATCAACGACCGCTCGCAACTGGGCTACCATGACTCGGAACTCACAATCATTATGGAGGACACCGAAGCGCTACCCTCAATCATGGACGGCCGCGAGTACCAAGCTGGTCATCACGCGGCAACTCTTCGTCGTATGCTGTGGCGTGAGCACTTGGGTCTACTGCCCGCTCAGCCCCTCGACGCAAGCGAAGACCCGAATGCCCAACCTCCGGATGTCTGTCCCAACCACTGGCACGAGGGAGACGAGTGGGACAAACTTGTGACAGACCCCTTGTGCGATGATGTCTGGAATTTGTGGACTCAGCAAGCGACCACTAACACAGAAGTCTTCCGTCACCTATTCCACGCAGATCCTGATGACAACATCCGCACATTCGAGGACTACCAAAACTTCCTCCCGAGAAATGATACGTAAGTCAAACTCGTGATGTGTATATCACCCACACTTGCGGTAACTGTGCTGACGACGCCCGCGCTTTAGGAAGCAAGGTCATTTGTACAACAAGTACATGCCCGACGAAGAGGTGAAGCGCGCCCTCGACAAGATCAGAGTAAGTCTATTCAATAAACTCGAAACGATACATCACTTACTAAGTTCCATCAGGGACATCTCGTCTGGATGCCGCTGCGCTTCCTCGAGAATGCAGAGATGGCCGAAAAGGGACTTGCGGTCAATTACTACACTGAGAGTATCTACACTTAGGCATTCGAAGTGCCCCGTCGAAATCGATATCATGATACTGGTTTGGGAGTGGATGGAGATATCCTTCTTGGTGATGGGATCAAGTTTACATTTTCACTCGTCGCTATAATTATGTTTTGCATGTTTATGACATACTTTCACCCCTTTTTTTTTTTTTCATAGTAGTCTTTCAGAAATTTCTCCATCGTGGAAGTCTTCTTGTTCTTGAAGAGGACTCGAAAAATCCAGCATGTCACATGCAGAGGCGGAAAAAGGAAAGAGCTTCGATTGACATGTGCATGATAGTATTCGTTACATGTCGAGATCCAATGGTTCCAAGAGCAAAGAAATGAAATTTCAAAAAGAGACGCATCTTGCGGCGACCAGCTCTCATCAAAAGCCCATCTTTCGTGGGGGCACTGTCCAAAGGATCAAAACTTGGTCGTGTCGTCGTCAAGAGGTGGGTGGTGAAGCAACGAGCAAGCGTTCGAGAAAGGAAGGGTTCCGCAAGGCAACAAGCAGATCAAGCAATCGGCAGATGCGTGATATGATCCACTTCCAGATCATCCACTACCAGGAAATCTGCATCAGTTGGGGCAAGTCTATGAGTTCGAGGTCAGCGATATCCATTGCAAGCACAACGTCTGATGGGAAAAACCCACAGCACCGCAAGAACCGCAAGACTTTCCACCCGAGACGGCGGCACCGCACTTGGGACAAGCTGAGTGGGACATTGCTGCTGTAAAACGAGCCTTCGTTGCTTGGTGTTGACTTGAGGTAGTAGGTCGCTGCTGGATGAGAAGATGAAGCTGGGGGGTTGGCAGTGGTTGTTTGTCAAGTCGAGAGTCGAAGAAACAGGAAATAAGAAAGATGGAGTGGTGGATGACCACCCCGCGCTATATATACAGATTCACTTGTAGTGTGAGCGGGACGACGTGTGGTTGGAGGAAGTACGGCTTGACCGCTACTCTCAGTTGTATCGCCTAACAGAGCACTTTTTTGTATCTCAGTGACTATTCACAAGCGATAGAGTTGCCATGGTTGGCGTACACCTCACTGCCATGTGTGATACAAACCGCACTCTTCCAAGATTATGATTTCCACCAATATCATCTCTTGATGCGGGACTTGGTAGCATGGTCGCTCGAAATAGGCCGCAGAGTTTAGCTCACTGCGGGAGACCAAAGATACCGCGAATTTGGCCAAAAGTTTTGTCCGAGCGTCTATATCAGGACACTATCACGCGACAGCGTGCAGCCGGACCAGATGAGACCCAACTTAGGTTTCCAGCTTACACAGGTCAATTTCCTGACTTTGAAAAGTAACGAGCAGCAGCAGGTGCTACCTACAAGACAGTGAGGGTGCTTGTGCGGTCATGGCAGTGGTGCCAAGTGATATGGCGCTAGCGGCGATAACGGAGCAAGCAAGCAAATAACTTCTGGTGGAGCAAAAACCCATCCAAGCTCACTACCTCATCATGTGAATAGAGCAGTGAAACAGACCTCGCCTCGACGCGATCAATTCAAGCTCGTCCACGCCGAACGTCCATCGTCCGACCTACCTCCGTCACCCAAACAACAAGCTCGACCGTCGACAATCAGCATGCGTCGTACTTGCGTCTTCGGCGGCCTCAGCCATCCAGAGCTGACCGACCTCGTGTGCGAGAAGCTCGGCAGGAAGCCCGACAAGGTCGAGCTTAGAAAGTTCGCCAACGGAGAGACCAGTGTCGAGATCAAGACTTCGGTGCGCGACCAGGATGTCTTCATCGTCCAGAGTGGATCCCACAAGTACTTATGTCTGACATGACCGCTCGCGTGCCTGGCTGACCTCTGACCTCCCCAGGACCAACGACGATGTCATGGAATTGCTCATCATGATTGCTGCCTGCAAGGGAGGCTCGTCCAAGTCTGTCACGGCCATCATGCCCTACTTTCCCTACTCGCGCCAGTCCAAGAAGAAGAGCCACCGCGGAGCCATCACCGCTCGCATGATTGCCAACTTGATGCATGTCGCCGGCGTCAACCATGTTATTACCATTGATCTCCACGCCAGCCAGATGCAGGGTTTCTTCAAGTGCCCCGTTGATAACCTGGTCGCCGAGCCCCTCCTCGCTCGCTGGATTCGCAGCCACGTACAGAACTGGAAGGAGGGTGTCGTCGTCAGCAAGAACCCCGGCGGTACCAAGCGTGTGACTTCGTTGGCCGATGCCTTGAAGCTGAGCTTCGGCATCGTCACGACCGACAGAGTCCGCCACAACATGGGCCAGAGCATGTACAACAGCGTCATCTACCAATCCGCTACCGGCGAGAACATGCCTCCGATCGAGGTCCAGTCCGCCGCAACCGAAGAAGTCGAGGCTGAGCAGCACATTGATCTCGACCACGCTCCCCCAATTGAGCACGACTTTGCTCCTCAGTCCGGCTCCAGCAAGCCTTCCGACTATGCCAATTCTGAAGCTCGCCCCGACAACTTCTCCCGCCGTCCTGCTAAGCAGCGCTCGACAACCGCATTCAACAGTAGGCTGCTAGGCGCCCCTGCTCTACCCAGTCCTTTGGCCCAGTTCTCACGCCCCGACTCGTCCGACGGTGTGAACAAGGACGAAGACGAGGATAACTCGACCAACAGACCCAGCCGCCCCAGCTTTGGTCTTGATGGTCCCCCTAAGATGCATCGCACAGCCACCGCTCTCGGCACCGTACAGCCTCCTGCTGAGCCCAGTACCGACAACGAAGACGAGGAGGATGCAGACGAATACACAGACGAGCGTGCCCGCAACGTAATTACCGGTCGCCTGATCCACGGTCATCTTGTCGACGATGATTTCCCTTCGCCAATCATGTCCGCCATGTCGAGCTCCACCCCCGGACTCTACCCCATGAAGAGCGCCGGCTCTGATGACGAAGAAATCCCCGACCACATGATGAACTCCTTCATGTCGAACAACTCATCCCGCCGCCCTGACTTTGCCCTCGGCGGTACTGGCGACGCCACAGCTTCTGACGACGAAGAGGAAGAAGCCCTCCAGGACCCCGAACTCGAAACCACCATCACACTCGTCGGCAACGTGCGCAACCGCCCCGTCTTTATCGTCGACGACATCATCGACAAGGCCGGCTCCTGGATTGCCGCAGCCGAGACTGTCGTCAAGAGAGGCGGTGCCACAAAGGTCTACTGCATGGCCACCCACGGCCTCTTTGGCGGCGACTGCCTCCGCGAGATGGACGAATGCGAAGAAATTGATGCCATCGTCGTCACCAACGCCTTCCCCATCCCCGAGGAGAAGCGCAAGGGTATCCGCAAGCTGGTCATCTTGGACGTGAGCACCCTGCTCTCAGAGTCGATTCGCCGCAACCACCACGGCGAGAGCATCAGCCAACTCTTCATGCATCACGACTGATTACGGAAAACTCGCAAACGGTCAATGAGAAAAACATGAATTGAGAGAGGGGAAAATGGGAAATGGGGAGATTATGGGATGCTTGCTTTTGTGATTTTTTTCGTCGTCTTTGCTTTTATTTGCATCTGGCTCTGGCGTTATACAATGGCGTATCAATCGAGCAAGAATAGGGGAAGGGAAAGCATATGAAGAACCAAGGCAACACTGCATGTCTTTAAGACATTGCTTTAGCATGAATACGAGTACCACATTCGAGATTTGAAGCATCTTAAAGGCATCTCGTCTTGTGCATACTGTTTCGCCGTTTCGCATACACGCTTTATCAGATGATCTTGGAAGTGCAAGGCAACCAGAAGAATATCTCGGGAAGCCACTGACACGACTGCCGTCCCCTTCGGGCCGCAACGGATGCCCAGCAGCATAGCCGAAACCCATGCCGTCGAACCCGACCTCCTCCACTTTACCAAGACATTTTTGCACAACAACCAAAAAAATCACTGGAGAGAACGAAACAATTTGCGGAGAAAGATGGTATTTGGGAAGGGTGTGGGTGTATTGTTACAACGATAAACAGTAGAAAAGAGAAAAACAAAAAGGCACGAAAACAGGAGATGAGGGAGAATAGAGGAAAAGGAACCAAGAAAACAGGGGAATATATAGATATGATGTTGTTTTTTTATCGTCAAGTGTCTCTCTCTCTCTTTCCCTCCCTTCACCACCATTCGTGCCATTCATTTTGCTCCAGTGACGAAGTGGTATTCTAAGCGAGCTTCTGGATAACAGCGGCGGCGTACTCGTGGGTCTTGGCCGAACCACCAAGGTCACCGGTGATGGTCTAGAGAACAAAGTTAGCGTTGTGCTGTAGTAGCAAAGAGCAGAGAATAGACATACCTTGCCCTCGGCGAGAACATCGAAGATGGCCTTCTGGATTCTGTTGGCCTCGGTGTGGAGACCCATGTGTTGCAGCATCATGATGGACGAAAGGAGAAGAGCGGTGGGGTTGGCAAGGCCCTTGCCAGCAATGTCGGGAGCGGAACCGTGGACGGCCTCGAAGATGGAGCACTCGTCACCAATGTTGCCCGAGGGGGTAAGACCAAGACCACCGATCAAACCGGCGCACATGTCGGAGAGAATGTCACCGTAAAGGTTGGGCATGACCAGGACCTTGTCGTTGTAAGGGGTGGGGTCAGTGACGACCTTGAGGCAGGTGTTGTCGAGAAGCTCGGCATCGAACTCGACGGCGGGGAACTCCTTGGAGAGCTCGCGGGCGGTGTTGAGGAAGAGACCGTCGGACATCTTCATGATGGTGGCCTTGTGGACGGCGCGGACCTTGTTCTTGCCAACCTCCTGGGCGTACTGGAAGGCGAAGCGCAGGACACGCTCGGAAGCCTGGCGGGTGATGAGCTTGATGGACTGGACGACACCGTCGACGACGACGTGCTCGATGCCAGAGTATTCTCCCTCGGTGTTCTCACGGATGAGGACGGTGTCGACGCCGTCGTAGGGGGTCTTGTAGCCCTGAATGGACTTGCAAGGACGGACGTTGGCGAAGAGGTTGAAGGTACGACGGAGAGTCAGGTTGAGCGAGACGTGACCCTTGCCGACGGGGGTCTAGAATGGGGGGTGTTAGCGGGGAGCGCATGCAGAGAGACGGACTGGAGTTGCGCGGACGGGCGTAGCGCAGCAGGAGCGAGAGGAGGTGGACGTACGGCGAGGGGACCCTTGAGGGCGACGTAGTTGCGCGAGATGGAGTCGATGGTCTCGTCGGGGATGACGGTCTTGCCGTCCTTCAGGCGGGGGGTGACATCGACGGGCTCCCACTTGATGGGGACGTTGGCGGCCTCGAAAATGTCCTTGACCGACTGGGAGATCTCGGGGCCGATACCGTCACCCTCGATGAGCGAGACGGTGTACTTGCCGTCGTTGCCCTTGGTGCCCTTGAACTTGGCGACTCTATCGTCCGAAGCGACGGCGTAGGAGCGAGCAAAGGAAAGTCTGGTGAACTGCTGCTGTCTGGCCTGGCGCAGGCACTGGCGTGCAGGGGTGGCCAATGATCGGGATCCAAGCATCTTGAAGGTTGTGGGTAGAGGGACGAGAGACGACGACGAGAGGGAGTGTGCTGCCGGTAAGAGGTGCGAGGGCAGAGCAGTGGGCGGCAGCGACAGCGAGTAGGTACCGGTAGAGCAAAGTCGAAATGCCAAGCCTGCCGTCCAAAGCAGCTGGCCGATCGGTCAAATTCGGACCGCGCGACAGCTGCTGCTGCGCTGCATAACCCCCACACTCGCGTGCATAACAGATGAGCCATCCCCACATAATCATACTCCTAGCCGCAACCATGGACTTCGAGGCCGCAAGCACTCTCCGACCAACCAAACACAAATGTCTGCCGAAGTCGAGCGAGAGCTGTTGAACCACTACAAGCTCGACTCTCTATATCCCTCGGAATGGCCGGACCGGGACGACGACGACTACAACAGTGATGCGGACAATGACGCGACAGCTACGAACCACAGGGAGTCCAAGTTCGCTGCGCTGGATCGCTCCACCTCTGTGCGAGGAAAGACAGCCGACAACAGCGTGCAGAAAGATGAACCCGATCCGTTAGGCATCGTCCCGAGTGTCGTCCATGAACTGCGCCGCCGTGGCTTGCCCGTCGAGGAGAACCTCCGTCTGCGCAACCGCTTCATGCTGTCCTCGACCACCTTCTCACCCAACCTGTTTCTGTCGCAAGTTCACCACGACGCCTCGACCGACTCACTCCTCAACGGCTTGCACTTCTTGTCTAGTTCCATCGAGCAAAAGTCTGCCTCCCTCAAGTTGCTGGTCGAGTCCAACTTTGAACGCTTCGTCAAAGCAAAGGCTACTATCGACAACGTTTACACCGAGATGCGCACCCAGGGTCAGCAGACTATGCCGGTATCCCCTGGTCACCAGCGAAGACACTCGCGGCACACCAGTCGCGGAGGCATATCGCATTTCCGTACTCCTAGCGGAGCTCTGTCTCCCTCAGTCGCAACCAAACTTCCAGACAAGAAAAAGAATGCCTTGACAAAAGAGAGCGAATACGGTGTTCTTGGCATCAAGGCTCCTCTGATTGAGCTTGGTGCCAAAGCTGAGGAAGTTTGGGGCCCTGCGCTGGGCGGTCGTGAAAAAGAAGAAGATCTCAAGTCTGTGCTAACCTATCTTGAACAACATCGTGCCGTTTTCGGAATCGGTCAATCTCTGCAAGACGCTATCCGCAAGAAGGACTATGACTCTCTTGTGACCGAATACAACCGTGCTAAGAAACTCGCGAATGATGCCACGAGAAAAGCTGAATCTGGTCAGGAATTATCAGATTCAGACGTCCATCAGATCTTGGTCGCTGCCAAAGTCTGGTCAGATGCTCAATCTCAAATTGGTGCCTTCAAGCGCGAATCTCGTAAAACCCTTTCTGCTGCTAGAATCCGCCGTTCTACGCCATCTACTGCTGCTCAACCTGACACCACCATGAATCTGATCGCTACTCTTTTGCAACTCGACATGGACGACAATCCCATCACATTCTGGCTGTTTAGTCGATACAACAATCTCAAGGAAAAGCTCACTCGCTCCTTCGACCGTATGCGCATAGAGATCGAGGTTTCGAGGCGGCGTTTGGCATCAGCAGAACCACCTAGTCTCCAGACATCGAAACTCCATCTCCAATCTGCTGTAGCCAACCTTGTGCAAGATCGAAACTCGAACAACACTTCTAATGCCATGGACGCTTCCAAGATAATTGACTTCTGGGAGAAGATCCAAAGCGCACTAAACAGCTTGTTGTCTGCGCAAGGGGGCCTGTTAGGAGAGATTGTCGAGTTCTGGGAGACTGCAGAATCGTTTATCTCTCACAAAGCCCAGAGAAACTTGCCCACTGGAGTTTTTGCTTCAGAAGGCCGTCAACATCTTGATCTCAGAGAGGACGAGATAAGCCGCCTACGTCAATATGCCACCGATCTGCTTAATAGTATGCGCGAGAACTTATTCTCGTTCTTCGTCGACTCGCCAGTTGAAGACATCTCATCCTTGTTCTCGCCCGTTCCTGCAACACCCGACACTCCGTCGTCTAGTCTGGCCAGTGATCAGCGCATGTTCTCGTTCGATGTGAACAACATCCCTGAACCCTCACCGAGGCGAGGAGAATCTTGGGAGAAATTTGCCTTTTGGGCGCCATACGCGAATTCATTGAGTGGTGTTCATTATCTCAGCAATATTTTGCTACTCGTTGGCACGTCTGCAGGCGAGGTTGCTAGCCTCTCCCTCGTCAGAGACAACTACCGTTTGGCAGAACAGCTGAAGACCATGGTCAGCGGAGTGCGCGAACGATGCATTCAGGCTGTTTGCGCTGCGTGGAACGTCGACTCGGACAAGACCAGATATCTTGAAGACTGGACGCGGCATACAGATCGCCGTGATCTCACAAACATGCCATTCCGCTTCAGTGCTTTTGAGGAAACTATCCTTAGTGATATGCAGAAGATTCTGTACATCTCTGGAGCGATGTCGCGTCCTGGTTATGAGGATGTTGTTGGACCGCCCCCGACCAAGCTTCTCCAGATGGTCAGACATCATTTCATCACCAGCATATATAAAACGCTTAGTGGCGCTGTGGAGAACGCAGAGAAGAACAAGAAGATTGGAGATTTCGGGATTGATGACCCAGATGGTCTAACAGTACCGGTGACGCAAATAGGATCGGCCACAGACAGCAACGTTGTGACCTCACAAGCAACAGACAAGGTGAATCAAAGAGAACCTGTTGCAGAACCCGTAAAGGACTAACATTGATACAGAATGTCCGCCTACTACTCACACTTAGCAACCTCAATCATCTACGGCGCGAAGTGGTGCCTCAATTGATTTCGCAATTCGAGTCCTCTTTCTCAATCAAGTTCACCGACGAATCTAAACAAATTCGTGACGTGCTCAAACAGATCGATGATCGTCTATTCCTGGGCTATGTCAAACCCACAACCACACAACTTCGAGACATTATTACAGCTGGCATCTCCTCTCCAACCTGGTTACCTAAGGCCTCCACACGACCTACAAATGCTCGTCCATACATCTATGACGTGCTGCTTGCTTTGGTGTTAGTACATACCGAAGTCTCAACAACAGCAAGCACGTTAACGTCGCCTCTTCTTTCCCACTTCCTGGAATCCGCCAGCGAATCTCTCCTCGCAGCTTTCTCTGAGCGGCGTTCCTACTCTCTGACAGCTCTAATGCAAGCAACTCTCGACGTCGAGCTGCTCGCCCAGACTCTCTCAAACTACACCACCGAAAAGGCATCGGAGATTCAATCAAAGATATATCTGGTGCTCGACGAGAGGACGGATGCAGATGCAAGGACCAGACTGCAAGCTGAGTTGCCAGAGATGAGAGCTATCTTGAAGAGGTTGAGAGAGGGTACCAAGGGACAATTTGGATGTTTCAGGAGGGAGAGGAGGGTTAGAAGTGACAGGCCTGGTAGCTCGAGAAGTGGTGGTACTGCAGGGAATGGATCGGTGGTCGGGTAGAAGTGCATCAAACATACATGTGTTTACTACCAGTCCGATACTGTTATAGTTATTGATGAGAAATTACGGCATCTTCCTCACATACGACGAGGTCAGGTCGCGGAGGCTAACCAAGATGGCAAGTGCGAATGCGAGTTGCACCCTCCCAGGTTCCGGCCAGACATCGCTCTTTCCTTTCAAACTTTAGCCCAAGGCGAAATAACCACAAACTTCCCATTCAACCTTTTTCTCATCTACAATCTTCCCAGCCAACATCATCGAGCCACAGCGCATCTATCAGCGACGGTCGGCCACGCGGCACGCTTAACTCTGCTTTCCTCAAGGGGATTGTGAGACTCGAGACTACCGCTCAGGCATCCCTCTGCTGAAGCTTTCATGCTGATTCAAGTCTGCTTTTGCGCTGTGGGATCGGGTTGCGTGAAGAAGCGGGTCGGCCTATCAAAATATGATGACTTTCGTTCGGATGTGGGTTGGTAGAGGAGTGTTGAGATTGAACTTGTGCGTTGGTAAACCTCTACGCTGATATATCGTTGCGAGCTGACCTGGACAGACTCTACAATGGCCTCGGCTTAGAGAATCCTAGCTGCAATGCCTTCTTCCTCTGCGTACTCTTCGTAACTCTCTTCGGCCAACTGCTCACCAGCCATGACAAATCTGTCCGCATCTGTGCTCTCGATCCATCGTTCACCGACTTTGCCAGGCTGCTTCCACGTTGGCACCTCACCTGGTCCGACCTTGCCTACGCCTCTTTCCCTCCACTTCTTCGGAGGCTTGAGACCCTGCTCGGCCATCTCGGTCCATTTCTTCTCACCTCTCCTTTCCCATCTCTCTCTTCTTTCCTCGGCTTCCTCTTCGCTGGGCTGCCATTTGCTCTTCAGTATCCGTCGAATGGCTTCTGGAGTGACTTTGAAGTGCTCGGCCAGAACAGCTGTGCTGAAGGTCTCTGGCGATTTGGCGTGCAAAGCTCTGATACCAGCCAACGCATCTGGTGAAATTCGTTTCCTAGGGTTCCAATTCTGCTCGCCGAATTTTTCTTCCAGAGCTGCTTTTTGTACTTTCCAGCGGTCTGTGTTGCGGTTCCGCTCTTTCTGGGCTTGCTTGGCTGCTGCTTGCTCTTGAACGAGCTTTTCCACTGCTGCCTTTTTTGCAGCCTTTTCCTCTGCTTTTCTGGCCTTTATTGCCAGGGCTATTTTATCGGCTTTTGCTTGAGAGAGAGGCTTAGGGCCTGTTGCCGATGCGATTAAAGAGGCGACGTCGGCGGTTTCTTGGTCTTGGGTCGCCTGTTCCAAAATGGCCTTTTCTACTTCTAGAGCCAACGCTGCTCTCTTTGCCTTTCTGTCTGCTTTCGCCTTTGCTTTTGAGGCAGCTTTAGAGGACCGTTCCGATCCTATCGTAGGTTCCAAGTCCTGAGTCGTCTGTTCCGGCAGGGTCGCCTGTGTCTCTGCAGCTTGCGCTGCTCTTCTTGCCTTCTTACGTGCATTTTTGCCAGGATACTGCTGTACTGCTGGGGCAGAGAAGATGTTGAGCCTTTTACTGAGTGAATCTAGCTCACTAGACTTGAGCTTTGGTTGTGCCAACAAGTCTGGGAAAAATATGGCATCGATCGCCTGGTCTCGATCTTTTAGATCCAGTCGCTGGATGCGTACGTCTCTGACGATCGGGTCGGCTGTGGTCTGCGCTTGCTCCTCATGTATGACTACTTCCGGCTCAAAACTTTCTACGCTTCCAAGCTCTTCATCCGGATTGAACGGCTCGGGGGTTTCTAAAACTTGATTCGATTGCGGCGATTCGGATGAAACGTTTGGTGTCGTAGCGGATTGCTTATGTGGTGAAGCACTCTCGAAAGGCACGAAGACGTCGTCGAGGGAGCCGACAACAGCAAGTCCTTGGGAAGAAAGGAATCGCGGTGACGTTTGGCGTATCTGGAGGCTTGATCGTGTGCTCAGGCTCCGAAAGCTGATGTTGTTTCGTCTCTGGCGGATGTCAAGACCAGCGACATCTCTGACGAATGCTTCCAGAGCTCGCACGGAGCAAGGGCATCTATATGATCGCTGCATCTGGTTTCTGAACCGAGCGGTCGTGTTTCTACCAAGCAAGAGGGTCAAGAGACCAAGATAATTCGCCCATCTTTGTCCTAGACCGCCTGGCAGATCCTATCTCCGTCAACTCCGGACACCTCGATGGTCATGGCTTCTTCCAACCAGCACACTTCAACCTTTCCGACATATTCACAACAACAGTCTCGCTACGACGCGCAGACCCGAACGTCACTCTTTCTTTATCGCAGCTGTTACAAGGTCTGAGAAAATCACAACTGATACGAAGAAGAGAGGACAATTACAAACTCCGTCCTTCGAATGAGGTTTTGGAAATTACGATTCAAACAGCCTTTGACAGGCAACAAATCAGTCTACAGAAGGCTCCATGCACTCTTAATGCCCCAAGTTGCTAGACGCGCTCCCAAAAGTCCGACTTTAACGACTACAAATCCGACCACTGACACAACGGCAATGCCCATCAGCAACCACTTGAGACTGGCAATCTCGAGTTCAGACTTGGTCTTGACTTCCTCGACACCGCCCATCTCTGTCATGATACTGTATTCGGGGACATACTTGAAGTCAAAAGTCGAAACGTCGCCCTTCAACCCTCCCTGTACAATAATCTTCCAGAATATGTCTCGCAGCACTACCAGCTTCCTCTGGTCTGTCGACTTGTTCATACGGTTGGTGTAGCACCAGAATCCGAAGAAGATGCATTGGCCGGCCATTAGAGCCGTGTAGTATACGCTCGGCTTTGGTAGCGCCAAAGCATCGCACAGTTTGTTGCCATTCAGCCATCGTGCTCCGGCGAGTAGGAAGTCTGCTGATGCATAGCCTGGCGGCTTGTCTTGCAGACTTCTGATTACGTTGTTTGCGAGGATCTGTGATGTGCGTGTGGGCGCGATTTCGTGCATCATGATGCAGTCAAGGATGCGTTTGCTCTGTTCTTTTGTTTCCAGAAGACCGTCAGTTGGACACCCTATCACATACGCTATGTACCGCCATAGCGCAGTGTAGTCCTCGATTTCTTGTGGACGAAGATAGATGCCTTGGCGTGGTAATGAGAGATAGATGAGTGCGCTAGAGAAGCTGACGATCGTGCCGACGCAATCCATGTCGTTGATGGGCACTCCCAGTTTTGCCGTGTCGAAGTACTCTGGCCGCGTCTCTGCCAGCTTCATGATGCGGTTTCGTACGGTGGCATGCAATAGTCGTACTCGTATCGTAGCCGCCCATCCCTCACCACCGGGCTGTATATCCGCCAGTGACTTTGTGCACTGCAAAAGATACTGCGTGGTCTCGAAAAGACGGTTCCTCGCCACGTCGACTGCGAATCCGCCCGTCCTTGACAAAACCTCGGTCACTCGAGCCGCACCGAGCCCACCGAGTAGAGATTGATAAGCCAGTCCCGTGAGAACAGGCCCGCCATACCTGTAAAACACATCCTGACCACGGGCAATCTGCTCCCAATCCACCCACTCGGGAACAGTGTTTACCTGCCTCCAGAGCTGCCGCAACACCTCGTCCTCTGCAGCATAATCACGCAGCAACGCGTACAAATCCCTTTTGGGCTTGACATGCGGCGCCGGCTGCTTTTCATCATCGGGAAATGGTTCTTTGCCTTGTGAGTTTTTTGCAGACGGTGGTGCCGGTGGCGAGATTTCGTTTAGTCGGTTTAGTGCTTTTTCGCCTAGGTAGTCCCAGGTGTGTTTTAATGGGTTCATTTGTTCTGGGGTTAGATGCTCGTCTGTGAGGACGAATTTGTGGCCCCATGCACTGGTGTCGTAAAATATCAGTATCTGCGTCTCTCCAATGGTATGTGAGGTTTTATAACTTACTTGACTGTATTGGGCGGATCTCGTCTGAACCACGACATTTTCAAAACTAAGAATATTGAGTACAAAAAGAATATGCAAATGGCAAGACTAGAAGACAAGGATCAAGATGATGTCTTTAGAAGAGTTGTTTAGTGTCTAAAAACGATGTTTTGAATGTACCACGACTATTGGTGTTTTTAACGGTATGTGGTGAGGTCATCAAGGCATAATTAACCTTTCTGATGCTCGGTCGCCTCTCAATCACCACCAGATTGCCTTGCATATACTCAGTATGTATAAGCATTTTGCTGCAATCTACTCTCCTGTCCATCATCGCGATAAATCCAAGCGTATCTCAAATGCTCCCGAGGCAAGAAGCTAGGAAGTTTGTCCAAGAGATTTCGCCACCGAAGTCCAAACACGAGCTTGGAGAGAGGGAGATAGGTATTCAGTTAAACCGCCGCGAGGCAGATGCAAAGTCTAGATAGAACAAACGTATATAAAGATATTTAAAGTATAGGGTAAAAAAGAAAACTCCGAGGCTCTCTTATCTGGATGAGCATGCTGCCGAAAACACGCCATAAAAAACACAACCCTTTTCGCCAAAAGAGATCCCATGTTCCGTTCCTGTGGATCGCTTTCTTCTCTCTTTTTTCAACTGCTCGACGTCAAATGTCAAAGGCCAAAAATCATTACTTCATATCCATGCCAAAGTATGTTCAACGCTGGGTAAATAGATGCTGGGGTGGAAAAGATCGGGAGAGTGCTGTGGAGTGACCTATGCACGCCTGAAAAGCTCACGCAATCCTTTTCGGTCTGCGTTCTCTATGGAGCAACTGCGTTCGTAGAGAGCCTGAGATAATGTCAGTTACAAGCTTCTCGCTATGCTTGATTTGTTTTTTTTTGTTTACCTCGTCATCTCTGATCATGTTGCTGTTCAGGATCAAGGCCCTCAGCTCATCATTTCTAGGGCCAAGCATCGAGTTCCTGTAGGGCAGACCTTGGGCTTTCTGAATGCCAACAATCGTTTCTCCCATAACCTCGAATTTGCGCCAGTTGATTCTTCCGTTGACCTCGTCACCAATATATGTCTTGTTGCCTTCTGCAGCGGCAACAAGATCTCTGATTGGTAAGGGAAGGTAGGGGATTCTCTCTCCACTAGAATTTTCCCAAGCCAACCGATAAGCCGCATAGGAGCGAGTGGGAGACATCAAGATCTCCAGCTTCATCCAGTCTCTGCCGGTCTCTGGCGATAGCAATTCCCGGGTAGCGGCAAGTCTATGTACAGCCGCGCTGCTAATGCCAGCAAGGAAAGCTCCCAGAGAATTGTAGTTGTTCATCTCTCGCAGCTTGCGAGCGACATGCATGAGCTTCTCTAGCATCAAAACTCGATGCTTCGCTTTCTCTCTAAGTAGGATCAAATTGGCTACCCAATCTCGAATGTGGTTGAAATGATCAATCATGCGACTGACGTGAACCAAGGACTTGCATTGTGCCTTTTGGCCCTGGGACAGCGAGACATGTCGTACTAAGTCGCGCGGACGAACAGCACTGAACATGATCCAATCGATCCGGGTCAGCTCGCAAGCGATGGAGTCTGTCGACGTCTCCATCAAAACGTGCCAGTGCGATTTGCTGATGGGAGTTTTCGGTATCGGGACGAGTGATGGGCCCTGTCTCCTCGCTGCGTCGACCGTTTGGAGCATACCAAAATCAGTATGCAGCGAATGCACCTGATTCCTATCTTGGCCGCCATCGAGAGAGAGACTTCCAAGATTGTCGCTGAAGTCAAAATCAGGGTCATCCAGGAGTGTGCTTACTCGAGATGACCAGCTCAGGTCCGGGCTTAGAAGGCCACGTTTCTCACGATCCAAGTCACAGCATGCCCAGTTGGTGTCGTCGTCTTCGACTACAACGTCCAGATCGCAACTCATCTCTCGCGCTGCGGCGGAGAAGATACGGGTGTTTGACAGTTTTGCGACAAAGGTGCGCATCCGACGGCGGGTCTTGATATGTGCAAAGTCTCCAGGGTATGCACCAATCCACTGCTCGATGACGGACAAGTACCGCAACTGCGAGACTGTTTTGGTCATGAAAGGGCCATCCTCTTGTTCTAGAGCTTCGAAGCGGTGCACTATGGCTTCGAGCAACTGGCCAGGAGCGGCAAACTTCCGGTACAGAGCCAGAAAGACGGCGCCGAATCTTGTATCTGCCTTTGACCTTGGTAGCTTCAGAAGGCGGTCGACAAGATTGTCGAAAGAGTAGCCGCGTTCGTCGGATGGGGCTTCTGATTGACTGTCGACGTCGAGACCACCGTCCTCGGACGAAGATGCATGTTCAGAGCGGGAAGAGTCGGTCATGTCGTCGCGTGATTGATCCAAAGCTGTGTCGAGATCGGCAGACTGATGGGCGATATTTGAAGGGCTTGCAGTGGTGGTTGTAGAGTCGTGTCGTGAGTCTTTGCGCATGGTGTTGGACTGTATGGAGCTTGCCCTGGCGTGGGCTGGAGGTGGATGTGATCGATTAGCTTGGCCAAAGGCTAGGGCAGATGAGATGGTTCGGCGGCGAGACAAGGCAGGGTCTCTCATAGCTGCTTGTCGGTCAGCAGACGCAATCTTCAGGAAGGCGGCGGGGCAGAGTGGGCAAACAAGACTTGTTTGCGTGAGTGGGGCTTGGGAGCGGAGGGGCATGGGCTGGATGCGACTTGCCATTTACAGCTTGTAACAGGCTGGCTAGTCCTTGTGCGTGCGTGTCGACATGCGAAATCGACGACTGGATAGTTGTGAGCGAACGGAGGATGGCTTTTGCTCGCTGTTCAATGTTGTTCGGATCGAGCTGGCGATGGTCGCGGTCGCAGTCGCATTTGTTGGAGACAAGGAGGGAGGGTATCGAAGCCTTCTCGAGCGCGTCTCTTAGGGGTCAGTCTTGTTGTCATGGTAGTTGGCGGGCGGCGGGGTCAGACTCACTCAGCACGACTGGAACGTCCTCAAACGAGTCTTTGTTGGTAATGTCGTACAAGGTGCAGGCAGCGTCGATGGTGGGCATGCGGGCGTCTGTGGGCCAGGTGACTTTGTTCTCCCTGTCGATGATCACGTCTTCCAGCTGGCACTCGAGCATGCGCACCAGGAAAGTGGCCTTGTCGAGACTGATGCGGCACGAGTTGACAGCAGTCGTGGGGTGCGAGACGAGGCCCAGACACTGCTGGATAAACGACGACTTTCCCACGCCGACGCAGCCGACGACAGCAATGTTGACCTGGTGCTCGGCGTCGTTGTTGGTCTGCAGGAAGCCGTTGGAACGGCTTTCGGTATCTTCTCCCAACCCCAAGCCCAAGCGCTGTACGGTGAGCCTGGGAGGCGCTGCGCCCGTCAGCGAGGCCTGCCATGGTTGCTGCTGGACCTGGTCGTCTGCATTTGTGGCCGTCATGGTGGGCGATGAGTGCGTCCGCTCCAGGATACGCGGTCGCGTCAGGAGGGGGCCGCTCAAGCCCGTCGTGCTGCCTTGTTGGTGGTATTGCTGTTCCGCCATGGTCTGATTTGCGAGGGCAGCAGCTGCGGCATGGCCAGTCCAGTGTACAAGTATCCTATAGCGACATGTCTCAGGGAGCGAACGAGATGCGACTTGCAGCCTCCGCCATCCAGCCCAGTGCCCGCTCTCACGCCGTGAGTCCGCGAGTCTGCGACGATCATCTCTCTCCTGCCAAGCTAACCCGACCGACCTCGTCTAATCGCTCCCCTTTGTCCTGTCTGCTCCGCTCGCCCAAATCTCGTCGTCTGCCCACTTTGCCCTGCTCTTAGATCCAATTGTAGACCTCTCGCCGCCGCTGGTCTGATCCGACTTGTCCACATCTGTCCACGCTGCCTGCAAATCGCTCTTCGATACAAGCATCTGGGCTGAACCGGGACACGGGGTCTGGGTCTTCGGCGAGCTTCCGATCAACGGCTGCACGTGTCAGTCGCTCCACTAGCGCCCCTTTGCGCCTTCTCTTTTCTGAATAGCATCCAAACATTCAACCCTCACACACGACACTGCCAACAAGAGAGTCATGCTCAGCTTGATCTGCTCTTGCTTGTTGCTATCTAAATGGGCGGTCAAATCTCTGTAAGCCCATCCAGCCGCACTATCTGCTGCGACACCCATTGCCTTGTCTTGGAACCAGACACCAAGCCAGCTTCTGTCAGACTATCTACACCCTCCCCGTGTGCTGAAACGTGTAGCACGTGTAGCTAGAAAAATCCACAGTAGTTAGAAAGCAAGAGAGTATCCCTTGAAAGCCAGCATCTCAGCGGCTCTCCTTGGCTGTTCCTCTGCTCCAGGAAAGATGTGTGCCTTTCTGGAGCACACACTTTACTATACGCTTGCGGAGAGAGGGCTGAATGACAGATTTCAATACTTGGGAGGTAGGAACGCCCACAGACAGTATTGTTCTCTCTATGTTTCGATTGCTATGGCGGACAATACACAACGTCCTCTACTTATCGTTTCATAGCGTGATATCTGTTTAACATACCTAGACAACGTCTTTGGGCACTCGATGCCAAAGACATCAACATTCTGGCACCATCACTTGTTTGTCCTGCCATATTAAGAACCACATGCACTCCTTCTTCAAGCACCAAACCCGTAATTCACGTTTCGTTCTGCAAGCTCATAACAACTTTAAACTCCCAATCAAAGGTATGATGACGTCAAATGTGAGCTCATCAAGGTGTACCTCCTTCTCTTCTTCCAGATTAAACCAATTACAGTAACAGACATCTGAACACATACTGACACAATGGCTCCATCTGGATTAGCGATTCTCTTAGGAGCAGGTCCTGCTACGGTGAGTACATCTTCAACCAACCGAGCTCCTTGAATTGACGGGAAGAAAGGGCGCTGGCATTGCACGCGTGCTGGCTGATCCGGCTCGCGGTAATATGGCAGTCGCATTGCTTGCTCGCCGCACCGAGGTGCTGAACGACATCGTGTCTGGACTCAAGTCGTCGCTCGATAATCCAGTCGTCGAGGCCTTCCCTTCGGACACCTCTCCCGATTCGTTGAAGAAGGCATTTTCGGACATCCGCCAGCACCAGTCTTTCAAAGATCTCAAGCTGCGCGTGGCTATCTACAATATCAAGCATTCATCGAAGAAACCTTTCCTTGACGAAACATATGATCAGTTTACCGACTCCCTGGAAACTTATGTCGGAGGCGCCTTCACGTTCGCGCAGGAGTCTCTCAAGCGCTTTTTCGCCGACCATGGAGAGTCAACTCTGGCAGAAGGCTCCTCAAAGAAAGGCACACTGATCTTCACCGGAACGCTTGGTGCTTTGAGGTGCAATGCCGAGTTTGCAGCATACGGAGCAGGCAGATCAAGTGTAAGGCAGCTTGCTCAGACGCTTGCTCGCGAGTTCAGTGCAAAAGGTGTCCATGTGGCACATTGTATTGGCAATGGTTCAATCGAAGACAAGGATGGCGAGGACCAGAAGAGCGGCAAGAAGATTTCGGCTGAAGCTGTTGGCAAGACTTATCTGTTCCTGTCGGAGCAAGAGCCATGCTTATGGACCCATGAACTCGACATGAGACCCGCACAAGAGAAGTTCTAAGCGGACCATGTACGTTGTCAATCGTCAATGTCCGCGTTTTGGTTGTGGATCCAGCAGCCTTCTCTGGACCTAGATGGCGAGCTCCGAACCTACAATACTCTACGGTATCACTATCTACTTGTATCAGTCGTTTGTAATGCCAAGTTACCTTGATCATTTCTATCATCGACTCTCGCCTCGTTTTTGATTATCGCCTGGGGTTCAGATATCAAGGAACGATCGTGCTAGCAGGCCTCGACTCTCGACGCCGCCAACGCCAACTCATGATAACTGTTTGTCACGCCACTCGGTTGCGGGGGACCGCGGATGAGCCTGACTTCTGGTAGGCACGGTATGACTGCGGCCTGCATTGACATTGCCAACAACCACAACGATCTTCCATTGTCGATGCGCATATATTTCGAGTACCCGTAGCTATGATGTCGAAAGCTATACAAACTACCAGTGTCGACCACTGATGGAAGGTGTGTATGTGCCAAAATTGTTCTTGCTGATATGGAGTTTACAGCCTTGTATGGCTGCGGGATTTATGAGAGCCTTGAAGACACAAGTTATCGAACTAGCGCAAAGGAAGCATCGAAAGCCTTTGAGTACAGACAACAAACTCGAGAATTCTTAGAGCCACATTTGTTATCCAAACGACTTCACAGCTTTACATGCTTCTCCAGACATTACCATCGTATCTCTTTTTCATCGCCCTTACGCTTATCCGCGTCCATCGATCGATGACTTTGTTGTTTCCATCCTTTGACCGTTTCCCTGCTCAAACTTGAGGTGCAGCGGCATAGAACGAATCTGCTCACTACGGAGTCTGACTAGGAGACATCTATGCACCGGGTCAACGCTATACAACCAGTTGTTGTGACATGCTTACCTGTCCAGTGGCTGTGCGTACAGCAGGACCACCAGGCTCTCGTGGAGACTTTCTGCCCTCAGACAGACAAGTTCCACAGGCGTCGTGCGCTTGTGTCGTCCAATGACCGCATATATGGAAGTATGTGCACTGGTGTTTGAAGAAACCTCCTTGGCCGGCACTCATGGTTGAGAAGACTGCGATTGATATTGCTTCGCTACAGAATTGATGGAAGAGTGTTCAGAGCTGACGGTGTCCTACTCCCATGTCGCATGTCCATCCTTATAACATCCTGAGCTCACTGCAAGCTCGCTGTATCGTGGACGATTCTGTGCCGTGCGAGTTGCATGCTGTTGGTTCTCTTGTCGTTGTCGGTCTCCTCTTCGATACAACAGACAGAAAGATGGAAACGCCACGTTATTGCTGTATGGCGGACATTGCTGTCGGAAGCGCTGCTGTTGGTAACCAGACTATCGGTCAGGCTTGCTGCTGCAGCCGCCAGAAGAGGGGTACATATTGTCAACGATACATATTTCGACGGAAAATCCAACAATATGGACTGCATTAAAAGCAGCTCAGGATAGGAGAGTAAATGGCCCGTCTCCGGTCTTACCGCCTTGTGGCTCCTGATAGTCTGTCGCTTTGTGAAGCACAGATGTCAGTCAAAGCCGGAGCAAGGCGTGCGTCTCTGTACAAGCTCGTCATTCTCAATGGTCAACAAGAACCAGAAGCTATACGAGTATTCACATGTAAGAAGGATTTGGACCCTTGCCAAAGGATGGACCGACTGTTGAACTCGGCGAATTTTAATCAGGGCACGGAAGAATTATGATTGTAGAGACTTTGGCCCAACCAAACCCTGTGTCTCGAGGATCAACGTCGGTTGAACGCGGCTGGGTAAAGTCAGCGAGAGGCTCAGGTACTTGAGCGAGATGAAAGACATTTAGGCGGATGTGCCTGGCCAAGGGCACAGATAAAGGACTGTCCCGGCGCCTCGTCAAAGAGATGATGCTCATGCGGAGAAAGATGAGGTGCTAGAGGCCAGTGTGCTTTGAGCCGTTGCGACTCTGCCCAAGGTTTCCATCATTGCGGGGTCAATGCATGGAGATCTCGCGTAAGTCGAACATGTTGCTCAGTGCAATGACTAATGAAACCGAGACCGAAGAGACAGGCTGACTTTCGAGGCGGGATACAACACCATCATGCGGAACTCGGTAAGAGGCTTTTGTGAGACAAGCCAGGGGTGTTGCAGCAAAAGAGACTGCGTAGAACAATCGACAATTTGAACAGGGCGTGGTGAAGATACGGACGGACCTGGTCAAGCAACGATAAGATGTCGGGCTCCGGCTCTCATTGGCGGGCTTATCGTTTAAGGGTCGTTCGCCCGTATTCAAGCCTCGGCTCAGACATGTCCCTAGATCCAAAGCCAATATGTGCCATTCTCTACAATGTCGCGTGGATCAAAAGACTTCGCGAGTACCTTGAACTTCGAGAACTTACTCTTCTTGTTGAAACATACTGTTTTGCCTCTTTCTGTGCGACATCCTTGTCTAGACGCCAGTCCCTACCCTTTACAAATCATAAGCACTTGACGTAGTCGACACCCGCGTGGCTGTGACTACATACGACGTTCGACGAGGACGATTTGACGCCTCGATCTGCTCATACTCTATATACTCTGCCGCCATGACCACGGCTTGTATCAAGCCAGAGGCTGACTTTGCTCTGGAGACTAAGCCCACTATCAGAAAACGCCGAAGGAGGACAACGACTACAGGCGCGGCCGACGATTGCTTTACTTGCCAGAAGCGGGACGCCCCGTGCGACCGCAGAAGGCCATACTGTGGACAGTGTCTCGAGATAGGAAAAGATTGCTCTGGATACAAGACGACACTGACATGGGGCGTGGGCATCGCTAGTCGAGGAAAGCTGCGAGGCTTGACATGTCCTGTGGCGGAAAAGACCGATGGCCCGGTTGGTGTCACCAAGCGGAATAGTCTATCGCAACCTCGAAGGAAGCCGTCCACGACCGCAACTGCCTCGGCGAGGGCTGTATCCCCACGTATAGATATAAGCACCAATGCTGTGTTACCTCCCTCTCAAGAGCCTCTATATACTCCGTCCTACGGCCTGCTGTCACCGCTCGACTCTCAACAGCCAACCTTCTGGCAGTCTGTGCAACAATATGCGAACCCCGAACTTCCGTCGCCGACCTCTCCGTTTGACAATGCCCAACTACTCCATCAGAGAAACCCAACCGAGTATCCTTTGACACCAGTCTCATTGTCCTACAACGATGGCTTGCAGTCTTCTGCTAATTACAGCCTTGTGGAGCCTTCGCCTCAATCTTACTCTGACTCCTATCCACCACCATCAACATTCTACCCCGATCCGCCTCTAGAACCATCTAGTGCCGTTGAAGAACGGAAATTCTCTCAGCATCAAGATACCTCCTTCTTCGAGCCTGGGTACGATGTGAATGGTGCAGATTACAACCAAACCATACAGTCTGATTCCTTCGACTACGCCAGCCTCGATCTGACGTTGGCTGACCCTCAGCAACCTTCAAGCACACTACCAGAGCTAGCCATATCCATTCCGAGATCAATGGCAACCTCGTTGTTCTACCACCTGTCGCCAAGAATGCAATATCTGCTTGACTATTATGACAAGCATATCTGCTCTGTTCTAGTTGCATTCGACGATACCATCAATCCATATAGAATGCACATTCTTCAGCTCGCCACACATAACCAAGGTCTCCAAAACGCTCTTGCAGCTCTTTCGTTGAACAACATGCGAATGCGACTACACAAGAGAGCCCCTCCAAAAGGCTTTCTTGAAGAGCTGGACAACAAACAGCAGGATAACGACAACAGCATTCTAGCTCGGCCGTCACCCGAGGAAAGCTACTACAAGAGTGTGTCAATTGGTCAACTGCAAGCTCAGTTGGCCGATGCGGCTAATGCCCAGGACGATTCGGTCCTTGCCATATTGCTCATTCTGTGTTTGTTCCACGTCTGCGACAGTGGTTTTTCCAAATTCAAGACGCAGCTTGAGGGTGTGCAACGATTACTTTCCATGCGCGACCCAGGCGTTAGGACTGGCTTTATCGGTTGGGTCGAGATGTTCTTCGCCTGGTTCGATGTCATGACCTCGACTGTGAATGATAGAGAGACTGAGATACAGGGCGATCGTCTAGATATGCTCCACTTTTCTTCCAACCTTGGCGCTCTGGAGCAGTTCTCAGGATGTGATGGTCGATTATTCAAGTTGATTGCGCGCCTGGGCCGCTTGAATCTTCTATCGCAGAACCGTCCTGTGCGTCCAGATCCTCGGAACTCGAGAGCATCCTATGGCGCCACTGCAACACCAAAGTCGAAGGACCCAAATGCTTTCTCTACTCAAAGAGGCCGTCGCCCACGTTCGCACGTCGAGCCGGTGGATTTCAGCCGACTTGATGGCAATGGCTGGGGTGCCTTGCTGGCCGAACCTCAGGAAGACTTTGACACAATCTATAGAGAAGCATCGGACACACGACAAGAATTCTGGAAGGAGTGGCACGATATCCGATCTCGGCTAGAAACATGGTCTATGGACAGCCCTTGCTTATCGCCCACAGCTCTCGAGTCCTCGGCAGCATCACTTGAGCCTGGACAAAGGGATCTGACGCACATTAACGAGTCTTTCCGCTCATCGGCTTTGCTGTACACTGAGCGCCTCGCCCACCCTTTCCTGCCATCATCGTCTCCAAAATTCCAGGCACATGTTCGTAACGCTCTTTCGCACATTGCTGCATTGGAAATCACCTCGTGCGTCAACAAGTTCTTGCTCTGGCCTTTGTTCATCTCAGGAACCGAGTGTGTCGATGCAGCTGATCAGGCACTTGTACGCGACAGGTGCATAGAGGTACAGATCGAGAGCGGCTTTTTCAACAACATTTCCGTTCTAGATGTCCTCGAGAAGGTGTGGGCCGAGAACGACAATCAAGATGTGCAAGACGCAGATTCTGACGAAGTACAACGCCGACGAGACAGTGCCAAAGAGAATGGAGACTGTATACAAGCATTCAGATGGAGAAAAGCTATGGACAGGGTTGATGGCGAATATCTTGTCATTTGAGCCTGGTGCCTGACTCAAAAGTTTGAAGTATATACATGTTAGTATGAAGAACCGAATTCATCTGCTCACCACGACCAAGATGTTTCCCTGCCCCTGTTTATCTTGAAATTTAACAGAGAAGTAAGTGACTGCTCTTTTTCCTTCACATCACATTGCCTCCTGATGTCTTCTCCCACTCTTCAATGTTTGTCGCGACTTCCCACTTGCAAGTCTTCGCTCTTTCCCTTTCGCAGCCTTGAATACTCGATCCCCTCTACTCGACTCTACACAGCTTACCGGTCTGCAAGTCATAATCCCACCACTCAGCACCAACCCTCGACACCGAATACAACGACTCTGTAGGATCATACTTTCTCTTGATGGCAGCAAGTCTCTCGTAATTCGCACCAAAGAAATCGTGCTTCCAGTTGGAGTTGTACGGGTTTGCTTCATTCATGTACGCACCCGTGTTTGGAGCCCACTCGCGCCACACGGCTTCCCTGTGCACTTCGTACCACTCGGCTTGGTGTTTGATGGTTGAAGCTGGGGTTGCCGTGTCGTTTGAGGCCGGAGCAGAGCCAGAGATGGCGTGGATGTAGGTGGTGCGCCAGACTGGGTTGACTGCACCTTGACGTATCGCAGGGGTATTTTGGACGCCGGGGCCGGCCATCAATCCGAGGATTAGCATGGCTTTTTTGCCGCTTGCGGGGTCTGTGTACATGATGCGGCGGAGGTAGGATGCGAGTTGCTTGTAAGGGAGGCAGAGTTGGGCGAGGCCGAGCAGACGGCTGGTCTCCAGGCCACCGGCTCCGGCGGTGGTTGAAGGGGTCTTTGAGCTGGCGTTTCTGTCGAAAGGGGAGACGATGGGATTGCTCCAGGTTATAGAGAGGCTGGAGTTACTGCTGGTGGTTGTGTTGCGGATTGTGGCGATGACGGGTTCGATCAGAGCGGTGACTTGAGATGCCGTGCTGTTGTAGGCTGAGAGTTGAGCGGTCAACGAGACCTCGCCTGGCGTTTGGCCAAAGGCAATGATGTTGCCCCAAAGACCTTTATCCATAAGATTAGGTATATGGTTGAGAAGAACACCAAAAGCATCCCAGGTGATGTTACCGGTAGCGTTGTTGCCGCGACTGATTGACAGTGTTCCAGCTACAGAGTTGGCAGGAGCTGGGTAGATTTTGAGAACATACTCAGTGACCACACCATAACTACCACCACCGCCGCCACGAACCGCCCAGAAGAGGTCCTGATGGGCGGTATCGTTGGCGACGAGAATATCTCCTTCTGTGGTCACAATGTTGACTTGCAGGACTTGATCCGGAGCAAGGCCATAGGTTGAAGATCGGGGTCCGTAACCTCCCCCTTGGATGTGTCCACCGAGACCTACACTACCATCTGCACCGCCAATGGCCACTCTTCCGAGCTTCGCTGCTGCATCATAGACGTTGGCCCATTGCTGTCCGCTGCCGACAATGGCAACATCTTCGGTGCCGTTCCAGTTGGACTCAAACTTGATGTGGTTGAGATGGTGGGTCCAGATGGATAGGCTGTGAGCACCAGTGGAGCTGAATATCATGTTAGCTGCTGTGGCCAAAAAGGAGACATGAACTACTTACCGCCCATCTAAATCGTGGCCAGTTCCCTTGACAACTATACGGATGTTGCGACGCGAGGCCCAACGCATTGCCTGGGAGATGATTTCATCCGAGGTGCCGTTGACGACGTATGCTGGATAAGCCCCCAGGGCGCAAGAACTGCCCTCAATATGCCCGTCCGCTCCCGGGGGAACACACGAATTGTTGGTCCAGATCGAGGCATCGACTGATTCGGGGAGCATGGCATGAAAGTATGTCGAGTTCCATTGGTTTTCCACTTCATTGCAGGATAGAGTAGAATTGAAAGGATTGCTAGCATAGCATGCAGATGCAATCGGCCGGGTTTGAAGAAGAGCGCCACCAAGTGTGCGATTCAGGGCTATCCATTCAGATGCTATGGGCCAAGTTGCGTCCAAAGGTGTTGACTTGCAAACCAGGGCAGTGCCAGGACTGCATATTGCCAAAGCTGTTACAATAGTTGAGGTGCTTCTCATGATGATTGATGATTGTTTGAGACAACGTAATTGTGGCCGAAAGGCCCTTCTAAATACATATTGTATTGTCGCAATCGTTCAGCTATGACATAGTATGTAAGGTAGTTTGTCTTGTCATGGACACAGTGGCTCAGCGTGTCGTGGCGAGAGGTCAAGATCCACAGCGTGTACCATACGCGAAACCGCGTATTCATATACGGGCAGGGTTTAGCCCTGAACATGGCTCCAGCTCGTTAGGAAACAACATCCGGCATCATTCGGATGAGGATACCCGCATTGAGAAAACTTAGAATCGGGGTTTTTCGTAATGTCGTGTAGACAGATCAGGAATTTATCTTGTGTCTTGCGCGTTCGGTCTTATCTTTGGAGTACTCCCTCACCATGTGTGAATGAATCTCCCAAAACCACCATTAACCCTATCTCCCGCCGATCGTAGTACGATCGGCAGCTACGACAATGCACAGCTGCTTTGCAACTATAAGCACGCCCTTAGAGAGATTATAGGGCAACGTCCTCTCCAGACACCACTCCCTTCTAGAGAGTACTGTGCAATTTGATAGACACATGGAGACAATCTTCAGCTCAAAGGTGGACATGCACTCTTGCGTCAGAAACCTTTCCGCACAGTGCAACCCTATATATGTTTCGAGCTTCACAAAGATCATGAGAACGTATGGCCTCGCACATGAAACGGGTCGAGAATACACCTATTGGAAGCTCTGTGTCAGAATCTGAGGCTTGCGGTCATGCAAATTTAAGATCATTTGACCGAAAAGTCCGTTCGCCCAGGAGAACCACGGCCGGGTATAGTCGGTTTGATTGAAGGTGTTGATGCTCTCATGGATCAGGCCAAGTCCATCGGTGCTGTTGAGAATCATAGAGAGTTGTTCAGTGATCTCGGTGTCGTTGTCACTGGTCAGTATGCGGACGATAGAAGCCATAGGCCATGCGTAACCAGGACCATTATGAGGACCTCCAATAGCAGAAATCACAGGGCCACGCATGAAATAGGGGTTGCGGTCGCTTAAAAGCAGTGCACGTGTATCCTGGTAGACTTGGTTGTTGGCGTCGAGATAGCTCAGGAAAGGTGCAGACAGAAGCGATGGAATGTTGGCATCGTCCATTATGTTTGCGGAGCCATATCCATCAACTTCGTAAGCGTATACACGCTTACCATCGATAGTGACGATACCATGTTCTTCGATGCCTTGCCTGATAGTACATGCAAGCTGTGTCATTCGTTGACAAGTGACCGCACTCGTTGAGTCGTTGAGCGCGAGCATGATGGGAACGGTTGCCTCAAGGTAGTGTGCTAGCATCATGTTTGCAGGGATGAGATATTGGTAGATGGTCGCATCGTCCGAAGGTCTGAAAGCTGAGCGCAACAAGCCAACCCCACCTCGATAGGGATTACCCAGACCGTCGTTTGCTAGAGTTTCGGTTGCGCGGTTGCTCACCCTAGTGAAGGTGTAGTCCGACTTCTGAACACGGCCATCAGCGTCATAAGTCGAAGCGGATAAGAGACTCTCGAAGATCTGAAAAACATGATTGATGGCCTCAACCCAGTGGTGCTTGGCGAAGAAAGTAACATCTCCAGTTGCGTTGTAGTAGTCTGAGCTAATTTGTAAGAAAGCGGCCAGGGAGTCCAGCTCGTACTTGCACTCGAAAACTGAGGAATTGTCGTAAGTGGGGAAGACAACATCTTGGCTGGCCGAAGGGTTCTTTGCGGGAGCAATTCCACTCTCGATTGGAGGCTGGAAAGCATTGCAGTAGGGCGAGGTGAGGAGGTAACGCGCCTGGAGATTGATCACACCTCGGAACAGTGAGGCGAGCGAGTCGACAGAGGAGTTTGCGGTCAGAAGGGGAAGGTAGGACTGCATCTGGTTGCTGCTATCCCTCAGCCACATGGCATCGATATCTCCCGTGACGAGAAAGGTGAGCTCCTCGTCGGGAGAGTCGGCAGCATAGCCCTTCCAGCGAACAGCCGTATCGAGTGTGTTGGGATAGGCTATGATATGTCAGCATCAGACTCAAGCAACAGCACATGATACTGACCATTTAGGAACAGACGAAACAGATCTGGGTCTGGGACGGCATGCATGATATTGGGAAGAACTTGGTCTTCGAGAAGAGAAAGGTTGAAAGTGCGGCATGCAGGGTCAGGACGCTGGTACGAGATATTATGAACACCTCCCGAGTACGGGTAGTGCTTTAACGTAGAATAGTCAAGGTAGTCAGGGCACTGAGCGATGGCAATGCCAGCGAGCGGAGCAACAAGCGAGAGCAGATTGAGTAGCATTTTGGATGGACGGCGTTTGAAAAGAAATGCACAGGAGAAGGACAGGAAGAACGAGGGAAGGAAAGATGGTACTTAAGTGATGAGCATGAGCAAGAGCTGGATCGGGCATGAAGGGAAGCGGGGACCAAAGAAGCACCTGCCTCTGTTGACTACCTTTGTACTGACTGCATTCACGCATCGATCGACGCAATGGCATCACATGGACAAGACACTTGAAAGTCTTGTTGTTTGTATACGAGTACGCGGGAGCCCGAAAGAGCGTGCTCCGACAAACAAGACGGAATGGGACAGCATGTTGAGACTGCGGGGCAGGGATTTACAGTTGCACTCTGAGGTTGCGCCACGACGTGGGTAAATAGAGCGAGCAGCGAGCTTGGCAGTCTGGAGTGAAGACTCACGAGGGGCAAGACGTAAGAGGGGTCGAGTGGTATGTATAGTGTATGGATGTGTTGGACGGAGGCAGAAGTGAAAGTGAAGGAGCAAAGGCATGAATGACGGCGGCGTTGAAGGTTGACGTCGTTGCACCTCTCTACTTTCTCGAGTCGAGTATTCACCTCCCAACCACGCCAAACAAAACACAGGCACCACACAACGGAGAGGTCATACCATACCAGTCGTCCTACGAGCCCACACAATCGTTTCAGTGTCCAGCGCCATGGCCTCTCAGGCAGCCGCTCTTCGAGGCGGCGAGTACTCATCCCGCCTGCCTACCCCTCCGCGTATCGTCGTACCACCGCCGACAGCAAACATCAACTTGGCTCCCGAGTTCAATCTGCATCCCATCGCCCAGTCCGGTCCGCTTTCGGCCGTTAACTACGACAAGATGGTGACAGGCAGCCTCCTGGACTGGAGCTACGAGCGTCGTCGTCAAGCACAGCAAATCCTCCCCTTCCTCTACCTGGGTCCCATGAGCGCCGTCAAAGATCGCGACTTTCTGCGGAATGAGGGCATTACTCTACTCATGGCCGTCCGCCAACGCCACTCCTTCGAGAGCAAGATTATGCAGGCCGCTCTCAATGTCGCCGACGAGATCAACATCCAGAAGAAGGCTCTCGACATGTCTAGCCCCTACGAACTGGTCGCCTCATTCACCCGTGCCGCAAAAGCCATCAACGACCACATGAACTCTTTTCCAGATGCCAAGGTGCTTGTCTTTTGTGAGAGCGGAAACGAACGCTCTGCCGCTGTCGTCGCTGCCTATCTTATGGAGATCCTGGCCGATGTTGATCACATCAAGGCCATGCAGATAGTCCAGGCTCAGCGCTTCTGCGTCAACTTTGACGACAACGTCAAACGCTTATTACAAGGCTACTGGGACATCTTGCAGGCCAGACGGACCACTGCCAACTTCGACACCAGTGGCAGGCCCAAACGACATCTTGAGAGGGACTTGGACAATGATGGCATGGACATTGATGAGTCTGGCGACGATGGCGAGAGGTTCGAGAGCAGGAGCTTCGCCCCCTTCGTTGACACTGCCTGAAAGAGCCATTCTGCCTCCCTTGTGTTTTATGCATAGCGTTTTGCTTTTCTACCAAGATACCCCTTTGCTTTTGTTTGCTCGGCGTTGGAGTTTGCTACTTTTCATAAGTGGTGGCACAAAGGTCACCATCCGCCTTCCATAGCGTGCATACTCGTGGCCTATGATATGCTACATTCCGTTTTCCATTTAGTCCTGTCTCGACCAATTGACACGTCCCCTTCCATTACACATTGACTGGCACAAGCCCAAGTATGGCTGCCAACACAGGGTATATACAATCATCTTGCTGCCTTCTCGTCGTCGATCTGCTTTCTCAGATCACTAAGCACTTCCTCTCTCTTCCGTAGATGAGCCTCTAGACCATCGACTTGCTCTTTAACCATTGAGATTTCGTCACTCAGACCCTTCAAGCCCTGGCCGACCTTTGCTCTTCCCTCGCCTGTTTCGAGATCACGCAGCTCACGACGCTTCCAGTCCAGCAATTGCTCGAGCTCACGCTTCACCAAGGCAGGCTTGCTCTCATCCCGCCTGCCGCCACGTTCCCTTCGCCTCTTTGCTTGCTCTTCGACCTTCTCCATCTTCTCCTCGAGCTCTTTGAGTTGCTTCTTCAGGCGGACCTCCTCCCATTCGGCATCGGTGCGGGTGGCGGTAAAGTCGGTACCCTTTGGTCTGTAGGCACCACGGTCACCTACTCCCAAACGACTGAGGTATGCGTCACCAAACTTCTGCTTCTTGCCGCTCATGGTGTTGTCATCACGCTTGGTGCCCCAGCGATCGGCGGCGGTTTGTACCTTGTCGACTTGATACTCGATGCGGCCCTGTTCAAAGGTGGCGCGCAGACTCGGAGGGACGGAACGAGGGATACGGTAGCCTTCGTGGCGGTTGGCAAGCATGTGGAGGAAGACAAGGCACTGATCTTTGCCAATAGCCGGGTCGCTACGAGGATTGACAAGATTCCAGGCACTGCGCATGTCTGTGTCTGGCACATCTAGCGATTCGTAGAGCGGGTTAAGAGATTCAAAGGTGATGCTGCCATCGCGCGGATCGCGGTTTGCACTGTAGATTTCCTCGTACTTTGTGCGGTCGGACGGAGGCATGTACCAGTCGAAGCCATCTTTGAGTCCTGGCGTGTCATCTTCTAGGTCGTCGACTTGCTCGAACTGGGCTTGGCGGCCTGAGATAGCGTGGGAAGCTTGGATCAGATGTGCTTTGCTTTCGGGGACGAGCCAGTCAGGCAATGTGGCTGGGACGTCCATGTATTCCTGAGAAGCAGTTAGTTGTCGTGCTGGGGTGAAGAGTCTATTTCGGCATCTGCTTACACCATTGACCAGGTCAAAGATCAGGCGCATGGCGACGCAGAACTCCTCAAAGTCCAGGCTGCCATCTCCGTCAACGTCTGCGAGATCCCATACTCGTTCTAGCTGGTCGTCACGCAATTGACTGTTCTTCAGGACCGAGGCTGCCTGGGCACCATTGAGATGTGTGCCACCATTTGCAAGCGAGGCGAAAATCTCCCAGTAGCGTTCGACCTCCCACTGCTCGATGCGCTTTGTCGCCATGCTGAGTGTCGCCGTGTTGCTAGGGGATATGGCTGTAGGATGCGTGCGGCTCGGTTGACTTGTCGGGTATCGATGGCTTAGGTGATGGCTGCTCGCAGCACTTCTTTCTCGTTCCTAAAATGCCGCGTGACTACGTATACAGTCTTGTTGATGGATGTGGTTGTGTGAGCACTGCCGAGCACCCGCAACATCTGGTCGCGTTCCTGGACCTGAGCTGTGACGTTGGCCGGCGTCTTGGCTCTTCTTCCCCAATTCATCTCCGCCTTTCTGGACATTTCCCACCTGCACCCCATCGTGGCGATACCACCAACACGATTCATCTCATCGCTATCATACCAGATATCACCGCTGACAAATTTCACTATAGCATTTCTACAGTCTTGCCAAGAAATATTGTTCGTACCGATTCTCGGACTTCGAACCATCAATACGACAAGCTGTTGCTTCCCGCTGAAGCGTTGCGCGTCCCGCTCTTGCTGACTTGCCATAATGTTCAGACACGTACGATACAACGATTTAGGTATATTAAACCTTGGTCGTGTGCTTCCGTCCAAACATATCGGAGGATCATACCCCTCATTCTTCTAGCCTTCACACCGAATATTGTCTGCAGAGCCTTGTTCAGGAAGTTGCCGGCACAACGCGTAGACCTGGCCGAGATTTACAAACTCTGTACCGACTCTTCATCAGGGATGATCCTGATATCGACTGCCTTCCATGTTCGTAGGTTCGACTTGACAGGAACCATCAACAACGCCCATGTCTGGATATGGAGTGAACCTTCTTGCCTTGTTCGTGACCTTATCCCCGAACAGGCCGAGTGTGCTCATCCTTCCGGACAGTACTTGCTCTCAACCCTCTTGACCACCACTTGAAAGTCTGTATGTTCAGCTCGTTACAAGAGTACCCATGTCCATCGACTAGCACTGTTACCAAGTCACCAGCAATCCTTCGCTTACTAACACGACCCTGCCGTCACTCTATCTTCGACCCCATTTAGCTACTGTGCACCGGGCTCCAATTCGAAGTTAGTCTATAGAGTTGATGTCTGCCCGGCCACAGAGACTGGAACACTTAGGTGACGATAAAGCCGTCAAGACAAGCATTTGTGGACGCTGTGGCTTTCTTGGCCTTGTGCGCAGGGCTTATGCTGCGAACTGTTCTTGACAGTAAGTTCGACCGTAAGTGTCTCTTCTTTCCACACTTTCCGGGGTCCTCTTTTCAAATCATCATTCATGTCTCTCCGTCGCCTTGTTGCGGACCTCCAAAATCTCCGTAGCATTGCTAAACCTTGTTCTCTTTTGGGAAAATATTATCGCCGATCGGTCCGGGATCTACGACTAAGTTGGAACGTCACTGGTAATACTCCGAAAAATGCGTTTATCAACTTCCAAAGATGCAACACGCATGTGTCCAGGTGCGAAATCTCGTCCGTCTGGCGGTCCACAATCACGGTCCACATGGCATCACAAGTCTGACTACTTCAATGCATGCCGATCTAACCTTCAAGATCTCAAGATCCAATCGTATAATTCTGCACTAGTATAGATCTCTACACGGAAGCTTGCTTACGATGGCTCTTGCACAGCCTTGTATCTCTTAAACACAGCGGCTGAGCTTGGTGTTCGCCTGTCAGTGTGGATATGTACACGCGCGATTCACATCACCCTGGAGCCGCTCTTCCGTCTGGTCAAAATTCTAATATCATGGCACATCGTATATAAGGTCGAGTCAGATATGCAGTCTTCCTCAGTCATCTTTCCTATTTCTCCTGGCAAATTTCGCTTCTTGTCTATCTAGGGCCATTCCTCTATCTGACCATCCTCTGTTCAGCCATCTCTCAATCTCTGACAAAGACATACCAATGCATTTGAAGAGCTTTACCGCCAGTTGCCTACTGGCATTGGCATCTGTGACTTCTGCTGCCACTCCGGCAAGAAAGTATCTATGGGGTAGAGACCAAATGGGCAAGATGGTCCGTCGCCAGCCCTCTTCGACCTCTTCGGCCGCTGGTAGTACCTCGACTCTGGTCGCAGACAGTTCTTGCTCTAACGGCCCTTACACCCGCTCCTGCTGGAAGAATGGATACTCGATTGCTACAGAGTATGTGCTCCGCAGACCTATCACCAAGCTTTGCTGACCATGCCTTAAGTTTCGATCAGAAGTTTCCTTCTACTGGAAACACCGTTAGCTACAATCTTGTAATTACCAACACAACATGCAATCCCGATGGAGCACATGAGCAACAGTGTCTTTTGATCAACGGTCAACTACCTGGACCTGTTATACGAGCCTCCTGGGGCGACACTCTCTCGATCACGGTCACCAATTCCATGCAGGACAACGGCACCTCGCTACACTGGCATGGCATCAGACAGTTCAACTCTCCCGGAATGGACGGAGTGAACGGCGTTTCTGAGTGCGCCCTTGCACCGGGTCAAACCAAGACGTACACCTTCAAGTGCACACAATACGGCTCTTCATGGTACCACAGCCACTACTCAAGCCAATATGGTATGGGTGTGGTGGGTACTATCTTGATTGATGGACCCGCTACCAGCAACTATGACATCGACCTTGGTACATTCCCGATGATGGACTGGTATTACAAGAATGCCGACGTGGTGAACGCTCTGGCTCTTGTCGATGCTCAGTCTGGACGTGGTGCACCGCCTTCGGATACTCTTTTGCTCAATGGTACAAACGACAATGGCCCCGGTGGTAAATATCAGTCTGTCACGCTCACCAAAGGCAAGAAGCACCGTCTGCGTTTGATCAACACTTCCGTCGATAGCCACATGATGGTCAAGCTTGACGGCCATCCATTCACGGTCATTGCTGCCGACTTTATCCCTGTCAATCCAACGCCTGCTGCTGAGTGGCTATTGGTCGCCATTGGCCAGAGATACGACGTAATATTCGAAGCCAATCAAACATCAGGCAACTACTGGTTCAGAGCAGAAGTTGCTAATGCATGTGGAAGCGTAAGTAATGGCAACGGTCGTGCGATCTTCAGATACAGTGCATCCGATACTTCCATTCCTCAAGACTCGGGCGAAACTGCTCCTACATCTGATTGCATAGACATGAATACGACTCCGTACTGGAAGCAGTCTGTCGACAAGGACACTTTTGTCGCACAGGCTAAGACTTTGAGCACCGGCTTCGGTGACGGCGTCACTGTCAACGGCGAGAATCTGCTCTTGTGGCATTTGAACACTACCGGTAAGCATTCTTACTATTATGTACATGTGATCTTACTAACAACGATCAGCTATGTCCATCCACTGGGACAAGCCGACCCTCGGCTACGTGTTCAATGGCAGCGACGCCTGGCCTCAGCAGTACGATGTGATTGAGATTCCAAACCAGGGCGTTTGGACCTATTGGGTCATTCAACAGGTGTCTGGATCGCCTCCCATCACTCGTACGTCCATGGTCTGAAGCAGCATCCTACAACAGTACACTAACATCACTTTTTCAGATCCCATCCATCTTCACGGCCACGACTTTTTCGTGCTCGGACACCAAGCATCGTCAAACTTTGACGCATCGACCATGACCAGCCAGCTAAACTTTGCAAACCCTCCTCGTAGGGACACGGCCACTTTGCCTGCTTCTGGCTGGCTTGTTCTGGCCTTTCCCGCCAACAATCCTGGCGCTTGGTTAGTACCCGCCAAATCATACTATCACCAGAACACGAATGCTAACTTCTGCCCCTGTGTAGGCTCATGCATTGTCATATCGCCTGGCATATCTCCGAAGGCCTGGGTGTGCAGTTCCTCGAGGCCAAGAACCAGATTGTGTTGCCTGATCAGACGCAGTTCAAGCAGCAGTGTTCGCAGTGGAAGCAGTATTCTGCACACATGGCGTTCCCTCAGATTGACAGTGGTCTGTAGTTCAGATGCTTTAAAGGCGTAACATGAGGTGTAATGGATATAATGTTAATGATCAAAACATTTACTACGCTCGTTCATTGGGGGCTGCGCAGCAAACTAGCCTACCCTTCACCAAGCAATCCGTCCTTTGATGTTGACGAATGTACCAGTCTCGCCGTCTTGGCCCAGAGTTGCCAACTTGATGGCAGTCCAAGCGCCTTGATCCACAGGACCAGCCTTGTCATCATAATCACAAAAATTCGTCTTCTATCGCAAAGAAACCGCAGTCAGCAAACAAAAATACACCCTCTACATTTCAACCCCTTTTTGCAGCACACTTACCCGAAACCCAGGACAACAGGCATTAACCTTCCACCCCTGAGATGCATACTGCACGTTATAATGCAACATCAACATGTTCAAGGCAGCCTTGCAAGAACGTATCAGTATTCTTCGATTCTTCATGCAAAAAGGAAATGACAAAGTGTGTTTTGGGCTCTGCTTTTTACATTGACGAGAACATCAAGACGATTGTATTTGCTCGCGATATAGTCTCTTGCGGCCAAGATTGAATCTCTATCCGTGACATCCAGTTGGATTGCCTCTACACTTCCTCCAACCTGTTGGATTTGAGAAGCAGCTGCGTTGCCTTTGGACAGCTCTCTCGATCCGAGAAGAACGTGGTATTCTGGCATCTTGGCTGAGCTGTCTGGCAATCTCGTACCCGATGCCTTGGTTGGCTCCGCTGACGAGAACTATATTGGACATTATTGATAGGGGGTAAACAGTAACAAGGTAGTTTTTGAATTGGGTCAGTTGTGGGATGGTTGTAGAAAGATGAGCAGAGCTTTTCGAAGGTATATATTTGGTTTGATCTTTTGGTGAGCGAGGTTGAGCAAGACGGATATAATGCGTAGGGACATCTATCTGTAAAACCCGTGGTATGGAGTTATCGGGGCTTAAGGACTTAAGGTGAGCAGCAAGACAAGAAGTATAGGTACCTAATCAGTGCCTACTCTAGTATCAAAGTGCCAAGATACGGATGCTGCAATCCAATGCTCATCTGACTGCGGTAGTGGATGCAGGCTACCGCCAAGGCTGACATGCCTAACATTGAACCACGATCCTCTTGATCCAGCAATACGACAAAGCGGCCATGGAAAAGAAAAGCTTCCATAGATTATTTGATTCGAGACAAAAACAGCAACCATCATTACTCGAGTATACCCATTCAGCTTTTCCACCTCTGAGTTCATCACTCCATATTAGAACCAATACCTTGGCCAGTGTATCAAAAACCGTGATCCATGTCTTGACACTTTGGTCCGCGAGTATTCATGGAGGAACATCGTGCTTCGAAAAGCACGGCACTGGTCTACAGCAAAGACATGAACTCTCCACAATACCCCTTCCATCTCGACCTCAGACCAAAGAAGACATCAAAAGCCAACAACAAGACCCAACCCACGGCATCAAAAACCAGAGCTACCTAAGTGCAGCATGCATAGCCAAAACCTGCATACTAACACGATCCTTTTCCCTGATCTTTTGCTTTTCCCCCGGCGACAGAAGAGTCTCCTTGTTCTGTTTCTTCGTCTCTGGTGTAGAAGTCTCTGGCGCAGAAGAGGATGTACTGCTAATGGTCGAATATGTAGAGATGGTGTTGTGTTTTTGGAGTAGGTTTGTACTTGACGATGTCGAGGTTGTTGTGTTGATTGATGCCGTGTCTGAAGCGGTAGAGCTGCTTGTGAAGCGAGAGAAGGGGTTGGATGGCATAGTTGTTTTGGATGTGATGGGCGAAATGTGGGTTTCGATGTGGATGGTTGTATTGGTTCCGCTCGTCTTTGAGATGAAAGAAGTGTGTTGATGGTGTTTTGCCTTGAGGACGATATCGCAAATGTCTAGCGTAGCGAGGAGGGAGACAAAGAGCAATAGATATGATGTTTCCAGCAATAGGCAACAGTCCAAGAAAGAGTACAATGGTACAACAAGAGCAAACTGCAGTTGAATATAACAAACCAAAACATCTAACCTACCCTCGAAAGCTATTTATGCTTTGCTCAAACCGCAACACCGCGATGACTCGAAATGTCTTTTTACTCATCTGTTTACGCCTTGTCGGCGACGTTTTGAGGCTCTCTCATCCTGCACGCCTTTGAATTGACATTTGGATTGTTCGTGCCTGGAAGGAAAACGCGACCATCAGCCCTATAGGCTGACATTCAACCTCCGTTGGCCGAACCGGGGACGTGAAGGAGCACCGAAAGAGGTCACCGCTGGAAACCATACTCGGAGTACGAGTACCCCACAGAAGGTTGACTTTGCTGAGTCACAACCGAGTCTTGCTCGCTAAATGTGGATAGGCTTGGGTTTACGAAGATGGTCTCGAGGCAACGAGAAGCGACCACTTGAACATAAGTTGAATTCAACAGGTACATGCAAACAACGATACTGTGAAAGAAACGCTTGATTGATCGAATTGACCTGTCGTTGTCTGTCGAACATCAAAGTATATAGAGCGCTTCGGCGTTGTTGTCTAGTAGAGTAACATCGCCGACCTTCGACCTGTTATGGGACGTGGCTCACGGACGCGTGGTGGCGTTCTGTGGCTTCCATCAAGAACTCGTTTGGCTCAACTCCATCACGGCGCGAGATTGATCAGCGTAGTGGAAAGATGCCGGAGCGCTTAGATTCGGGTTTCAGCAGGGACTGCAAATATCACAAGGACACTAGATGATTCATTTGTGAAGAAAAAAAAAGACGTATATTTACACACCGAAACCCCTCGGATCTTGGAGGGAGATTCGTAGATACTCCTGATAAATCGACAGCCCACCATCCCATGACGCCGATCCGTATGCAGAGAATACAACAAGGGGGAGTTCAAAATACAATCTCCCCAGCTCTTTTGGGGCGCCACAGGCACAATGCTTGGATGCATAGAGGCCGGCGGAAAGGGCATGTCCGGGTGGGAGCGGTGCAGTCCAGCAGCCTCTTTGGCCTGTGGACGCAGGTATAACTGATGGTACAAGAATTTACAAGTCGTTAATCGATCTCAAGTGACAATCTCGCCAATGTCGATCATTTGGGGTTTCCATTGAGTGGTGGCGGACTGGCTGGGCAGAACAATGTTCTCGCGGGGAGGCGAGTAGAGGTACCACGAGCGAAGAGCGGCAGCAGTGGCACGCACACGGGCCTCGTCCAGACTCGAACCAGCGGCTTCTCCTAGCTTGTCGCTACCGCTGTAGACACCAACGACGAAGACGGGGCTGCGAGAGTGACGACCGGTCTCGGAAAGCAGACGCGCAACAGGCGGCTCAAAGTTCTCACGTGCGCACAAGCGAGAGAGATCGCGAGTTGGGTGGGTGAAAGAGAAGAGGGTATGCAGGGGAATGTGACGCGAGAGGATGTGGGCCTGGTGGAAGGCCTGTGTGGCTTGAGCGCCGGCGTGTAGGTAGAGGGCGCCGAAGACGGCGTTGATGAAGCTGGCCGAAGCTTCTTCGGTGGTGACGGTGCCATCGGGGCTCTGAGACGAGGTGGTGGGAGAGTCGGGGCTGTCTTGCAAGTCACCGAACTGGTTGTCGTATACAATGCGAGACGAGACACCGCGACGGTAGTTGAAGAGTGAGTTGGAGCGGGCCGAGGCAGAGGTCGAGTGGTTGGCGGGCATGTCCTTTAGACGGACCATGGCACCTTCGGCCATGGCGTTGCCGGGCTTCTGACGATTGAACTGCAAGAGACCGGGGTCGACTTCTAAGCCAGGGGTGGCAACAGACTCTACACCCCATTCGTTACGCATGGCCGAGAGAGTCCTGGGGCCCGAGTAGGCATACTGGGCGGCGAACAGGACCTGCATAGGAAGGCGAGGGTAGTTGCACAACAGCCACTCGGCCGTGTAGTATGCGAGCAGGTCCTGACCAATAACGGCGAGAGGGGCATTGTTCTTCTGAGGGTTGGGCTCGGCCGAAGGATGTACTAGACAGCGTGCTAGGGACTGGACGGGGAAGCGCGGCGGGAGCGAGAGACGGGCATGGAGAGCGACGAGCTTGGGCGAGCTTCTGCGGGCAGCTCTTTGCAAGGTGCGACCAAGGTCGGTGGACGAGAGGTCAGAGTCGGCAGAGGGAGTGTCGACGACAGGATCCGACAGTGTCGCGGATGGTGATGGTATCACGGGAGCATCTTGTGCGAGGCGAGTCGACAAGGCGAAACAGCGGCGAGAAGGGTTTATCGACGAGGTGGGCGACAACAGGCGGACAGACCGCGGCGACAGGAGGGAGCGGCGCATGTGTTGGCTTGCAATGCGCTTCATGGTGTTGCAATGGCACCTCGTCGTCGACGGGCAAGATTTTTGCCAGACAGCAACCACCATCCATCGACGTCTGTGCGCGCTGCGAGGCTTGGCTTCCTGGTCAGCGACATCAACGCGACCATCAAAGAGAGCTGCACAGTAGCCCACTCTCGACCAACACACCCCCAATCGCTTCTCACAATGGCCGGCGACAAGATTCCGTACGTTTCCCATCGTCTGCACCGCCCATTGCGCCCTCGATAGCCCCGACCAATACTCCACTCTCAACCGACTCCCCCACCACCGACAACCGCTTGCTGTGTACTATCGCATCCGACTCGTCCCTTTCTAACACGCTCTCAGCTACCCCAAGCACGTCTGGTCACCCGCCGGTGGTTGGTACTCACAGCCCAAGAACTGGAAGGCCAACACTGCCGTCATGGGCCTCTCAGTCGTCCTCGTCGCTGGCGTCTTCTTCAGCCTGAGCGCCGACCGCGAGCACCGCTACAAGATGCCCGAGCAGGGCCGTTTCTTCCCCAGCAGATAGTACATGCCCTCCTGTCTGCTTCCGAACGAGTCAATTTCATACTGACCACAATCACCCAGCTGGAGCCGTCAGATCCGCGAACACGAGCGATCCCTTGCACCCACCGACGAGTAAAACGCTGTCTATATAAAATCAATCGGAGTTTGGGGGCTTTCATCTTGTTACTTTTTCCTTCTTCAACCCAATACCACTACTGTCCAACTGCTGTTTCATCCATGCATCGCAACGAATATTCCGCAAGTCTTTCTTGCACCACCACCCCGTTCCATCTTTCCTTTCCTTCTTCTGTTTGCAGCACCGGCACACCCACTTGTTCGATCATGAAGCTCGCTGCTACGTTGCCCCACTTGGATGCCTCGACCACATTACCTGTTCTGACAAGGCCGATTGCCAATCCTCCGAGGAACCCATTGCCTCCGCCAGTCGGGTCAATGACTTTTTCCGGAGTAGGGGTATGGAACGCTGGAAGCCACGCTTGCTTGGACGACGAACCAACATAACATCCATCCTTGCCAGACCTCACGACTACTGACACTTTGAGCGCTCGTTCACTTGACACGCTAGACAGCAGCTTAGAGCTACACGACTCGATGACTTGACGATCCACATCGCCAGAATCTGTGGTTCCGACTACCGAGAACAGGTCTGACAGTTCTGCATGATTTGGACTGATGACATTGACGTGTTCGAGTGCTTTGATGGTGTTGTTCAATTCGGCGGGCACGCAGAGATCCGGCACGGGCTCCCAGATAAAGAGAGGTTCGTCAAGCGACTGGCCGAGCGCGGTCCTGCGAGACTTGATACCGTCGACCAACTCAACACAACGGGCTGGGGCGCATATCAAGTGGAACGACTTGGCGGTCAACAAATTGGGCGACAAGTCTTCTGCCGTGATACGGAGCTTGGGCGTCAAATACTTGAAGGCTTGCAAGACGATCAGCAAAGGCAGACTCTTGCGGACGTGAACATACCTCGGTGTTCGTTGGCGCCGTAGCCGTTCCAGCCTTTTGTTGTTGGACCGTCGCGGCATCTCATCAAGACGGCAGTATCCCAAGCAGCTATCATGTCACGCAGAGGTTCAGGAAAGTCATGACCAGCATCCACGACCCAACCAACTTTTTTGGATTGAGGTGATGGAGAAAGCACTCGAGCACCCAAAGCACTATAAGTACCAGCGCCTCCAGGAATGTTCAAATAAGGAGTTTGATCATGAGCAGATGGGGCTGGGTAGATGTCATCTGGACGAGCCGACTTAGCATTTGCAGATTGGCATGTACTGTACGATAACGACTAAGAAGTGCACAGCGGATGATTGACTAACCAATGATGAACATGCCAGTAGTGCAGAAATCAATGGGATGCATAGTGCGTGTAACAAGATCAGAAGAGTCGAAACAGGGCGTGTTTGAAGCCAAGGTTGGAGTCGGCGATGATGTTGGGCACTCGGAAGCCGGGAGTGGCTTGTTTCAGTGTCTGGCTCGTGCATGCGAATTGGCGGAGCGCCAGGCCGGGGCAAGGCCAACAATGGCATTCGAGCACTCGTACCTGCACATGCACACGTCGACTCAAGACAACCACACCACCCATCATGGCGACGACAACGAGCAATCTCGGCATGCACAACCTCACCACGCTGATCAAGCGGTCCGTCTGCTGCCAACCGACACACTCCAAGCACGCGTCGTACTGACCTCCGTCACCAGACTCGAAGCTGCCACATCCCGTCTTGAGGACATTGCTACTTCGTCAGCCAACTTCGAACAGCCTCGAGGCACCGTCTCTGATGCTGGAGCCACCCATCTCCCTGCCTCTTCGAGTGCTCCTGAACTCCCTGGTGTCGCCAAACATGCTACCCAGCCTCCACCTCCTGCCGCGCCCGCCGCCCAGCCCGATGCTCTCCCCAAGCCTATCCAGGACATGGACAGCCTGATCAACGAGCATGTCGCCAAGTTTGTCACTTCCGCCTCTGGTCTGGACAAGAACATCGAGTCTCAGGTACGACTGTGATCCAACACGCACCGAGGCCTCCCAATTGACCCCTGCCAGGCACACGCCGTCGAGCGCGCATTCGCTGCTCAGCGCCAGTACCTCGTCGTCGCCAACAAGGCCAAGAAGCCCGACATGACTTCGCCCGCCTTCTCCGAGCTCATCAAGGATCTGCAGCAAGAGATGGGCACCGTCACCGAGATCAAAGATTCGAACCGCGCCTCACCCTTCAAGGATCACCTCAACATGGTCGCCGAGGGTATGGGTGGTCTGCAGTGGGTTGTCTTTGAAGGCAAGCCTGCCGACTACGTTGCCGAGATCCTGGGTGGTGTGCAATTGTTCGGAAACAGAGTACTCAAGGAGTACAAGGAAAAGTCCGTCGCAAACGCTCCCTTTTTGTTCGGCCGAATCAACTGACCATGCATTAGGGACCCCAAGCACGTCGCCTACGTCCAGTCATACTATGCCATCTGGAAGAACCTTCAATCCTACATCCGCAGCCACTACGCTGCTGGTGTCACTTGGAACCCTCAGGGCATGGACCTCGCAAAGGCTCTCAAGGAAGCAAACGCCGCGCCCACTCCTTCACAATCAGCACCCGCTCCTTCTGGAACTGCAGGCGGTCCTCCTCCGCCACCTCCACCACCGCCGCTTCCCACCTTCGACAACCCTCCCCCTCCTCCGGGCCCGCCTCCGCCTGCCAAGTCGGCTGGTGGTGACATGGGCGCTGTTTTCGATCAGCTGAACAGAGGCGAGTCTGTTACGGCTGGCTTGAGAAAGGTCGACAAGAGCGAAATGACACACAAGAACCCTTCGCTACGCGCTGGCTCTACCGTCGCCGACCGAAAAGGAAGCCAGGATAGCATCAACCGCAGCCGTAGCAGAGGTCCTGAACTCAAGCCCAAACCTGACAGCATCCGCGGAAAGGGCATTTCCCAGCCCACACCCAAAAGAGATCCCAAGAAGGAACTTGACGGCAACAAGTGGATCATCGAGAACTTCGAGGACGCCGACGCTCCCATCGAAGTCGAGGTTTCCGTCACACAATCCATTCTCATCACAAAGTGCAAGAACGCCACTATTCGTCTGATCGGCAAGGCCAACGCCATCAGCATCGACAACAGTCCGCGCACCAATCTCGTCATCGACGACCTCATCTCATCTGTCGACGTTATCAAGTGCCCCAACTTTGGCTTGCAGGTTCTCGGCAGCCTTCCCACCGTCATGCTTGACCAAGTCGACGGGGCCTCGATCTACCTCTCAAAAGAGAGTCTGAACACCGAAATCTACACGTCAAAGTGCGCCAGCATCAACGTCAACCTCCCTCCTCAGACCGAACAAGACGACTACAAGGAGTGTCCTCTTCCCGAGCAATTCCGCACTTATTTCAAGGATGGCAAGCTCGTCAGCGAGATTGTCGAGCACGCTGGATAGAACGTTCGTCTTTGAATAGGTGCTCGAGAGAGATTTGTGATCTTTTTTTTGTAGATTTAGATAGGACTGCCCCATTTTGGCAGGTTTTGATAGCAAAGCGAATGTGTTAGCGTACCTTTTTTTATTTCCAATGTGTATCATCGGCAGTCTATTGTATCGGTGTTTCATCATGTGCGAGTTTTTGTTTTGTGGCAGTCAATTAAGAGTATAAGTGAATTCTTGGACAGGGTGGCCTGGTAAGCAACTATCGACGACATTGTATTGATGATAACTCACCACATATCTGATCTGTGGTCGATGATACTCTTATATCTAGGTTTGAAAGAGTATTCATCGACCTTGTGTACTGCTATCGGCCTGACCCATACCAAAGTTTCGATTTCTGAACTTTGATTATCGTTAATATATATCACGACATTACACATAGGCCCATGAGCACGCTGAGGTTCGAATGGATATGCGTTCCATAGATGTAAACGCCAGATTTCACGTGACTCTGAGTTCAGTTCTGGGTGTCTTGATTATGTTGCTTTTCTTATAATCTTGTTGATTTGGTCTTCTAGTGTTTTGAATCTTTGTTTCGCCTGTTGCGGGTTTTGTATTGTTTTTATTATTTTTAAGCGTTAACCAGCTTTAAGGCATAGGATTAAGCCTTTTGTGGATATGGGATATATTGCAGACTGTGATTTGAAAAATTGTGGTTGCAGACTGTAATTGCAAAGTGTAAATGCAGACTGTAATCACAGACTATAATCATAGACTCACAGTTAAGAGAGTAAGATTTGAAATGACAAGCAAAAAGGCCAACAACAAAGTAAAGTAGGAACAACAAGCAAAGCCCATAAAACTAAAACCAGACGACCAAGAAAAAGAATAATAAACATATCACTAGTCCTTTTTCTTGTTCTTTTTAACATTCTAATCTGACATTAAGAGCCTCTTAGATCCACCAAAGCAAACGAACTAGAGAAGAGTTAGAAAGAGATAGAGCAGAAGAAAGAAACACATGACTGCTTCTTAGAGCCTAAAGACACAAGTATATCCGCTCTTGATAGCTCTAACACAGTAAAAACACACAAAAGCAAAAAGGCTTCCAGATATCAAAAACCAAGACCTTTAAGAGCCAGCACAAACGTAAAGCAAAACAGTCGTGTCAAAGATCAATTTTGGCTGTGAACCAGTCTAAAGTTCAAGGCAAAAGCATCTTGTGTCTAAAGATTCAAGTGTTAACTATAAGGCCAGTCTTGAGGTTAAAATGATCCGTAGTTGTATAGTGTCAAGACTAAAAAGACGTGGACATAGAAACAGGCATTAGAAGAGTAATAATGGTACTGTATACTGGTGCCTTCGGGGCTAAGACAGCAAACAGCAAAGACGATACATTTTGTCACAAGAGATCAAACCCGGTCGTGACCATCCAAAACTTCACAAAGACCATCGAGTTTTTGACAGATTTGGAATCGGAAAAAAAACAAGTGACTTGGAAGCAGGCATAAACGAAAAACGATAGCACTCCGGCGTAGAATATTCTCCCAACGCCTGCCTTTCCACCATTCATCCCCTATCGAGACGCTAGATAAAGAAGACAACCTTACAAAAAGCTAGATAAAAAGACGCTGTGAGCGATCCTTGGCTCGAAGAGAGACGTGTCTGCTACGTGCGCAACAAGCAAATGAAAAAAGCTCAGAGGAAAAGAGAGACACGAGACGGGGTGTTTTAATATCCGTAGCGCGCAACAATCCCTGCATGTTGTTTATCCAAAGAGTCGCAGCGAATCGAGAGCGTTTTCAAGGTCGGAAACGAGAAGCAAGCCATACAGTAGCCAATGTGTCGAGTTGTCACCGCCGTCACCAATCACGGGAAAGAGCGGAAAGTAAACATTCAGGGAGCGAATGCAAGGACTTCCGCGGAGAGGGACCGACTGGTTGGACGGGCAAGGGACAAGGTACTGTACGAAGAAGGGAAGGAACCCACTCGCAGATGAGGTACTCGAGTATCAATCCGAGAGAGTGGAACTGGCTCTGTGGAGAAACGTAACATCCTGCGGCGAGGAGTCACGGAAATGAACAGGCCATGTAGATGAAGCAAGCTGAACAGGGTTTGACATATCCACCTCTGGTTCCACACTCTCAGCCACGGAACATCCCTGAAAATGCACACGTCTAGCATCAAGCTGGAGGCTGATCGGCCAAGCACGACGCCACGGAGTGCTTGTTGGATGTCAGTGACTGCTGAGGTGATTCGGCCGGCTAGTCTCGGTGGACTGACGATACCACGCACAAAGACCCTGGTGGACAATACTGATTAGAACATCAACAACGGGCCTGAAACATGTTGATCGTCCATCTTGTTGCGTTTTGTGTATGCAACGGACGAAGGAGAATCGCATGCTTAGTCAGAGATGCAGGCATCATTGTCCCCTTGACGGAAGATAAGATCCACGAACCACCGGAAGAGGATTATATTCTAATCTCATCTTCCAATGAGATCATGCAGTGAGTGTAGCTCGTCTTTTTTTGCAGGCTTGTTTCAACGCTCTGCCAACCCTCACCTGCTCATTGGTCGTTGTTCCTGGTCGTTGTTCAACAGCATGACTGAGCACATAGCCGCAATCCTTTTGCCCAGACCAAAAGGGTAACTCTGCCGTGTATGTGACACCGCTTGTTCAACGCGGGTGCTGGTTTCAATTGGTCTTGTATGCGGCCCCTGAGGCTTGCCTGATCGACCGCCTTCTTTGGGCTCCATATTTCTTTTGAGCAGGGACAGCACGTGGCGCACATGCATTCTACTCCGCGCATGAGGAAAGGTATATCAACATGTAATGCTGTCATCGTGCGGTGCTTCACTTTCTCGAGACCGCTTTGCTCATGTCTTTTCGGTGACGGTTCCTCAACATCTGTGTGGTGCTTACACGTCGAGGTCGACCGTTTTCCTCAATGGTCAAAATCTTGCTCTGTACTCCGTACGCAACTCGTTCATCTGTCGGTCCAAAAGTGATAGTGATAGTATGTGGGGTTCCTTAGGGATGGTGAGTCCGAATTGAGGCTGGTCTGCGGCTGACCAAACAATGCCAGCCCAGAACAGCTATTAGTTAGACTCACCCGTACTCGTCCTTTAGTGTCTGATGGCGTTCGTACGTACATACCGTATATCGCACATTCCTGTTGCTGAGTAGGACCCGACCTTTGGCTGATAGCCACAACAGAGTGGAGTGAGGTAGCAGTTCTAAATTTCGGAAGCCCACATCATTAAAACATTTTCGTCCCAGGCGGAGCCCAACGAATTGTCTGATCCAATACACAACTTTTCCTTGGCAGTCGTGCTCAACTGAGCGGGTTGTCTTGATCCCTCGCCTTAGGATATTTGGAACCGCTTGTGTGGACGCCATACTTTGATGCCAAACCCGAAGAAGCGCATGCACGTGCGAATATCGAGACCGCGTGGTCAGCATGACGATGAGAAGTAGGCAGGTCCAAACATGTTGTCATTGGTTTGACGAGTAAGGGTAGACCAGTTAAAGCAAAGGAAGTCGAATGACCTCGAGTCGAGTCAAAGGCATAGCCCCACTCGCGAACCGATGAGTCTGATGGAGTTGCCGAGCCCAGCGCGATAGCGTGGGATTCCACGACTCATCAGATGGCAGTGTACTGTGTAGGTGCGCTGCTCGGGGATGCCTCCGAGGAGCGGAAAGAGCGAGATTTCATGACTGACTCGTGAACCGAGCAAAGGACGTTGGAAAAGAGGCTTTCGAAAAAACATGAATCCCCAGTGCATCGGAAGCCCCGAGAAGTGAGGCTCTTTGGTCGCGTGCACGTCTTCTCTCGATTCAAACTGTATCGTGTGTGTAGCGACATCCTCCATTAATGCAAATTAGAGAGGATACGTTGAGCAATCTCTTTGGAAGCTGTCACAATTCGGACCCAGGGTTTGCGGTAGCCTGCTTGCTTCAGCATTTGAGAAATCAACCAGATCACACGTACAAGGCGTGAGTATGAAATCCTTATCTTATGCCGTGAAAGAAGTCACCGGATGCTTCTTTCCTGAAGCATGGATGCACGAGCATGCTTATCTCATCGTCCCGCCAAGCTTTGCTAAAACATAGTTTTTGAATAGGTAGGTACATCTCTCGAGTCAAGACTATTACCTGCTCGAATAGACAAAGGCAAAGCTCTAGTCAGCCCAGGCCCCTGCCCCGAATATGAATTAGAAGTAGGTACACCAAGACAATCTACTTTACGACAGTCGAGACCCCTCTAGGGAAGGGTGTCAAAGAATCTGATAGCATCAAAGACTAGACCTTGTCCGAGATTTCTCCATTGCTTGATCGCTCTTCATGTCTGACATGTACTCGAGTATCTCGCGCTCTGCATCACAAGTTCACAACCCAGTCAACATGTGCATCGCGCCGCGCCAGGCATTACGCCGATGAAGCACTCAAGAGTGTGACCATATCTATTAGTTGATTAAATCCCACGCACGAGCAACGCATCTACACATGCTTGTGGCCAACGAGAATAGCCTCGTTGTAACGAAAGATTCTTCGTATGCATCGTGCCCCTGATGTCAGGACAAACATCAACTGTAGACACCTGCCAGCACGCAAAAGTCAGCAAGTATATACATATAACGAACTCTGACGTCTGGTTGGCGGATGATGGTGACAGCATTACTGACAGGGGGCATGAGGGCAAGACGGGCGTCGACGTTCGAAACCCAGCTCGATCCTAGCCACCTCGCAAATGAAGAATCTAGGCTGCTCGTGCATCTTAGTGCCTGCATCAGACCATCTCTCTGGGGTTTGAGACCCCTATCAGGATTAACGCATGATCGAAGCACCACGCCATGTGTCTAGGATGCCACGATCCTCGCCTTCGCACTGCTCCGACGGGTGATTTAGAGCTTTGTCTTTGGCTCATCCATCGTGCAGGTCCCTGAGAAATGTCACCGACTGCATTGAGACGAAGTGATCCGTTAGATGCCGGCGCTACAGCCACGCAGTGTGGTACATGGAATTATTATTGTCCCTGCGCCTCGAGTGCATTCATGTCGATCACTTGTGTCGAATCCTTCTTCCTGCTCGAGTATCAGGTCGGGATCGCTGTCGGCCGACCATGCTGCGTTCAGAATGTAGCACTTCTCACTGTTTCATTTGCTCTCCAGCGGTAGGACAAATGCTGCTCGGAGACCATGTCAGTGTCATATCGCTCTTTACACAAAGCCTGGCGGGCGCGAGCTGTACCTGTGCCCAAGTAATCAGGCTGTGTATAAGAAATAGTGCAGAGCTTGAACTGGTGGAGAAAAGGCAACCTAACACTAGCCGCTTAGCAACCTACCCTATTATGTCTAGTGTGATCCGCATCGTTTACCGACCCTTAAACAGACAAAGCAACCCCTGCAACACGAGGCTTTTACCCGGAAGTGGTCGCAATAAGAGCTGATAACCTTTGAGTTCGATATACACTATTATTGGTAGGAACAGCATGGGTCGCTCAGACCCTCGAAAGTCTGACGCTGCAGCTGACTGTTGAACTCGAGCCCTGAAGTCACGGTCTGAAAAGAGGCGCCATGACAGCCACAGGGCACTGGAGGTTCTAGAAAGCAGTCTTGACAGCTTCTCGCAGGACAGCCCTAGGATAAGGGCTTTGCGAAGCATAGTGCGGCATGAGATGAACGAGGCGACAATCCATGTTTGATTAGACATGGCAAACAGGGATCTCTCGATATATCCAGGGAACTTTGTTGCAGTCGACGTGATTGAGGCGTCGGTGGTCGTCCAGTAAGGATGAATGCTCATATCAATCTCGCTCCTCGACTCTTGCCCTGTGCCGACACTGTGATGTGCTCAGACACCTGCAGGCGTTAAACTTTCAGCAGACCAAAGATACCTGCAAACTTGATGAAGATCTTGAATCCTTTCGCAGTCTTCTTTGTTTTGCCCGAGACCAAATGTCGTAGATTGATGGGGTTTGAACGGGCTTCGTTCAGGGGGACGGACCCAAGATTGGTGATCTTCCCGCAAATGTCCATGGTCAGCTGCATCTTGGTCCCCTGGCACGACAAAAACTCTCAAGACAATCGCATGCAGTACGCGTAGGCATATTATTGTATGGTTCGAGAACCATCTGGTGTAAACTTTGCGTGTTCGCTCGTGTTAATCGTAACTTTGATCGTCGCGTGCAGAAGTGGAACGCACGAGGGAGACATTCGCTGGGTACGTGGTCCCTCATGTCGTTGGACTGGCATTAGAGTTGCGATCCTTGGCGTTCGCGGCTCCTTTAGACCGTGGCTGGCCACATCGTACTCCTGCCACTCGCTTGTTTCGAGAGACGCGGATGCCTCGTTTGGTTTTGGCGCCTGGAAGACGGCTGCACGTCTAAACACAATCTCTCAAAACTCCCCTGTCAAAAATCCACGCAACGTCAGGCTTTGATGCCCGAAGCCCTAGATATTAACTTCGAGACAGAGTCGAGACACCGTACCAGACCGTCTGAGATGTGGCTGAGTCGTGCTCACCTGTCAAAGGACTCGAGAACGTCGATTCGCCAAACGTCTTCCAAAACACTTGCATGGGCGAAACTTGTTTCTCCTGCCTGCCAAGCGCCTGAAAGTGATGATCTAATTAATTAAGCAGACCGGGTGGAACAACAAGGGAAGGAAGGAAGGAAGGAATCGTAGCTGCTGTTCGAGTCGCGTCAACCACGAGAGTCTGAATCGAATTTTGCTACACAGCCATAGATTGCACTCTCTGTTCTCTTTCTCTCGAAACGATGTCACGATTCGCTAGAGACCCGGACAGAGCCGCCGGCCGGCAGGCGCCTAATTCCGAATCTTGATCGGAAGCAAAATGTTTGAGGCTGGCGACCAGTTCGCTGTTTGGACAAACGGGCGGACATAGACTGCTGGAAACCCTACTGCGGTCCGTATTCCCGCCTATCCAGACAGCTCGTTGTTTGATTGGATCTTTCCTGAACATAGTCATCACGTGCGTGCCTATAACCTTACTTATACTCCAAAACAATGTAATCCTTCACTTGTTATGCAGCAAGAAGGTAGTCAACCCGAGCAATCGATATCGATCGGCTGTCTTGCAGCTCGAGCGGATTCATCCCACCCCCGTCCAAATGACCAATTGCAAATCCTGGCTAGTCTTGGAACACTCTAGCCTACAAGGACTCACCGTTGGGCCTACTTCAAGTAGCTTTCGGCCTTAGGAGTAAGATAAAGCATGCAAAGTGGAAGTTAACGATTTCACTTCCGAATGTCACGCATGCACCATGGTAGTGAATCATATGCTTCGGAAGGCGCTTCGTCACAATCCAACTCAGCTGAGTGTGTACACGTGCGGTGCAAGGATCAAGTGGAGTGAACGTGTTCTGTCATCGGATCGATCCCTTCTGGCTGCATGCATTCGATGCGTAACAACCACATGTTCCGAATAAACACCTTAAAACCACAACTGCCGGTCGATCGCCAGCAATTTGGGATAGTTTGGTCGGCAGAGCACGAGTATGTGCCGAGTGCTGCAATCCCCACAAGCCGCCGCCGCCGTTAGACGCGTACTCGGGTCAGTCCTTGTTAGCTGGTTCGTCCGGCTGAGTAGAGGATGATCGTTGAGCATGATTTCTTGGGATGATCATTAATCAACGAGGACGGTCCCATCGCACCCTTCCCTGCTGTGGGGCCCGAGCCGCAACTTCATCTACCCTACTTCCATCACACACTCTCTCAAGTATTCGACCGTTGGTCCGGTCTCGGTCTACAGCCCGCAGACCCTTTGGTGGCACATCAGCCAGAAAGCCTTGTTCCCCTGACGAACAGTCTCTACGAACGCTCTACATCATCTCTGAAAGGTTGTTTCAGCCCTAGCACTGGCTGTTTTCGCGACGGTGAGCAGGAGTAATCTGGACAGCTCAAGGCAAGCCGTCTACACCCCAGTCTTGTGGAACGAATTCAACCTTTGAACGGCAACTCTCTGACCCGACAAGCACTTGTACTTTGTTGAGATTCATCTGCTGTTAAGCCACGACTGGCTTGTATGGTGACGGATCACTTAGTCCGAAGACGTGGCCGCAGGTGAAGAAGCTGCAACTCCCAGATTCTTTCGGAAGACTTTTTGTGAGCAAACAAACCCAGCGGTAGGAGCGATCCTTCTTGACGATGATGGATAACGGCCATTTCGGGCGTCTGCATAACAAAGTAGCAGTGTAAGTGACTGCCAAATCTGTCTGGTCCAGAGCTTCGACCAGTGGTCTCCGTTCGCACTATCCGGCTGACATACACTCAGTGTCACAGGTGCATCCTCGGGCATTGGCCGAGCAATCGCTCTTCGGTTCTCGAGTGAAGGTGCCCACGTAGTCTGTGCCGATACAGAGTCGTCTGCAGACAGCGACAGCGACTCTAGCGATGACGCAACACACATCGTTATCCTCAAGAGTGGCTGCAATGCGATCTTTGTCAATACGAACGTAGGGTACAGTCAAGATGTGGAGAACCTGGTGCGGACGACGGTGTCCCATTATGGCCGGCTTGACATGTACGTTCAGTCTCCTCGGAATCGATGTTAGACACTGACACGGCTTGAATACAGCTTCGTTAACAACGCCGGTATCACCTTCGACCTAGAAACGCTGCAGCCAATCTGGAGCGCCGACGAGGAATTGTGGGACGATATACAGCAAGTGAATTCGAAAGGCGTGTTTCTTGGGTGTAAGTATGCATCAAGGCAGATGATCAACCAAGACCCTCACCCGAATGGAGACCGCGGCTGGATTGTAAATGTCGCAAGTATCTTTGGGATGGTGGGAACGAGCAACTTTGCTAGCTATTGTGCTTCCAATGGTGGTATTGTCAACATGACAAAGGCGGTTGCGTTGGATTGCGCACCTCACAGGATACATGTCAATTGTATCTGTCCTGGCTGTGAGTGAGGGTGTCTTGAGTGGGTTAGCAGGTACTGATGCCAGATGTAGGGATCTCGTCCCAGATGACGAGCGAGGTACTGAGAGACGAGGAGACGCAGGAACACATAATCAGCCTGCATCCGTTCCGAGGATTAGGCATTCCGGACGACATTGCACGTGCTGCTGTGTTCCTAGCCTCGGAAGACTCTTCATGGATAACAGGAGTATGCATCAAAGGTCGATATTGGAAATATGTGCTAATGGTATCGCAGGTCGCACTGCCAGTCGACGGAGGGTACACGGCCCGGTAAAGTCCCCGAGAAACGCGTCCTTACATTGCCGAGAAAAATCATGATACCGGTTCAGAGAGCATGTCCAGACATAGAACCAACAAACACACGACTGGTGCTGGACAATGAAGAGTCGGATCCAGAGAGATTGGAAGGATACACATATACAGTTGGGATTCGAAACAGAGAAACATTACTTTTTCCCGTTCGAAAGCGTTTCTTCCACAGTGGTTGTGTTGGTATCTCCCTTCTCGTCCACTACCGCGGACTCGGCTTCAATGTGCTTCTGGACCTGCTCGACAGCTCTTTCGATCTCGAGCTCCATGCCCGGGAGGTTGAACTGTTCGGCAAGTAGCTTGCCATTCCACCGCTTGAGAAGCATGACATCCGAGGCATCGTTATTTGTCTGTTGGGTGACGAGTTCGGCAACTTGTTGGGATTCGGTTTCTGAAGGCAACGTTGCCTGCCTCGAGTGTTCTCGAGAGGGATGTATCAAGCCTGCGGCGTAGAGATTGTCCAAAGCCTTTGATGGAGCCATTTTGATCAAGGGTTCTCTACTGTTGATCAGAGCTTCCAGATACTTGGAGCCGTACAATGCTAAGAAGCAGTCAGCGAGTGAGTCTTTGTACCTCGGGCGAGTTGGCATGACGCAGCTGAGGGACACTGACCTTTAAAATGCGACCACGCGCGAAAAGCAAGATAGAATCCAGGAATGTTTGGGATGACGGGGAGTAGTCCAACCGGGATGGTAAAAGGCAAGCCAATCAGACTACCCCAAAACCTCTGCTTGTGCAGACCTTGTCTCTCAGTAGCAAGTTTTCTCAAAATGTCCGGAACCTTTTTCTGATCCAGGAAGCGGCCAGGAAAGACGATTTCGGTGGGCGTGAGGTCTGCAGTAGACGAGGGCAGCGTCTTGAGTCCCCACTCCTCGTAGGAGATGCGGTTGAAGACAACATTGCCGTAGTCGGTGAGCTTCTTCTTGTACTTGTTGGGCGAGTTCTCCCAGGACGCCCACGTCTCGTTGGCTTTGTTGACAATACGATCGTGGTAGGATAGCTTTCCGCTCGCGTTGACTTGAGTTGCGACGCGATCGCAATAGAGGAGCGTACGCCGCGTTGAGATGGGGAGGAGGAACAAGCGCATGCTGAATCGACGCTGTCACGGTGACTATGGAAGGAGCGTACCGTCGGTGAGTTTCTACCACTGGTGATAGGAAGAGAAGGAACGAGATCGCGAAATGTAAATGTGTTTGTACTACTTGGTGACGTAGCGCTCAGCCACAGCTCAGCCACACCTTGGACGCTCTCGACCACAAAAAATCATCTCGAGGCACTCGACTCGAGACAAGCTAACAACACAAAGCCCATGCTCACATCGATCCTCCACGTAGATCCATCTCTTTCCATGCGCTGTGACCTCCAGGTAGATCTGGAAACATCGAACATGGCCATTCTGGGAAGAACGAGCTGTAAGTAGAGATAGACGTTTATAAATAGATATATGAAACATGAATAGCATAATTGACTACAAAGGAATATGATGCTTCGTCTTTCCTAACTAACGAAGACGTTCCACCACTCTGAGTACACTGATGACAAAAGTGAAAAGCCACGCTATCAAAGCAACAGCCAAAACGCCAGATAGCCCCTGTTGTGACCGACAGATACGAGGAGAAGCAGGGCAATTTGATAAAAGAGATTCGTTGTGGTCGAAGCAGGCCCAGCGAGGATCGTCCAATGCGTCTAGAGCCAGTGACAGATTTGACGAGTAAAAAACGATGAAAAACAAATCCACTAGAAGGAGTGACACCTTTGCTGTGGCACTTCGGAGTCCAAGCCTGTTGCAAAACCAGTCAGCAAGATTCATGCTCATGCTCAGCACGGGAATCACTCACGGTTTGCTCAGATATTCGTCCCATGTGATGTAGCCGATATAGGGCACGGCAACGCTATCCAAGACGATGGCCATGTATGTCGAGGCGCGCTTGCTACATGGGCCCTCGCCCTGGCGGTTGACTGCGTCAGCCTCGTGAAACACCCTGGCACCCAATCCGAGAGCGGCCACAGTAAAGGTAAGAACGATGAGACGGAAGACAAGGGGAACAAAAGGATTCTTAAGGATGATACGCTGCTAAACGTTAGAAGACGACAGAAACACAGGGCGAGATGCACAAGTACCTTTATACGCGCAAAAGTTTTGGACCGTTTCTCCGGAGTGAACAGCCATAGACCCTTTGTTTTCTCCAAGGGTTTCTCGGGTTCGGCAGCAGTCCAGGTAGTGGTGAGATGAGGCATGTTTTCGTCCATCCAGGCGTCAGATACAAGTCTGGCGCCAGGCACGCCTCTCGGCTGAGGCCCCGACAGCATGTAGGGAAGCCATCTCTGCTGATTGGTATCTATGGGCTGGTCCAAAAGGGGAGGCTCGGCAGAACGTATGTGATCCCACTTGCGGCCAGGGGCCTTGTGCTGAGTGGGTGGAGCGGGGAGATAGTGATGAGAGGCGGGGACGGCGTTTACAGGAGGGAGGAGGCGCTGTGTCTGGTCGACCGACTCATCGTCGCTGTCGTCTTCGGTATGGACCCATGGCGGGATGGAGCGGACAATGCGGTTGTCGGCCGACGAAGAGTCGCGCAAGACGTGGTTGGAAGCGTTGAGAGTCGACGACTGCGAGTCGGGTGCTTGGTTCGAGGCGGAAGCAGGGAAGCCCTGGGATGGCTGCATCGCCGGGCTATGGCGACGGCGACGACGAGAAGTGCACGGGGGTCGCGACGGCTGCGGCTGGTGATGTGCGGGTAGAGCGGCTTGACTTTGTTGCGATGGTGACACGACGCGGCATGGCCGCACTGCTCAAATAGATCCAGACATCAAGAGGTGCGCAGAGTGCAAAGAACTTGCTGCAAGCTCGTCAAGACGTGTAGCACGTCGCAACGATCGTCTCCGGAACACCCGCCATCAAACTCCCAAACACTCATCGTCACCAGCCGTCGAAAAGGTAAAACGTGCCGCGCCAAGCTGGACCAGCTTTTGTCAAAGCCCCATTTCATTGTCCTTGTTTTTTGAACCAACTGCAAGGACGACGCATGCTTGTGTGTATTTGTCTGCTTGTGAGTCTGACTCCATAATACAGCATGCTGCCATGTCTCCCTCAGAGCGCATCACGAGGTTTCCGCTGTTGCTGGTGTGAACGCATTGAGGTCAGATCCATCCCGCAATCTCCGTATTTGAACCTTATAGCGTCACAGGTTGGCAACAGTATTGGAACAGAATGAGCTGCTTGGTGAAAAGATGCATGAATACGCCATGACTTTAAAATGAAATAATTACTGAATGTTCCGTGGTATCTACTGCGTCTCTTTGATCCTTTTCCATAATGACACACCGTTTGTAAATGAATTTTTCTAGTGCTCGAGAAGTCTCAAGCTACCCTGGACAACAACGTTCTCGAGGATGGAACCCGGAGGAATGTCGATGGTCTGACCCTCGCTGGCAACGATGATGACGGTACCCTTGAAGGTGACGCCGCGGCCGAGGTTGACGGGACCGGTGATGGTCAAGTGGTCGAGCTCGAGGATCTTGGGGATGCTGGGGATACGGCTCTGGAAGCTCGAGACCTTCTTGAAGTCACCACCGAGCTTGATGAGAGGAGCGGGACCGAAGCGGTTGGGGTCCATGATGAGCTGGCCGTGCTTGAGGGTGTAGAGGTCAGACTTGACCAGCATCAAGTCGGAGCAGGTCTTGACGGGAAGGAAACGACGGCGAGGGACGTTGACACCGTGTGCGTTGTGGAAGTGGCGGATGGCGGCACCGACGGCGGTCTCGAGCTGGACGATGCTGACATCGGCCTCGCCCTTCTTGTCGGCGGGGATCGACTTGCCGTTGGGGATGATCTCCATGGCGAGCTCGTTGTTCTCGACAATGCGCTTGACGGCGCGGAGGTTCATCCAGATGTTGTTGGTGTTGAAATACTTGAATTTCTTGATCGACTTGAACTCGTTGACGTGCTCCTTGGGAACCTGGGCGATTTCAAGAAGACGGGCCTGGCCCTCGTAGTCAATGATGGTACCACCCTTGACATCGGCCTTGGTCTTGTCGGTCAACTCCATGATGTACTCAGCCTTGGTGTCAACCATGTGCTGGAGGATCTTGAGGTCGACAACAGCGCCGAGATTGTCGGCGTTGGAAAGGAAGACAATCTCGACACCGCGTTCGAGCAGCTTGTCGAGGATGCCGGAGTTGTAGAGCGACTCGAAAACGTCACCGTGACCGGGAGGGTACCAGTCAGAGATCTGAGAGTTGGCCGACTTGGGGGCGGGGAGGAGCGAGTCCTTGAGGACACGGGGGTATCTCGACTGGTTGAAGGTCATGATGTCGATGTTGTGGCCCTCGTACTTCTTGATGATGTTGGCGGTGTCTGCGTCGGTGTTGAACGAGTTCATCAAGACGAAGGGCACGTTGACGCCGTAGGTGCGGTTGAGGTACTCAATCTGTCTGACCGAAAGGTCGAGGAAAGACATACCGTCACGGACCTCGATGACCGACTTGGGTCCAACGCAGCCCATGGAGGTACCGAGACCACCGTTGAGCTTGAGGACGGCAAGCTTGTTCAAGAAGTCGACGGACTCCTGCTGGGGCAGGTCCTGGTAGGCGACGACCTGCTCGGGCTTGGGAGGAGCAATGCGGGACCACTCGATCTCGTTGCCCTTGGCCTTGTCGTTGAGGTATCTGCGGAAGAGAGCGAAGAAGTTGTCCATCTCGGTCTCGAAACGCTATTGGTCTGCATTAGAAGCTGAAAACGCACAGCGGCTCGAAACTCAGCAAACTCACCTGCTTCTCAGCGGGGTCGGTGACCGAGTCACACAGGTTGTTCAGGGCATTGCGCATCTGCGAGGCAGCGACCGAGGTCGAGGTGTTCTCGAAGGCCTATTTGCATTTGGTCAGCAAGATTGCAAAGTCGAGCTGTAAAGCTGCGGGGCTGGCAAATGCTAGCATCTCGACTACGCCACGGTACGTGGGGCAGTCAAAGATGCCAAGGAGCTGTGTGCGTAAGATCAGAGGCGTGAGATTGAAAACGCATGCAACAGAGCGGGGGCCGAATGCTCGTGTCAGCTCAGCAAAAGCTGAGAAGAGGGACGGGCGAGGTCCCCCACCAGGTAGCAGCAATATTCAGCTTCTCTGCCTTGAAACAGCGGCACCGTGTCCAGACAAAACATTCGCAACCAGCTCATGGAGGGGCAGTCAACGTACAACGTGAGATTGGGTCTTGCCGTGGTGTCTCTTCTCGAACTCAGCGCCGCCATTGGGCTTCAGGTGGGTTGCCATCTCGGAGGACATGAAATGTGGATGATGTGAAACTGAATTGAACTTCAAGCTCAAGAGTTAGAAACTGCTCGCGGAGACACGAAAGGTGGACAATTGACAAAACTCACAAGAAGGACAACTCAGAAAAAGGATGGATGGGAGAAAGGGAGGAGAGGGAAGGAGGACGGCTGAAACGAGTGCGCCAGGATCGTCGACTTTATAACCTGCCAGCTCCGCCTTGGGTTCGGGGCAACGACACAATAATAAATTATTCGCGGAAGCAATCACAGCCTTGTCAGAATCGGGTTACAGAGCTACACTAACGCCAAGTCTACTTTTCCCCGCCGCAGCACGTTGAGAGTCGAGCTTCAACAACTCGAGCTTCAACAAGGGGTTGGGCGACCTACTATTGGATGACGAAAAAGCACTGCGGCAACGCATCTGTTCGAGACACTGCTTCCTGACGTAGCTTTGCGTCGATACAATTGCAACGGCTGTATGTATTGCTCAGGCTGATTCCTTCGAGACCCAATGGCCGTTGAATAAACCGTTCTTCACTACCAACTTGAGGACTGCCCATACACAGTGTTGCACCACCGCAAACAAACACTGCCGTCGCGACAAGTAGGCAGAGCTCCACCTTGAAGCCTCAGGAAGTTCACGAACTGATCCGACCGAGATTAAAGTGGAACATGGGGATGTCCAAGCGCAGCTATTGAGGACAAATTCCTTGCCGGCTTCTGGAAGGGCTGAACTGTAACTCAGCGGGCTTCTGGCTGTAGCGAGAATCGAGAGACACATTGCAAAAAGAGCCGAGTGCAAAGCAGCGTCGAGAGCAGCAAGCTCCTCCCAACAACGAGACGCTTCCGAAGAAATGCTCCAGAAGCTTCTCTACAAAACGCACGCCGTAACTTGAAACTCGGGGGGCAAGGGCGATCGACAGGACCGGGCGTGCGTGCGCGGCTTGCCCGTGGCGGACCGTTTCTATTCTTGTGCGGTGAGCTGAGCCCGAGCTGTATGTGGCGGACGTCAACAAGTGGCGCGTCTTCTGGACTGGTGAGATGCTCGGGTGGCAGACACAGCAGCTGCAAGCCTATTCTCGCCGAAGAAGCAGACGGTTGAACGCGGTAGAAGACAAAGTTGCGGCAGGCACTCGGTTGAGCCCGTAAGGTGGCGGCTTGCGCGAAGCTTGCACCTCTTCACCTTTCTGTTGCATGACTATTGGAAAGTCAATAGGGGGTTTAAAATGTGATTGCAGCTGAGCGTGATTAATGTATCATGCCTGAAATAAAGAGAAACAATGTCGCCAGCACATCATAGAACCTCCCCCCTGCTATATCGAGAGTCTCTAATCAAACCGGGTATTTCATCTGTAGGAACGCCTCGCTACTCCACCAATAAACAGGTGTGCAGAAACCCATGCAGGAACCAAAACTCAATGCAAGCCTCCTCCCGAATGCAAGTGCACACGCAGTGCCAATACAAAACAACCAAGCAACTTTGTCATTATCATCTCACTTTGCTCATGACCGTCTCCATTCCTCGTTCAACTTCGACTTCGGCAGCCCGAGCCTTGACAAGTCCTATCAAAGATCTGTCACAATCGTCACGAGTTCTCAAAACAGCCTCGACCCAACCGATTTGCAGGTCCCAATTCTCTCGCTTGAACTGTTCATATGCATCCGCGACTGCAGGTCCTTTCTCAGCGTTGAGAAGCTCGACAAATGCGTTGACGGCTCTCCATTTGTCTTTGATGGCAGGGAAAGATGCCTCTTGAGTCGAGAAGAAGTTGAACACGGTCAAGACGTCGTCCTTGATCTTCTCGTTGAAGGGATCACCGCGTCGGAACTTGACTCCACGGTTACGAATGGCTGAGAGGTAACGGACCAGCAGTTCATCGGCAAGCTCTTCAACAAGAACGTCTCTCAGAGAAGGATGTAAGACATCAGAGTAGTCGGCCAAATAGTCTTCAAAGGTCGATATTATCTGAGCCATTGCCTTCTTGTTGTACCAAGCAGGAGTGAAGAACTCAGAAAGAATACCGCGGAAGTCAACCGAGAAGATGAGAGATGTGAAGAGAGATATACAATGCGTGCCAAGATCGACATAGCCGTCACGCAAAGTGTCGAGCTCGGTGTTCGATGAAAGTGCGTACGCCGGCGTGACTATCGTTTCGTATTCGCGTCTGAAGGTCGTGAGGTAGGAAATTTGCCCCTGGTCTTCTTGATCATCAATGCATGCAATTTGATCGTTGGCGATGGCCACCAGCCAATCTTGCAGAGGCTGTAGGCCTTCTTGCTCAGCCTGTGGCATGGTAGGCGATGTATACTTTTGAGTTTCGGTGTCGATAAGTTGCTGCCACATGGACTGCCTCGATTGCAGAGCGCGCATCATGGACTCGACTACGCCTTCAACAACATCAGGTCTGTCAGAAGACGACGCTACCGTTAATTGTTCACGGAGCATACGCCACAGATCGCCCAAAGTCTTGGTTCGAAGGTGACCTTCAGCGTCTGTATCCAGTGTGTTCTCTTTGCGTTCCAAGAACGTCTGCCGATCAGTAGTTGACATTCGGTCCATCCATTGCTCAACAGCATTAGTGATGAGAGTTCTGTATTCGCGGATGATGTCTGCTTCTCTGTCATCGATGACATGAGGGTGAAGTTGGTCGGCGGATAATCCAAGCTTTTCCATTTTTGTATAGTATTTGGCAACCCAATGGACAATGGCCAGCATGTGGGGAGGATTCAGTTGGTCATCCTGGACCTTGGATACGAGAAAGTCGTGCATGAGTCTGTGATATATGCCGACGTAGGTCTTGAAGATTCGCCACTTTTTAGGCATGAGGCTTTGCATGCCCAGCTTGACGGTGTTGAGGTCGTTAAAGTACCAACGCACGCTCTTCTCGAGCTTGTCCGGGTCCTCGAAGAACGTCTCTCCAGCTTGATCGAATTGCGCCTGACAGTTGTACTCGATGGCTTTGAGAAACTTGTCTTTGTAACCGCGCAGTTCTTTTTGGCCAGCATTCATGGACTTGAAGCGAGAGGCGAGATCTTTGAATTCGCGGTGGGCATGCTGAAGCGCCTCAACCTGGCGGTCTTTCTCCTCTTCCTTCTCGACAATTAAGGCCAATCTTACAATGATACCATTGTTGCCCGACTGAACCAGGGGGATCAGATTTAGACATGCGGTACCCACGTGCTCGTCAAACCAGTCAATCACATCATCCAGCCTGGTGAAGTGGTCTTGCAACGTGGCACCTGTTTCCCCAAGCTGGAGGTTGTTTATGAGCTCAGTGCCCGCATCTTCGGTCGAGGACTTGATCGAGTCCAGAGCAATGTCCCGAATGTCGCGTAGTTTGGTGAGGCCGTAATGTATGGCAAGAAGATTGTCTTGATTCTCGGCGTTTTCGTCATCCTCGCGGAGCAAGTTTTCGAGCTCGTCCAGATTGTGACCAAAAGACTCGATTTGAGCCTTCATGTCCTCGACCTGGGCAAAGTTCCGATGTGTTTGGGCAACCTTGTCGACAAAAGGAAAGTCTTGAATCATGTTCTGGGCCTCGACGCACAGTCGGTCAATCTTGATCATCTCGTCCTTGATCAAGTTGACAGTATGTTGGCCATTATTGATGCTGGACATGCCTTGCTGAGTGATTTCGAGCTGCTCCTTGAGCCCTATACGTAGCTGGCCATCGACGGCGGCCTTCTTGCGTGTGAATTCATTCTTCAACGACGAGATCTTTTCCAAATCATCAGGATACCGCAAGAGCTCGGCCAGCCTGTTGACAACATCATCCGTGTCATTCATAACGAGTTTCGACGTGTACAACTAACTATCAAGAAAGCAGCAACTCGAAGACGTGAGGAGCACACGGAGGTGGATCGAGTGAGTTGCGGGGATCGGCGAAAACGAATGGGCGGCGGGCCGACATCATCAATTGCTGCTGGCGGCCGCCATCAGCTTTTCTCATTCACTGTCTGTTGCGCAACTTCGATCGTGAGTAGCAATCAAGACTTCGTGCCGCTACCGACGACGTTGCTAATGCTCGACAGACAGCCATGTCGTACTTCCGCATCACACTCCTTCGCTCGTCGATCGGTCTGCCCAAGCAGGCGTCGGGCGTCCTCAAGGCCCTCGGCTTGCGCAAGCGCATGAAGACCGTCTACCACCCCGTTTCGCAACAAGTCGCCGGTCAGATTTTCGCCGTCAAGGAGCTCATCGACGTCCAAGAGGTCGACCAGAAGTTCTCTCCCGCAGAGCTCAAGGAACTTAGGAGGCCCGACTCTGGCTTCTACGTCGAGAGCCGCGTCCAAGATCAACGCATGGATTGATTGCATCCAACCATCCAACACTCAAACTTCCCATCGACATTGCCTGCGCCATTCACGTATGCCTGTCTACATCAGTCGGGAGGCCACATCTACCATCTCGAGTTCAACATAAGATATCCCATCCTGTTCAAGGCGCATAAGGAGGAAAGACATGATTTTTCTTTGGGAGTGAGGGACTTGCTTCATTATTTATTTTGGGGAGCGCGAGGGACAGCAACAATTAAGAGTTGCCACAACAGATCTTGCACACGTCCGCGTGCGTTCTTTCAAAAGCACTGCCATTGTGGACATACAATCTCATTGTATATTAAAGTGGATGCGCAGTCATGGATTCTGCATGGTCGGGGATTATATGGAAGGAACATGAAATGAATCAAGCAGTTATAGGTTCCGTCGTACTTGTCTCAGCTGCAGGTGCTGACGGGGTTTCGGCAGGGGCACGAGCGGCCGCGGCTGCGTTCAACCTCTGATCGAGGGCTTTCAAAGCAAGTGCTCTCCTCCGCTCTGCTTCTTCTCGCCTACCTCCCGCACGTCCTCCTCTTCCGCCAGTCATCAAGCTGGGCAGTCCACCTTCTGCTCGTGCCGAAGCTTGTTCGTTGCTTTGATCAACTGCTTCCTCGGAGAATGGCACACACAGCCTGAGAGCCACCATTGTCTTGTAGATCGAATCGGCCAAGGGATCGAGGAGGACCTGGATCGAGTCGGGGAAAAAGTGGCTAAAGGCGAAAGTATCGCTAGCATCGCCCTTGATGACAGCCTCCTCGCCCGTAGCAGTTGTGGCCAGCAGAGGTGCAACTCTGTAGAAGCGCAAGTAAATCCAAGAGGTCAGGAAACCCAGCCACGACAGGAAGAAGGCAGTGTCGGTACCCAGAAGCGGGCCAGACAGACTGTTCAGCAGGACGAAGACAGCAGGGAAGTGCTTGACACGGATACGAATCGAGGCACGAAAGAGGGAGACGGTGTGTTCAGGCACGAGCTGCTTGAAAGCGACGAGGAAAGCGGCTTCGAGGGCAACGTTGCCATTGATGATGGTGTTGCTGATTGTGTCAGCAAGATGATCTGTCTTTGACGGACAAGCATAGACTCACGCTCGAATCTGACTGCCCGTGACAGAGTACCACAGGGCATAAACAGCAAATGTCAAGAGATTTGGGATCATGGTCACAAACAGGACAAACTTGGCGAATTCTTGACTGGTCCAGGCGCGTTCGAGGTAGCGACCTCCATAGAAGATGGTTATGGCGGATATGGCGAAACTGACGAGGTTTGTTTCAACCAGAGCAGCGGTAAAGGTAGTCCATGGGTATTTCAGCGACTTCGCAGGGATGATGGCCAGGGCAGGAACGGCCTGGACGCGGATGAGACTGCGCACGCTGAATGAGGCATTGAGCAGAGAGAGCAGCAGCAGGAGCAACAGGAGGGCGCGAGTCAGCGGCGGCAGATTGATGCGGATGGGCATGGCGACAAGGAAGGAGCGGCCTTGGTCGAGCTCCGACTTGCAATCAATCAACACAGCAGCTTCCCTGTCGCGCGTCAGCCCCCACATGTTTTGGCTCGACGCGGGGCGCAGGGTCAGCGGAGCGGAAGGCGCGGAGCGGACACTAAGGCAACTTGGCACGCCGGTGCAACTGGCTGGTCCTTGCCAGTCGAGGTTGGTCGCATGGCGCATCGCATCGCATAGCATCGCACACAGTCTTTGTCGCTTGCATTAATTGCAGAAGTGTCTTTGTCGTCGGTATCTGCACATCGCTGGCAGCAGGCTTCCTCCAGTCGCCATGGGTGACGGAGCTCTGGGCTCGGACCACATCAATTACTTGATCCTCCGCTATCTACAAGAAGCAGGACACGAGAACGCGGCCAAAGCCCTGCACCAGGACTGGCATCGCCCGCAAGAGTATGGCGATCCCGAGAAGCTGCCGTTTGCGCCTCTGGTCAAGCAGCACGAGCTGGTACACATCATCCAGGACGCCATCTTCCACGACCAACTGCTGGCCCAAGTCACCAACCAGTCGCGACGCTTCAACTTGACCACTAGACAATTTACCCACCGCGCCTCGACCGACAGACGCCCTTCTACGAACCAACATGACTTCCCCCTCCCTCCAGCCAAACGCTCACGCAAGAGCAACGACGACCTCAACCCAGACAGCATGCAGATCGACCCTACACCACAAGACGACCACCAAGACGCACATGGCCAGCCGACACCCGACGCAAACGAGCCGGACCACATCCCCACCACCTCGTCTGCCACGCAAACTGACAAGAAGCTCAAGTCAAAGTCCGAGACCATGTACTGGGCCTTGGACCAACCCGACGCAAACATCATGCATGCTCTGTGGAACCCTCAGCTCTCCCAGTCTACTCGCTTGCTCACTGTGGGCGAGTCCCTGTGCCGCTTTTACGATCTGCCGCACCAGACCAAGAACGGCCTTCAGCGTGCTCACCACACCGATGCCGAGACCATGCCCAAGGGCTCTGTCATCACAGCTGCCTGTTGGCATCCATCTGGCCGATATGCCACTTGTGCTCTCGACTCTACACGCCGCCTGCCAGGAGGTCGCCATGAATCAGTGAGGTCCATGTTCGATGCCACTGTACAAGGCACCAAAAGATTTTATGATCTACACGGTTATCTGCTCCAGCATTCTGCCATCATTGTGGCTTTGCGTTACAACAACTCTGGCACACGCCTGCTGAGTGTTTCGACAAATATGAAACGCGGTCTGGTTGAGATCTGGGATGCCAGTCAATCCGGCACTTCACTAGACCCTGTAGCTGTCAAGCTCTTCAATCAGCCTGTCATTGATGCCGTCTGGGCTTCTGATGACTCGATCGTTGTATGTGGTGAGAACCGTCTTGATTTCTATCAGATTCATGATGCTTCGCTTCCCAATGGCGCTGATGCCAACGGCGACTCTTTTGCCTCTACTGGCACCAGAAATTTTGCTCTACAGTATTCGCATCCCACAGATAAGCAGTGGGACAAGGTACGCTATGACTCTGTGAACGGTGTTGTTGCTGCAACTTCAACATCTGATGATTGCACAATATTGCTCGCCAAGACTAGCCCTCGATGGGTTCCTCTGTCTGGCTTTCCCACCGAGGGACCTGCCAGCAAGCGTGCTACTGCCATGGCATTCCAGCCAGTTGACACTGCAGGCGATGCCGGCTCGACATTGCCAAGACGTCTAGCCGTGACTCACGACTCTGGGCTCGTAAGAGTCTACAGGGTTTCGTCCAACTTGTGCGAGACCCTGCACGAGTTTACCATGGGTCCTCACGAAGCTGCGTTGGCTTTATCATGGTCACCCACAGGCTCTTGTCTCGCCGTGGCCAGTGAAGAGGCTGTGAAGATCTGGGACCTCAACGCTGGATCTGTGCCTCTGCTCACATGGCGAGCGGCTGCAACACACTGGTATCAAGGCGACGAAAACAACTTGCCCAACGGCGACGAAACGGGTGATGAACCGAGTCTGAATTGGGATGCCGAAGGCAAAAGACTAGTGTTTGCAGTGGGCCGTAAAGTACGTATATTCTCATGCGTGTGCTATTGTCAAAATTGCTAACAGTCCTGAAGATGGCCGCTATACGTTTGTTAATGCCTTCCAAAACTGCCGTAACAAAAGACGAGTTCGCGCTCGTAGACTAGAAAGAGTCTTGTTCTTACAGAAGCATTGAAGGAAAAGCGGAAAAAAGTCATGGTCATTTTTTGTCAGATACCCCCCACCTATTGAACAGCTTTATGATACACAGAAGGAGCGCCTCAAGATAGATCCAGCTATTGCAGCGCCCTCGGCTTTGGACAATTGATATGCAAGCCTGTCTTTTTGACGCACTTTTCCGTCGTTTGATCACAAAAGACATTGTCTGCAAGGGACTAGCGTCCACCTGCCTGTCGAACATGATGTGTCTCTGGTCAAGTTGCCAATGGGGAGGTGTAGAGCCAATCCTCTGATGCCTTATTTGCTCATGGCCTCCAAGAATCCCTCGCCTCCCGGCTTAGTCTCGACAGCCTTGAACTTGTCGCCACCATCCAAGCCCTTCTCTGCCCGCTCGTAGGCCTCTTCACTTCTGTCAGTCAAGGTATTCAACTCCTCTTCCGAAAGCAACCCTTTAGTCCCCTCTTCAAGCTCCACTCTCTCGCCATCCTGCTGTTCCAGCAACTGCTGCAACTCGGCAAACTCAGCGCCCGACACCTCGCCCGCGCGCATCGACCTGAATTTACCCTTTTGAATGACCAGTTTCTCCAATCTGCGCTTCGACTCTGCTTTTTCGAGCAATAGTGTTTCCACCGTGCCTTTGGTTGCGAATCTGTATACGATGACTGGTCGTGTTTGTCCGATGCGGTGGGCGCGGTCTTGTGCTTGCAAGTCTTGCTGCGGGTTCCAGTCGCTGTCGAAGAGGAGGACAGTATCTGCGGCTGTGAGGTTGATTCCTTGGCCGCCTGCGCGCGTGCTCAAGAGGAAAATGTTGGTTTTCGAGTCTGGCGAGTTGAATTGGGCGATTTGGTCTTGTCGGTCGGGTTGCGAGACGCCGCCGTCGATGCGGCTACATTTCCAGTTGCGCAGGACTTCGCAGTATGTTTCGATTAAGTCGAGTTGGGTCTTGAATTGACTGAAGATGAGGACCTTGTGGCCGCGCTCCAGCAGTGTGGGCATCAGGGAATCTAGCAGCAGCATTTTGCCGCTCTCGGTCACCAGTGTTTCGTCCACGTCGCTGTTGTCCTCCTCCATGAAAGGATAGAAGAAATTATGGGGCGAGTTGCAGCAGAGGCGCAATTGCAGCACAGGGTTCTGCAACTTCTTGGCTCCGATCAGTTTTTTGGCCAAAGCCAGTGTCTGGGCTTGTTCCTGGGCTTCCTCCTCGCTCGGGTCGAGCGACTGTTCTTCTTCCTCTGACTGTTCGTCTTGCACTTGTTTGAAGTAGGCGGTATCAGATAGCTCCTCGTAGTTCTGGGCTTTCTTGGCTCGTCTGCTGCCGCGAGCACTAGCTGTTGTAGCTGGAGTAGACGCCCGACTAGACTTGACGCTTTTGTTGGGTGTAGCGCTGCTGTCCTCAGGTCTGTTACGTTTGAGGCTGGCACCGCGAGTGCTGCGAGGTGTGTTTGTTCCACTCAAGCTTTCAACGGCTTTGTTTTCAAGGTAGGCACGACTGTTGCCCTCGAGAATCTCCTGGTAAAGCTCACGTTGGGTGGCTGTGAGAGGTGCGTAGAGCACGTACTCGCGCTTCTTTGGGAGAGAGGTTTCGACGTCTGTCTTGATGCGGCGTAGCAGGAAGGGCTTCAGGATTGCGTGGAGCGATGTTACTAGATTAGTCTTGCGCTCTTCGGATAAGATATCCTCATAGCCATTGCGTTGGTTCAGAGCGGAGAAGTCGAACCACGACTCGAAAGACTCGAGCTTGTCAAAGATGGTAGGCATGAGGAAGTGCAGCAGCGACCACAACTCGGTCAGGTTGTTCTGTAGCGGCGTTCCAGTGATCAGCAGTCGGTTGGCTGACTGATAGGACTGCAGCTCTCTGATCAATCGACAGTTCAGATTCTTGATGCGATGGCCTTCATCGATGATGATAAACTTCCAGCCATAGTTTGCGAGAAACTTGCGGTCGTTCATGCAAATCTCGTAAGAAGTACAGATGACAGGAAAGTCTTTGCTGCCAGGGTTCTTGAAGTTCTTCCGACGTATTTCTTCTCTTTCTTGCTTGGATCCATGATAAAGCACAACTGGAATCTCCGGCGTCCATTTGTGAAACTCATTCACCCAATTGCTTGTTGTGCTCAGGGGTGATGCGATCAAGAATGGTCCATATGTGCCCTTCTCGCGCAGAAAAGCGAGGAATGAGATTGTTTGGATGGTCTTGCCCAGGCCCATCTCGTCGGCCAAGATACCATTCAATCCGTTCTCGTACAGTGATGTGAGCCACTCAAGACCTTCGAGCTGATACGAGCGCATCAATCCACCGCTCACAAGAGCCGGCTGCTTGGCAGATCGCAAGTTCTGCACACCAATGCTGCCGGCCTTGACATCAGAGTCAGCTTCCTCAGCAAGGGCTTCGTTTATTGATTTGTCGCCAGCTTTGGCCTTCAGGTCGTCTTTGTTGAGGTAGTCCGAGATTTTGCCATTGCTAGATTTGGGTTTGGCTGCAGTTCCCCTGGCCGATTTTCTTCGGCCTCCGGGTGCTGGTTGCTCTGTTGCTTCCTCTGACGTTTCTTGTACAGATATTGCCGACCGAGTAGCTCTTTTTTGACTGACCTCGGCTGCTTTCTCTGCCGTCTCCTCCCGCTTCAAGGCGCGTTTCTTTCCCTTCTCATCAGTCGCTTGCGCCTCCTCTTCTTGTCTTTGCATCTGAGCGAGCATGATGGTCGAGTACAGCTTGCTCTGATTCAACAAATACTCAAGGGCCTTGAACTTTGTATCGACGACTTTCTTGCCACCTTTCAGGTCCTTTTGTCTCTCTGCTTCGAGCTCCTTGTCGCGTTTCTCTTCCTTACTTCTTCGGGCTTCTGCCATCTTTGCTTCTTCCGCCTCCATGTTGGATGAGATTTCGCTCTTTTCGGTCTTCAGTGTAGGGATTGTTGGCTTTGCCTCCTCGGCTTTGGCAGCTCCTCGAGAAAGGCGAGCCATGATGATGGTAAATCTGCTTTAGGAAAATCCAGTTTTGTAGCAGCTGTTCAATTGAGATGTCGACGACGAATTGATGATGAAAATGGGAGAAGTTGCTGATACATTTTCCCCTTTGCTCTTTCCAGTTCTTTTGAGACGAGCGCGGAACGTGTTCCTGATGACGTTCACGCGTTCCATTGGCGATTGACGCGATCTAAATTGCCGATCACAGATCTTGGATCGACCAATAGGATTCCACTCTCTTCTACGTCTTGCATATCATCTTTCAACATTTGGTACATGCCTGGTCAATCCATGTGCGTAGCTGAAAAGTTGATAGAACTTCTCAAATCACGAGCAACAATCCCATTGTTGTCGAGGTGTTTGGGCCATAGGAACTCTCACTTAGAGTATCCGACGTCTAGGACAACTCTTGCTGATTATCCTTTGGAGATAACTCTGTAACTTGGTTTACTTGTGCAAAGCTTCTATGTATGTGCTACTAGATCTTCCTTTTGAGAACTTGAGAACAGTGAAACGAGTCTTGACGATCAGGAACCCAAAGGACATGGTTGTTGCACGAAGCCGTTCAAGAACTCATTTACAGAAAACTTCAATTCGACGTTCTTCGCCAACAGGGTCTCAAAAAGCACTGAGCTCAGCCAGATAAGCCAATGAATACCACTGGGAGGTTCTGTGAAAGTTTTCACCAAGCACTTACACGTATGGGCGAGTAATACGCATATCAAGCATGAAAATCATTGCCGATAGTGTGACCCTGGCCACAAGGTAGAGCCATAGGCGTACTACCAAGACCATGACTATTATCAAGGTGAAGACACGCGAGAAGAAGACAAGAGAAGATATGCGAACGATGACAACAGTTCAAGAATCGCATATCCCGCATATTCCAATTCAGGAGCACGAGGTGAAACTGTACAGACCTCGCCCATCCATTCTATACTCAAACAATAACGATTCACCGACTATTCCTCTTTCCTTTCATGCCTCATTCGTCATCAAAGACGCTTTCTCAAGAGCTAATTGCAAGCTATGTGGTTGCCGCCCTGCGCTCGTCAAAACTTCCACCATCTTCTCTCAGGCTATCAGCTCTTTCCTCATGATCGGCCATCTCGAGCGCCTGCTCAACACCCCTCGTGAAATGTGACTCGCCTCCACAGACCTTAACAATTCCGCTCGCAAGCATGAGTTTCCACACCTGAGATCTGCGGCTGGGAACCCGGCAGAAGAAGACCCTTGTGCCACGCTCACGATACCCGGTCACGATTTCAAGAAGGACTTGGGCAGCTGCAGGGTCCAGGGATGTCACGCCGTGAACGTCGAAAACCACATTGCGGTTATGCTCTTGGTGACGCACGCGAGGCAGGGCAGGATGGGCAGCACTAGTGCCATGAGCCTCGAGTCTCCTCAATCGGTCCTTGAGACTTCCTGTGTTGGCGAAGGTCAATGGCTCTGGAATCTTGACGATGAGGACGTGAGGGATGAACTCTAGTCCACCGTGTTCGGCGCTGTCAAACTGGTTGCGACTGCCAGGAACGCGACCAAGGATTTGTATGCGTGGGCGAGTGGCGTGTTTCAGGAGACGCAGAAGAGAAAGACCAATGCCGACAGCGATGCCTATGCGCAGGTTCCAGAAGAAGGTTGTAAGGAAGATGAGTAACATGAGTATGATCTCGTTCCAGCCTCTGATGGACCAGAAGAAGTGAATGTCATGAGGCGCTTCTTCTATCAGCGAGTACGCCACCACCGAGATCATAGCAGCGAGTACGCCTTTCTATACCGATCAGTCAGTATCGGTCGTGTATACGTTGAGTATTGTAGACTTACAGGAATGTAGTAAAAGTATGGCAGTAAGAACAGAATACAAAAGACGGTGATCAGTGACAAGAAGACACTGCTCATTGGTGTCTTGCCGCCAGTGCTCTTATTCACCAGACTTCTTCCGTAACCACCAAAGGCAGGAATACCCATGAACAGACCTCCAAGGATGTTTGCAACACCCAAGGCGACCAACTCGCGGTTAGCAGAGACGTTCATGTTGACAATGCCGTCTGCCTCTTCGTACTCGTTGCCATCCTTGTCGACCTTTTTCTCTATTTTTGTCGTACTGTTCGCGAGACTTTTGGCCGCGACACTGCTTTCGAAGAAGCCAAGCAGAGCGATGAGGAAGGATGTGGAGAAGGCGTCGGTAACGTGCTCCATCATGGATGGCTGGAACGGGAAGTGCACCTGGAAAGGCTTGCCTGTGGTTTTCAGGTCACCCAAGATGTCAAGACCTTGTTTGTCCCACGAGAAGCCCCATGTAAACAAGGCAGAGAATACAACAACCAGGAAGCGATCAGGGAAGTAAGCCACTGAGGGATAACGGGGCTGTAGGCTTCTCTTCAACTGCCTAAAGACCATGACAATAGCAAAGGCACCGAATGATACAGCGCAAGTCAGTCTATGTGCCTTGTCTGCATTCTTGATCAGATAGACGATCTTCGTCAAAGAGCTGCCGTGTGCAGCACCGCTAGGGTCGTGTTCAAGAAGTGCAGTCATGCCGGTCTCGGGTACGAGCTGATCGACAAAGATGACAACACCGATAGCACTGATGAAGCCTCGAAGAAAAGGCCGGCTGAGAACACTATCGAGGAAACCGAGTCTGCAGAGACCAGCAAGTAAAATGATGGCGCCAGAGATCCCAGTAACCATTCCAGCGATTTGAGTGTTGCTCGCAAAGTCGTTGTCTCTGTGCTTTCCGGAACTAATGTTCTCACGCACGACTTGACCGGTCAGAAGAGAGCCAGCAGCTTCGGGACCGACGACTAGTTGCGGGACGGTACCGAAAATGGCATAGATGAATGGGTTGAAGACGAAGGCGTATAGACCGTTTATAGGTGGTAGGTGGGCCAAGTTTGAGGCATAGGACAAAGACATGGGGATGTAGAAAGATGCCATGGTCAAGGCAGCAATTAGATCACCGCGCAAAAACTTCCATTGATACTGGCGGATCCAGTTGGTCACAGGGAGATAGTATTGGAGATACCTGGAAGAGCAGGTTTAGAAAACAGAAGAGATGTATTGGGGAGAGGGACTCTACTACATACATGGTCCGCTCACTCTTGACACCATGCTGCTTGGCCAGCCATCGAGTTGTGCTCATGTTGCTGTCAGGGGCAGAGCCGAGGAGACCGTCGATGCTTTCATCGAGCAAGCTGTGAGGAGTCACGGCGCCGCTGTCGAGGCCTTCTCTCGGTTCGTACGAGTCGGTGCTGAAGGTGCTGCCGTAGTGTTGCATGAACTTGGGTCGTTGATCCCAGCTCTGCTGTTCTATGAGACGGGTGCGCACAGTGGGCTCAGACTGTCCGCCATTGGTACCCGGCATGGCTTCTGGCGACCGACTTCTGTTTGCGCTTTCGAAGATCATGGAAGGATTCTCGGGCGACGAGAGGGTATGCGACTGGCGCAAGCCCGACGGGTTTGCGGGCACGTGTGCGAGCACCGGGCGAGGAGTCGAGGAGGCTTGCGAGGGCGATGATGGCCGCGACTTTGGCCCCGGCATCGTGTTGGGCGTGTGTGACGAGGAGTCGGTAGATGATGCTGCAGTCTGTAGGTGCCCGAAACAAACAAACGACTGAAAATATACCGCACACCGTCGCAGAAAGAATCGCCCGAGCTTCTCAGGCACACGACACGCCTTCTCGACTCAGTTAGGTCGTTGCTGACCGCAAGATTGCCGCGCCTCTAGGAATCAACTTGGAGCATCAAGTGGCAGACAGGCCAGCTCAACTCGCTCTCGACGCAGGATTGATTGTTTCTTTACTGTGACACCCCGCACTGCTGCATTTGCTCATCGAAGTTCCAAGTTCCAAGTTCCAACAGACGGGTCAGCAGCATCGCCCTGGCCGCTTGATTGGCTGTGGACCCTGCCAAGCCATGTGCCTCCCGCGTCATCATCTCTTGCATCTCTCGGCCACTTGATCCTCTATACCGTCGGCATAATCATCCTTTTCACCATATCACCCACAACATAAAGTGTACCTTTGCCTGACCTTCCTGTCTCCTTCTGAGTCAACTCCATCCTGATCTGCTCCATCATGTTGGACCCTCGGACATTTCCTCGTCCACCTGCCTTGCAGCAGATCAAGAAGAACATACTGATCAAATTCCCTGGCCCTGATGGCCCAACCATTGCTTCGACCGACCGCGCCTACTGGGTGCTCGAGACATACCATCCACCCACCTACTACTTACCACCAGCCTCCATCAAGTTGGACATGACTCCCACATCGCGACGCACCTTTTGCGAATGGAAAGGCGCCGCCAACTATTTTACCTTCAAGACACCAGCAGGCGATTTGGTAGACAGTCGTGCTTGGACCTATAACGAGCCCACTCCAACTTTTACAGACATCAAAGGCTATGTGTCATTCTACGCCGACCCGCGATGGGAGTGCTACGTCGATGGAGAATTGGTCGAGGCACAGCCAGGTGACTTCTATGGAGGCTGGATGACCAGCGATATCGTAAGGAAATCCGTCAAGGGCGCACCAGGTACTAGAGGCTGGTAGACATGTTTGTTGATATGAAACTCATCGAGCTCATACCAAGAAGTTGTTACATTGTACCTACTTGCTTTTGAAAGCTTCGATTTAACCTTCGTAAGCTTGGAATGCCATGCAGCAGTCCATCACATGGCGGCGTTCTCTCGGAACCTTAAGTCCTCTTCCGAGGTCCGGATCATTCTCGCAAACAGCGACTCGACAGGAGACTGCTCGCGAATGTCACTGGCGTACGAAACCACGAAATTTGTCAACGGGGATTTCTCGTAAGTTTTGCACGGCTTCAAGCGACGTTTCGAAGCCGCCGCACTGTCTGCCTACACGCGCTGAACCCAAACAGATGCACCATCTTCTTCGAGCCCCAGCAAGGTGACATGCATGAGCCAGGACTCCTTGACCATATGCAATCATCAGTGAACAACCAGTTCTCAGGTTCATATTTACGTCAATGCCAAGGGGACGTATAAGCTCTCCAAGAAATGCTTGTCGTCGCCAAGGAGAGTGCTTCCATACAGTCATATCGTTTATGGCGCGTCGAACCAGGTTTTTCAGCTTAGGTTGGATTTGCAACCGGAGCTGCCGCCCTGTCAAATGCTGGTTCGAGAACTTCTTCTCCGGAAAGTTGTCGAGCAACTGTTGACTCCACGGAGCAAGACCTGGACCTAGCTTTTTCACCATGGGGAAAACGCGGAGTCTCCTCAAAACTTCAGCCGCCTCCATGCCACGCTATGCCCGACAAAGTAAGGCTGCATCAATAGCGCGAGAACTATCATGTTTTCCCATGGCCGAGCCAATCCTTTTCCCCAATTCCCGGAGATCCTGAAAAGGTCGTTCAAGGTATTTAACGAGGGTGTGCGACCCCTCCTGGTCTTGTTCTGATCGAGCACTTTCTGCTGTCTACCGACTCTGGTATCTTTGATCCAGGTTTCTTGCTTCAAACGTCGCGCAACCTTTCTTTCATCATTCCTTGTGTCCAGGTATGAGCTTCGACTTGCTAGGCGTTTTGTCTGGGCAGTGAGCTTGTCATGCGCTTGGCGCACTGTCAAGCTCTCTCAAGCCCCCAACACGCTTTCTTGGAAGAACTTGGCTAACGCCCAAGCAGACAGATATCCTACCACAATGGACAAAGAATACGCCCACGCCGATCACCAGGAGCATATGCCTGCTACTGGTGAAACCGATGAGAAGATGACTGCTGGAAGATACATTGCCACTCGCATCTCCACACTCAAGCCGCCAATGACCAAGGTGAAGAACCCGATTGGTCTTCTCCGACTTCTTAATCTGCAACAATGGCTCTTCTTCACTATCTCATTCATCGCATGGACCTGGGATGGTAAGTCAAGACCCCATGTACCTTGAATTGAAGTCGTGCTAATCGTGACCCTACCTTAGCCTTCGATTTCTTCACCGTCTCACTGACAGTATCCGACCTCGCCAAGGAGTTCGGAAAAACCACAAAAGATATCACATGGGGCATCACTTTGGTCCTGATGTTCCGTTCTGTGGGCTCTATTGCTTTCGGTATTGCAGCAGATCGTTACGGACGCAAGTGGCCTTTCGTTGTCAATAACATTCTCTTTATCGTCCTTGAACTCGGAACCGGTTTCTGCCAAACCTACAAGCAGTTCCTTGCTGTTCGCGCGCTCTTCGGTATTGCCATGGGTGGTCTTTATGGAAACGCCGCTGCGACTGCACTCGAAGATTGCCCAGCGGAAGCTCGCGGTATCATCAGTGGAATGTTGCAGCAAGGTTATGCCTTCGGATACCTTCTTGCTGTGGTCTTCGCCCGTGGTCTGGTCGATACCACTACTCATGGATGGAGACCCCTTTTCTGGTTCGGTGCCTGCCCTCCTGTCCTGATCATCATTTTCAGACTGTGCCTTCCCGAGACGCAAGCATACCGCGAACGTCAAGCTGTGCGTGAATCTGGCAGCCCAAGCATTTCGGGTACTTTCATCGCCGAGGGAAAAATTGCTCTCAAGCGCCATTGGCTCCTTCTGACTTACATGGTTCTGTTGATGGCCGGCTTCAACTTCATGTCTCACGGCAGTCAAGACCTTTACCCCACCATGCTCAAGAACCAGTACCGCTTCGACGCCAACTCTGTCACGATCACTCAGGTTGTTGCTAACCTTGGTGCAATCACTGGTGGTACGACTATGGGTTACTGCTCTACCATCTTCGGCCGTCGTTTCACCATCATCGTGGCTTGCGTGTGCGGCGGTGCATTGCTCTACCCTTACACCTTCACCTCCTCCAAGGCCGTCATGGCTGCTGCCTTCTTTGAGCAGTTCTGCGTCCAGGGTGCTTGGGGTGTCATTCCCATCCACCTCATGGAGTTGTCTCCCGGTGCTTTCAGAACTTTCGTCGTCGGAACTGCTTACCAGCTTGGTAACCTTGCTTCCAGCGCAAGTTCGACCATTGAGGCTCAGATTGGTGAGCAGTTCCCTCTGCCTCCTATCAAGAAGGTCGAGAGATACAACTACGGAAAGGTCATCTGCATCTTCCTTGGCTGCGTGTATGTCTATGTTATCATCCTCACTCTTATTGGTCCCGAGTTCAAGGGTCGCGATATGAGAGTCACTCATGACGAGGACACCGCAGAGGCACTCGGAACGACTTTCAAGGAGAAGCGTAACGACAGCGAGTACGCGGACCGCATTGAACATGTCTCATGAGTTGCTCAAACCAGACAGACTGTACAATGTTGAATCTTCGGAGCGGGCAATGGTACCATGTGCTTTGACGTTGAGTTTAGTCTGATTTTTTTGTTTCGAAAGATACCAACAAAGATACCAATGATAAGGAATGAAATTCTCACCCATATGAAGATACACATTCTTGACCTTCTTATTGGCATTGCGTGCTGTAATTTGTAGGCTAGGGACTAGGCTGTTGATAAGGCGAACGGAGAAGTGCTCGGCCAAATTCTTGTGCGTTTCTTCTCATTTCCTCTTTCTCGCGATGACCGAAGAGGTGTGTTCCTTCAGAGATTTCATACCGAACATGATAAACTTGCTAGACAGCACAAAAGAGCACGTGCTCTGAAGTCAAAAGAAAAAATGAAAGAACACCCCTCAGCGGGGCGATGCATTGTCAGACACAATGTGCAGAGCGACACAAAACCACAACAGAATGGCATGCAAAGGCAATGATCCAGCAAGTGCTCTGAATCGAACACCGCAATACGCTTTTGGTGCTGTCTCAAGGAGCAGACTGGCAACGTTGCAACAAACCAAAGCTTACGCTGTGTCTCTACTCGAACACGAACTGTTCTTTACCAACTCTCATGGGACCAGCCCTCCCGGTCAAATGCTCGGTGCTACTTCTGCTCGCTTCTCCCTTCTCAGCTCTGCTCCTTGATAACAGTTCACTTTCTCCGCAAGTCCGCACCACCGAGATGTCAGACTATGAGACCTTATCGCGATACCCCATGGGAGAGGCCATCTCTGACAATACGACCTGACTTTGGAATAGCTTTGTGCCGATGTTACGCTGGTGGTCTCGTTCTTGCCTGCTAGCAAATACTTTGTTCCGACGCGGCTAGAGACGGGCCTGGGAGCGCCGGGACGCCATCTCGACTCCGAGGCTCATCTTGGTGCAGAGCACCGACCAGACGACCCCATGGAGAAGTGGGTGGCCGTTGCGCTAATGTCTCTTGACGTTCTCACCATTCGATATCCATATGGTCATCGCGTGCACCTTGCGTAGGTCTCGGCCCCGTGATTGGCTCACTCGGTCCACTCCACTCATCTTTATCTTTTTTGCTTGCGAGAGACAAACGACACCGTACCAAGTCCAATATCTATCGTTGTGCGAGATCGGTATTCTGACCCAAGGCACAGTACGCAGAGAGTGTGGGTGGTCAGAGACGCTCGTCCGTGGCAGACTGGCCAGAATGAACGGCGCCTCTATATGACTAGGCTCTACTATCAAAAGACAAGGCACATCCTAACATCAACCACCAAGCATCATCAAGTTTTCCTTGGACTTGCTTGTTGCTTGCTGATCCTGCGACTCCGGGCACTTGGTAAACTCGGCCGAGGTGCTAAAAGATAACTGGTCTGATTATGCGAAGGCCGTTGATACTTTGGTTAGCGTGATCTTGCCAAAACCTTCAACGGTTCCAGGTGCGCCACTCGATTCTAGAAGCCCACGCGACTGGCAGTCCAACTGGAGGTGCTCGAACACATTAAATACTCATACCATGGCCCTCCTCCCCAGCATTCTATCAGCAGACACTCACAATCTATCAGTCCTTCGTTCGACACCTTCGTTCCTCTCTTTTCATCTACACTCTTTACAGTCCTCAACATGGACTCCAGCAAGGCTTTCGATGCCGAGAAGGGTCTTTCTCAGACCGTCAGCGAGTCTCCTGAGTACGAGATTCAGACTGGTCAGCAGAATGAGCTCAAGCGTTCGCTCAAGAACAGACACATGCAGATGATCGCCATTGGTGGTGCAATTGGTAAGCTAAGACTCTGAGACCCTCTTTGCTTCATTTTGAACTTCTATTTACGAGATATACAGGTGCTGGGTTCTTTGTCGGCGCCGGAGGAGCCCTCCATACGGGAGGCCCTGCATCGTTGATCATTGGCTTCTCAATTATCGGTGTTATGTTGATGGCAACGATGCAGGCCCTAGGAGAGCTCACAGTTTTGTACCCTGTCAACGGTGCATTCTTCACGTGAGTCTAGCATCATCTGAAACACGCGTGGAAGACTTTACTAACTTTACAATCAGATATGCTTGTCGTTTCATTTCTGAGTCTTGGGGTTTCGCTATCGGTTGGCAATACGCCATCCAATGGTTGACCATCCTTCCTTTCGAGTTGACCGCTGCTTCTATCACTATCGATTTCTGGAAGGGAGCTGCTCACATCAACGTCGGTGTATGGATTGCCATCTTCCTGGTCTGTCTGGCCGCAATCAACTTCCTTGGTGTGCGCGCCTATGGTGAAGTTGAATTCGTCCTGAGCATTATGTAAGTCAACTACGAAGCCTGGAGAACACCGCCACGCATCTTATATTGAACCAAACGAACTAATTTCTCTCCCAGTAAAATCATCGCATGTATTGGCTTCATCATCCTCGGTATCGTTATCGATGTTGGCGGTGTACCTACCGATACCCGTGGCTACATTGGTGCTACTTACTGGGGCGCTGAATACGGCCACGGTTTCCGCAACGGCTTCAAGGGCTTCTGCAGTGTCTTCGTTACCGCCTCTTTCGCCTTCGGTGGTACCGAGTTGGTTGGTCTTGCAGCTGCAGAGTCTGCCAACCCCAGAAAGTCTCTCCCCCAGGCTGTCAAGCAGGTCTTCTGGCGTATTGCCTTCTTCTACATTGTCGGCCTCTTCATCCTGGGCCTCGTTGTTCCTGCAAACAACCCCAACCTTCTTCACGCCCACGGTGCCAACTCCCAGTACTCTCCCTTCGTCATTGCTATCCGCCTTGCTGGTATCAAGATCCTCCCTTCCATCTTCAACGCTGTCATCACTGTTTCCGTCATCAGTGTCGCCAACAGCTCTGCCTTTGCCTCTACTCGTACCATCCAGGCTCTTGCTGCTCGCGGCATGGCTCCCAAGTTCCTTGCTTACGTTGACAAGAAGGGTCGTCCCATCCCCACCATCATCTTGCAGCTCGCCATGGGTCTCCTCGCCTTTGTCAACTTGGCCGCCGCCGGAAGCGTTCTCTTCACTTGGCTCCTGTCGCTCACCGGTCTTGCCAACTTCTTCGTTTGGGGTAGCATCAACCTTTCTCACATCCGTTTCCGCAAGGGTTGGGCACACTCTGGTCGCACTGTCGAGCAACTTCCTTACAAGGCCAAGTTTGGTGTCATTGGCAGCTACATTGGTCTTTTCCTCAACGTCATCTGTCTCGTCGCTCAGTTCTACGTTGCCCTCTTCCCCATTGGTGGCAAGCCTGACGCTGCCGACTTCTTCGAGTCCTACCTCGCTGGCCCTGTCATCTTCACTCTCTACGTTGTCTGGAAGCTCTGGACTCGCGAGTGGAAGCTGTGGATCAGCGCCTCGGACATGGATGTCGTTACCGACATGCGCGAGTTTGAAGCCGATGAGGAGGAGGAGGTCAAGCCCACTGGCTTCATGGGCAAGCTCAAGTCCGCCACATCCGCTTTCATCTAAGCGTGCGATGGTTTTTATGTATCCTTTATGATGTAGCGTTTGGAGTTTTCGGGATGACGATGGGGTCTTTTTGCGACAAAAGCCTTTTTCATGATATGAGCATTATACCTGCTATGGACGGTTAGACATAGCTACGAACCAGAAATTATGATCTTCTTTTTATCTTTCACTTAACATTTTCCAAACTGCAATATCTCTGTGCACCCTTACTGAGCTGTTCCTTATTCACTCGGTACGACGATGGTTGTTGCCACTCTCCAGCTTCCTCACAGAAGACTGTCTCAAGCCAAGGCCCCCGACACTGGTAAAGCTGCCCTTTCAAAAGGATCAATCTAGGCAAATTGCTCTTGGCCGCGACTTCCTTCCTCGAGTAATACATCTTCAGCGCCATGTGGTGAATAGAAGTCATTCTCAGAGGGCAGCCGTCATTGGCGACTTCCTACTTTGCACCTGCCTTCGAAAATGCTAGACTCGTCTCCAAAACAATGTCTCAACATTTCCATCACAATCCTCTTGACAACATCGACTTCAACCATATTCTTCCGAGGTAAATGTCCAGACTGATTGGTTTGCAATCCCACAACTAACAACCGCAGAGTCGGTCCGTTATTTATACCGCCTACGATATCTCAATATGCAACAGCCAGACGGCACGACGGTCCATATGCAACAGCCAGACGGCACGACGGTCCACTGTAGAGTCTGTCGTACGGTGATCAGGCACGTCAACGATCTACGCGAGGACCTACCGACTTGCTATAAGGAAGCCAATGGCAAATGTCTTCGTTGTGTCTTCCAATCACTCATCCACAGGACCGACGGACAAATCGTCACCTACACCTGTGCCTGGTGTGGTCAAGACCTGACCCGAGATTTTTCTATGCGTATGACCGAACGATAGAATCAATGGTGTCACCTGCGCAGGACGTGGTGGGCAAGCACAAGCACTCCTCCACATTGATATTTGATGCTAACGGCACGATTTCTAGGCAAGACACCCTAACTTTCGCTGGTGCAGAGGAAGGATACCCAGAGGCCTTCATGGCCACATCTGGGCTGATCACAATGCTTCAGATCACCCCAGAATCGTTTGTCGCGAATGCAATACCGCAAATTGCTTCAATTGCGAGTCTCTGTGGCACCATGGCATGTCTTGCCAACAATATCAGACAACCCCTGCCGCATTGATTGAAACCACCGCCTAGCGACTCAACATAAGACTCTGCCCCTTTTGCTGCAATCAGGTCCTACTTTCCATCCACCGAGGCATATCGTCTTCGTCTGCTGCTCATCCCTCGTCCCATGGAGATACCGCATCGGAAAGTTATCCTTACATACACACATGTGAGAAGTTCATCTCTTGTTTGCTTCTCACAACTAATTTATCCATTAGGCGATCGTTGCCACAAATCCTTTCATTTTTCATATGCCTATAGGTGTTAGCCTTTTCGCTACTGCCTGTCCATTCTCGTCAAGCAGTATTACTGGTTTAGTTAGGAGGTCATACATTGTCACAGCTCGCTTTGAATAACAAACATTGAGTTGATGTCACGCAAAAACCGTTTACCACTTGAGCCACGCAAAAAACGGTCATTACTCTAGTCACGCAAGACACGGATACTACTCGAGTTTCTACAGCCATTACCTAGAGACGAGGTCGAAGTACGAGACCAGTCCGGAAGCACTTTCTTGGTTCCAATACCGCTTGAGCTGAGATGGGTGATGCTCACGCTTTACGGGTCCATGAGGTGGTGGTCCCTTTTCATGGAGCTCGGCTTTTACGTCTCTTACAGATCATCGTGCTGCTTTCTGTTTTTGCATTTTCTATTGTTTGCTTCATGACAAGTATCATGAGTGTCCTGTGTCGACGTCGCACTGTATCTTCTCTTTACTCATACCAACCCTTCATCCTCAAACATTACCAATCCTGGAAGCGCTGGGCTTCATTCTGGTACAGATGACCACTTTATTTTGATGCAATCATTAGATTAATGTTGGGGCACCACCTCTGTTTCATTCGGAGTTGTAGAGATGGCGTTCAGGCTGTTGTGAGGGATGAGTCGCTATCAATTCATCTGGAGATCTGACCAAGTCATTACCCTCTACGGCTACTACCATGCACCGTTCCCAGGGTATGGAATTGTGAGCTCCGCCAAAGCCTACATCGTTGCCATCAATATAACACGAATGATCGAGAACCCAATGATCGATAATGTAGGACCTCCGGAATGGAGTGTACTGCCGGCTACTAACAAAGATGTCCAGTTTGAAAGTTCATGCTATAACAATGTATAACAGAGATCAGAGCAACCTTTGTTGTGTCAATTCATACCTGTAATCAAAACACACAAGATAAGAATGGATGTTGCTTGAAAAGTGTAAAGTCGAATTGGTATTTTTTGTAAAAAAAAAAAAAGTAACAGTGGCAATTGGCAAGAGAGAAAAACAACTCCAACTCTGAAGGAAAAAAATTTAAATCTTTACCCTGCAGGATCCTAAAACGCACCAGAAAAACCCCCTGTAATTGTGCTATAGCAAGAACGCCCGGGCCGCCGCCACCAATGTTTTCATTCACCACACAAGGCTGTCAAGGTTTCCTACATCTCGGCAATCTTGTAGCTAGCCTCGTCTGCACTGGCGGGCTTGATGTCGTCGCTTTGCTGAGTGACAGCTGCACCTTCTTGAGTAGCCGCGACCCCGAGCTTGTCGCCCTTGTCTTCGGCTTCGCCTTGGGCGGCTGCTCTGACATCACGGTCCACCGAAACACCCATGCTTGCGAATTTGGTCTCGACGTCTGCGACTCTGCGCTTGAATTGCAAGCGGTCGAAGAAGAGGCGTTGACGTTGGCGTTCGAGGTCTCTGCGCTCGGTCTGGAGTAGGGTTTCCATTTCGTCAAACTGTTGTAGCTTGAGCTCCAGCTTCTGCATGTGTAGGTTGACGGCCGAGGAAACTAGTGAGCTGACGTGACGTTCGGTGTGTGAGGCCAGGGCCGAGGATCGAGCGGCTGTCAGGCTGAGGGCCAATGTGGCAGGTGAAGATGCAGCGTCCTTGGACTCCTCCTTAAGGGGCTTGGGGCTTGTCGATTGCTTCTCAGCCGTGGGCTTGTCAAGCTCCATCGAGTTGTCGTCTTTCGAAGGCTCTGCTTGCTCGGTCGAAGCTTCCTCCTTCTCAGATTCCACTGGTGCCGAGTCCTTTTCCAGATTACTGCGAAGCTGCTTCCTCATTGTTTCTACTGTCTTGCCTGCTGCAACAGCGGCAACTGCGGGGTCAGCCAGTCCAGCGAGGAAGCTCATGACAGACATGACGGGGTTGTCTGCTTGAGAGAAGGGAACACGACCGTTGCTTAGGAAACCCAGGTTGTTTGATGCACCGTCGACTGTGTCCTCGCCCTCGAGGTACTTGTCCTCAATTTCGAGTTGCAAGAACTTGAGAACACACTCCTCCCTCGTGCGGCTTCCGACGTGGTTGGCGATCTGTTCCCAGTTCTCGTCAAATAGTTCCAAGCCTTCGAGCATCAACAGTAGTTCGGAGTCGGCCCAAGGAGCCTCGCGATCGGCGATGGTTGTGTATTTTTCGTTCTCCAGCTTGGTGTAATCGGCAGGACCTGTTGAGTTGGGGTATCTTCCTTCCATGAAACACGAGGGGCACAGGTCGAACTTGAGCATGGCACCGTTCTTACCAGCGACTGATGCCGGAGGGGCTTTTGCATTGTGATAGCGCACACGGGTGCAATCTTTGCCGCATGAGTAACAGAAATATTGCTTGCTGGGCTGTTTGAGGGATTCTTCGAGATCGGTGCCGTTCTCCTGCTTGGAAGTGAGGTCCTTTCCGGTGGATTCGTAAATGTTTCTTTTGACTTCCAGGTTCAGATCGGACTTGATGGCAGGGGTAGCACTTGCTAGGCGCTCGGTACCAGGGTTTGGGCGTCCAGCAGTAACGGTCGAGTTAGGAGCAGGTTGGTGGGGCTGCAGACCGCGGGGAGTATCGGCGGTGATACGGAAGTGGCCAGTGAATGGCGGAGCGATGTTTGAGGGTCGAGTATCGGGGTCAATCTGGGGTCATTAGCTTGTTGGCTCGCAGGCAGTGTGGACAAGCGTACCTGGTAGTTGATCAAGCCCCATTGCTCGAGGAAGGCGTGAACACGCATGATGGCGCAAACGTCGCCAGCCAAGTTGCGCCGACAGGCTGTGACGGTCAAGTATTCTTGAGGGTTGAGGCGGTATGTGTTGATCATGAAGTCGCGGTAGTCCTTGTAGACGGCCGGAGTCTTTGAACGGTTGCGCGAGTTGAAGAACTCGGGGAGGGCTTTGCGCTCGAGGTTGTGTATTTGGTGCATGTCGAACCAGGCGCTGTATGAGGGCAGAATGATGGCGTGGGTTTGCTCAATCAGGTGTGAGCGGGCCGAGGCCTCGACTTGCGACTTTGTCTGTTGCTGTGTTTCTTGGGGCTGTGTTGCATCCATGGTGTCCTCTGCAGCTTCTGGGGCGTCCTTAGCATCCGCATCGGCCATGTCCTCGTCGTCGGCGGGTTGGCCGTCATTCTCGGCAGGAGGAGCATCAGGCGCATCCAGCGGGTTGTCCGAGGGCGGCTTGGCGTCTGCGTCTTCGATCATTGACGTGTCTTCTGCATCTGCGCGCATCAATTAGTGTTGGGCGCATAGATGTTAGTCGACGAGTTGGTGTACCTTGAGCTTCTTGCTTCTGTTGGTCCTCGATCTGGTCGTTCTCGGCTTGAATCATTTCGTCAGACACAGCTCCGGGCGCATTGGTGGTGTCTTCGCTTGCAAGAGGATCCATGATGCGACAGTGCAAGAAGGTGCAAACGCGTGAATGGATGGATTAATCGATGGAGTTGCAATCTGGTATGGACAGGGCCCGACGCGTCTGATCCTCCGCGCTTGCCCTCTCCGCACCCGGACTTTAGCCGCACCGAGGGCAGTGAGTCTTCGATTATCCGTGGTTATTTGTCTGTGAAGAGGTCTGAATTGGCAGGAGCAAGACAGACAGCGCTCAGTTCACTGTTTGTGAAACTGCCTCGCGTGAAAACACAATGGACCATCACAGGATCTAACCGCTTCCTCTAGGCAATGCTGCAGCATAAAGATGTCCATAGAAGCATGACTGATTTTAGAACTCAAGACGGCTTTCTTTCCATATGTATGTAGACACAATACAAGCCATCTCGAGGATGTACCTTGTGTACTGTCTTTGTGAATCTGGCAATTGCAGCATGTGACAGATGGTCCTCGGTGGTGACTTCCCTGTGCTGGGGTAGCATTTTGGCCGACCTCGGCTTCGCGGAACCATCTTTGTATGCAGCGGGCGGGGAGTTTCTGAACTCGAGTCTCCATTCCCTTTGCAAACCACACAACCATGTTTTCAGCAGCACGACAGACTGCCCTGCGGCAAGCTCGCTCATCATGTATGCGTCCTAGAGTCACGGCACCACTCTCGCGCGATGCCGCCCTTGCTCGCCTGCTCTCCACCCTGGCCGTCTTGGAACAAAGAGAGGGAAAGCTGAACATGTCATCGCTTGCCGCCGTGAGCGCTGCCATGAAGCTTGGTGGCTCCGTTACTGGTTTCGTCGCTGGATCAAACGTCAAGTCTGTCGCCGAAGAGGCTGCAAAGGTCGAGGGTCTTGAGAAGGTCATTTACGTCGACAATGCCTCGTACGACAAGGTGTGTACCCCTCCCTCGCCCCCAAAACACAGTCGCTCATGATATTGTCTAGGGTCTTCCCGAGAACTTCGCTCCCCTCCTTGTCGAGAACATCAAGAAGGGCGACTTCACCCACGTCCTCGCTGGCCACTCTGCGTTCGGCAAGAACTTGATGCCTCGCGTCGCCGCCCTGCTCGACGTACAACAAATCTCAGACATTACAAGCATCGAGTCAGAAGACACCTTCGTCCGTCCCATCTACGCCGGCAATGCCATCCTCACCGTCCAAACCGCCGATAGCCCCAAGATCGTTACCGTTCGTGGTACTGCTTTCCCCTCGGGTGCCGCAGAGGGCGGTAGCGCCTCGGTCGAGGAGGGCGTCGACCCCAAGGCCGAGTGCCCTACCGAGTGGATCAGCGAAGACCTCGCCGTCTCGGATCGCCCTGACCTCGCCAGTGCCGAGAAGGTCGTCTCCGGTGGTCGTGGTCTCAAGTCCAAGGAGGAGTTCGACCGCATCATGCCCCCGCTCGCCGATGCACTTGGCGCCGCAATTGGTGCCTCTCGTGCTGCTGTCGACAGTGGTTTCGCAGACAACAGTCTGCAGGTCGGTCAGACTGGCAAGAACGTCGCTCCTCAGCTCTACCTGTGCGCCGGCATCAGTGGCGCCATCCAGCATCTTGCTGGTATGAAGGACAGCAAGGTCATCGCCGCCATCAACAAGGACGCCGATGCACCCATCTTCCAGGTCGCCGACGTCGGTCTTGTTGGCGATCTTTTCGACAAGGTTCCTGAGCTCACCGAGAAGCTTAAGCAATAAGTCTTTGTCAATTACACTTACCATGAATTGGAGTTTGACTTGACCGGATCTACGTGTAAATACCACAGGTGGGGAGCTTTTTTTTTCTTGAACTGGATAATCACGCATAGCGGAATGAAAGCAATCTTGATGTCCTCACGTTGACCTGTTTCTTGTCTCACATACCTTCCTCTGTAGCGCCCGTCCATGGTAAGCCTTTCTGTCCTTTCTCCATCCATTCTTCAGACGACGCTGAAGGTGATTTGCACGTTTGGTTGCAGGAAGGAAATTATGGAAATGTTTTGATCATGTATCTGGCTGATTGCTAGGTAATCTAAGCTCCCAGCTCGAAAACAGCTGCTTGCATACGCAAGTACCTCTGCTATTTCTCTAGCAACCTCTTCGCTTTTTCTTTCCTCTTTGTCTCATCTTTCTTCTATCTTCCTTGGTCATCTCTTCTCTCTCTCCCAAGCATAATCTTCCTCCTCTCAAGCGTGCATTCCTCTTCGTCGTATCTGCCAATTCATCGTGAATCCGCATCTCTTATCTGCCATCTCCATCTCGCTCCCTTCCTTTCCAAACCACACGCGCAAGCATCTCAAAACAGACTCATCAAGTTCTGGAAAATCTCCTTGACGTCCTGCTTGACCGCCTTGCCCCCAGTGGCCAAATTGGCAAGCGCAATCTTCTTTTGCTGCAACTCGACAATCTTCTCCTCAAAGCTGTTTGCCATGATGAAGCGCCTGATGACCACGTCTCTCTTTTGGCCGAGACGGTGCACGCGGTCGACGGCTTGCATCTCGACGCCCGGGTTGAATTGGGGTTCCATCATGAAGACGTTGGAGGCGGCGGTGAAGTTGAGGCCCTGGCCGCCGGCTTTGATGGAGACGAGGCAGACGGCGATGGCAGGGTCGGTTTTGAAGCGGTCGAGGACGGCGGTACGCGCGCTGACGGAGAGTTTGCCGTCGAGGCGCAGGAAGCCGATGTTGTTGTCCTTGAGGGCGACTTCGATGAGATCTAGGTAGGAGGTCCAGCCCGAGAAGACGACGCTGCGGATGGGTGGCTCGCCGAGCTCGATCATCGCCTTTGACTTTTCGGCGTGGCGCTGGAGGTCTTCGATAAGGGCCTTGACTTTGGTGTGAGGGCCGCCGTATTCAACGCCCTTCTTGCTCTTGACTTGACCCTTCTTCTTCTGGCGGGCTTCGAGGTCGTCGTCCACGTCTTTTTGGCTGATGGGGTGCAAGATGGCCTTGACGTACTGCTCGCATTGAGGGCAGGTAGCGTAGTTGTCCCGAGTCTGTGTGGCTCTGAGTTCGTTCCAGTATCTGTCTGCACAAGCTGGGCACACCAGATGCAAGCAAGGGGTGAGGTAGCCGATAATGTCTTCCGCCACCTCATCTTCGCTGTCGGAGGTATCGCTACCACTACCAGCTGGCGGCTCAGGCTGCTCAATCGGGTTGTTGCAGCACGAACAAAGGTCCATGGTGCTTTCGCGCAAGAGGTGGAAAGTGTCGTAGACCTGCTCCTTGGTCATGGGTGGCTTCTCTGCGTCACTTTCCTCGCCTAGATCGATGGCTGTCTCGTACGAGGTACCCTGAAGCACTTTCATGTCGTCCTCACTGAGCAGCTCTCTGCCATGGGCACATAGCAGCCTCAATCTGGTGATGTTGACCAAGACGTGGGCATAACTTCTACCCTTGAGGCGGTCGTTGCCGCGAGTCATGGCTCGAACCTTTCTGTTGGCATCTTTGGCAAAAGCGTCGTAGAGAGCTTGTTCTTCGGATGTGAAATCCAGACGTATAATCTCTTCGACACGACCAGGCAGATCAATTCTGTCTTTTGAGCGTCTGAGGGTAATGCTGGATACGAGAAGACGAAGGTTGTCAAGCACTTGAGGATCTCCTGATTTGAACGGAGCCATGAAGTGCTTTTCAAACACACCCTTGTCGGAGAAGGGGTAAATCTTGAGAAACTTGACGAGAGCACCAAAGTCGTCAAGTCTGTTCTGGACGGGAGTTCCGGTAACAGCCCAACGGCGCTTACTGACCAGAGCACATGCAGCTTTGAAGGTAGTAGTGTCTTGGTTGCGAATTTGATGTGCTTCATCCAAGACAATGCGGAACCATGCGATCTCTGCAAGCGCACTGTAGTTCTTGGAGGAAGATGTAAACTCGCTAGCGGCAATGCTGTATGACGTGACAACGATGTCGTACTGTGAGAGAACATCGAGATCTTGCTCTCTCTTGTTGCCGTGGTACATGTAGTAGCGGACTTTGGCCTTGTCCAGATGCTGGCCGATCTGCTCCTGCCAATTTGAAATGACTGATTTGGGACAGATGAGCAGGGTGCCACGAGATCGGCGAGCGATATCCTCATTGACGCGATCTGTGTCGTCCAAATCACCATCGCCAAAAGCCCTAGCCTCTTCGAGGGTCGCGCAAATCAAGGAAAGAATGCTGAGTGTTTTACCCAGACCCATCTGGTCAGCTAGGAGACCACCCAGAATAGGGCTGACCTTCTTCATCTCGTCGCCGGTAATCACGTTGTACCAAGCTCTGCTGCCATCCTTGCGAATTGAGAATTTCCACAGAGGGTCCTCCTCCGGCGGCGTAGGAGTTTCGTGCTTAGTCAAGAACCAGAGAGCTTGCTTTTGGTGTTGCATGAGCTCAGTCTTGACAAGCGCGGAATCGGCCTCGGCCTCGGGGAGCTCCTCTGTCTTTCCAAGTTTGTCGAACATCGAAAGAACGTCGCTTTTGATCTCCTCGGTCGTACGAACTCGGTAACCACTGCTTTGAGCTGCCACGGTCGCGGTGATGGCCTTTGGAACGACATTGTAGTTGGGGACATGAGGATTGAGGACCTCAGTGCCATGTGGGACAACGAGCGGCTTATACAAGAAGATCTGGCGTTGACTGAGATGTCTTCCGATTCCTTTGGCAGCATCGGCGATACTGTAAAGAGTGATGGAAATATCCAGAGATTTTGATATGGACTGTCCAGGTTCTTCACCAGCCTCCTTGGGACGTTCCTTTAGGAGTGGTGCGAGGCGCAACTTGATGGAAGCGTTCTTGAGCAGAGGTGCAATGGCGGCAGCGGTGATGATGTCTAGCTTGCCGAACTCGACCCCCCTGCCGTCGATCGCGAGGTACGTCTTTTCCTGACCAACTCTGGGCTGCAACTGCATCTTGGCTGGCGGCCAGTTCTCGGAGTACTTGCTCAGAGTTCTGTTCGCGGCAGGGACCTTGTGTGCCATGATCTTCGCACCGATGGAGCCAAGACAGATCTCGCGCTTGGGATCCTGAGCAGTCGACTTGACTGCTACCACTTCGATTTCGTCGTCCTCGGTAAGATCGATTGCTGCGGGTCCTGATTCGCGTGCGCCCTGATCGCGCTGTTCCTTGAGATACGTGCCGATAACACCGCCTTTGCCGCCCTTGAAGGTTGACTTGTGTTTTGTCGCATCGTTGTCGATCTTCTGTTTCTTTGTGGCCGGCATGGCCTCACGATCTGTCAGATTGAATTGGCGTTCCATGAAGGAGCCGACACCAGAGACCGACTCATCCTGTTCGTGACTTTCCTTCGCAACATCGTCCAAGTCGCGCTTCTTGCCTTCAGGAATCGTTAGATCTTGGTCCATCGTGAGAAGTAGATAGGGCAGGTAACGAGTAGGTGTAATGTTGTTGTGGATGATGATGGTTTTTTGGTTGAGGTTATGGATGGAAGAGACAGTCGATAAAGAAGTTATGGGAGAAGATGGATGAAGTGGTGAGCGGAGTGGTGGATGTTGAGGTGGTCGAATGAAGAAGGAAAGGGAAGAGAAGAGAAGAAAGTAATGGTAGATGCAGTAGGTTGACACTCGAGTGAACAGCGAGTTGGAATGCTCGATCAACAGAGTGAAATGTGAAAATTATGGACGGAAAGTTGTAGAGTAGACAACCAATTGAATCTAGCTTTTGTCACTTACTGGCTGCTGCTGCTGCTGCTTTGCGTGCGGCTTTGGGATTGAGCAATGCTGCCCTCTGTGCGGCATTCATCTGACAACGCTCAACAGTTGAGTGATCAACTCGACTCGGTCATGCGACAACAATAGTAACTCGGGATGTTTAGATAGACAGGTGAAGTGGCAAGGTGATTGTTTGTTCACAAGTCGGGACAGAGGTCTGGGGCATTCGTCATCATCGAGTCGGTCGCCAGCGTCTCACACGTCCAACGGGCTCGATGCGAGTGTCTGCAACAGTACAAAAATCTTTTGAGGGCTCAGATTCTTGACTGACTGAGAGCCATATTCATTTGAACCGTTTTTGGTGTTTTCATTGTTCATTTTGAAAGATGAGCAGTCTCGAATCTCTACGCCGCACCTGCAGATTCGAAGTTGAACCCTCTGTCAATGTTCTCTGAGGTACGTGACTTTGAAACATCTTACACATACATAACAATGCCTGTGATAGACTGAAACACTTCTGATTGTGGAAACCATGCAGAATTGGCGGGTCTGGCACTGCTCTTACACTTTCGACAGTATCTGATGCGTTGAGTCAGGGTCGTTGCTCGCTCAAGAAAGACACGTCCATGAAAATCCAGAAAACACACCGCATCGTTGGACTGTCGTCAATCATTCATTTCAAGCATCCTAAGTATACAAGTGGTATCTGTTCATACAGCGCCTTGCAATGCCGCCCACCCGTGTTTCGAGTCCTCCCATGTTCAAGCCCAAATCCGGAAACGCCGAGTACCATGCTACACTAGCACCAAGTAAACACCGGAGCCCTGCCCTTGACCATCTCGATTCTCTCAACAATGACCTTACGCCTGTAACCCTCTTGATCCTCTGCTGCTGCAAAACCAAGATCCCCATCCAACTCTGCATCGTCGACATCAATTTCGTCATTTCTCTTACCAATGGCAAATGAGAATCTCCTACGTTCTCCAAGATTGTCGAACAGTCTTCTGGTCTCGTCGAGACTGAGTCTGGATTTGGTGCGAGTTGCAACAGGGCGTTTGAACCTCGACTCTTTCGCAGTCTCGAAAGTGAATCCTTGTACACTAGAAGGTGACAGAGGAGCGTTGCTTTCGTCGCTTCTTCGGACATCACCACTGCTGTTCTGTCGCGAGATGTTGAAACGATTGTTGTTCGAAGGGTCGGGTCCAAGGAGGTCGGTCTGCAGTTTCAACGGAGGCGCTGAGGCATAGGCAGCACCGATATCCATCTCTTCCTCCTCCCTGATCCCAGGACCCTTGATGATGTCGGTGTGCTTGTGGCGAAGGTCATTCGACGGACGCAATGGGACAGCCACAGGGATTTCAACCAGGTCATCCCATACACAAACGCGAGCACGTCTCGTCAGTTCTAGAGGTCCATGATCCGGTGTCTTTAGTGTCTCTACGACATTCCATGCCTGTCCCTTCATGACAGCAATTTGACGAGCGAACATCTTCTCCTGGAAATCTGCATCTTGCTCGAAGCACTTGCGCAAAGCGACCTGAGTCTCACTCCACCATTGCTTTGAAGTCAACAGAGGGAGGAAGTGTTGCTTAGTTTTTTCTGAGAAAGGACGGCCGATCAATGAGACAGGCAAGAACAGCCAACCGAATGGGAAACTCCTCCAGGCGTCGGGATGCTTCCAAGGCCATGACAGACTATTGTCAATGGCACCAAGGGTCACAGTGGCAGAAGATCGTGAGTTGGTTTGACCGCCCGCGGTCATCGTTTCATGTCTCCTGTATGGGTCGGTCTGTCCATCGGTAGGCTTGTTTGGTGGTTCAATGACAATCTCAGCCTCCTGACTCTGCTGATCGATCCTGATCATCCAGTTGTCGAGTCCACGATCGGTGTTGCGCATGATGTAGTCCAAGATGACAAGCTTTTCCAGCTGTTCGCGGAACGACTGTTGAAGAGCGGGGGTCCAAAACACATTGCGCGAGCGTTGGCGATCACTATACGGTGCCTGAGAAGTATCCGCATCCTCGTCCTCGTCGTCAGAAGGAGCGCCTCTGGGTCGGCAGTCTTCTCCCCACCTTCTCTTCTTTCTCTTGGGGGCAGCATCTGTTCGGAAGCCTGAGTTGTGCTGATCTGGCCATGGGTGTTCTTTGAGGAAAATGTTTGCGTCTTTGAAGCCTTTGAGGAAGACCTGGAAACTGCCCTGCTTCTCGGGGAAAGGTTTGCCTTTACGATAATGCGCACGCCTGTCCCAGAAGTCGTAGAAGAAGGCTTTTGAGGAAAGGGTAACGACATCCGTATAAGGCACCAGATGGGTTCGCAGACGGCTGTCCAGAACATAGGCAGCGGCTTCAGAGATATAGCTGAGGTTGGGAATGAGGCACGCTCGTCCGAAGAAGAAGGGGAAGAGATTGCGGTGGATCCACTTGGTCCACTTGGGGTTCTTTGATGCGTATGGTTCTTCATCCTTTGGTTTGAACACACCAACAATCTTACCGGAGGTGTTTCTCGCAAAGTAACTTCCAGAACTGCCCTGGGAGATAAGCTTGGGCTGCATACCCATCTCAATGGCGACCCTGACGCTCTCAACAATGTCGTCGAACTCGATCTTAGATATCCTGTCGCCAGTGGGCTCGTCGAGCTCTGAGGCCAAGGTTTCGGCAGTGGCCGGTCGAATCCAGTCGGGAGCTTGGAAAACAGAGTGATGTATCTCTAGATGTTCCTCCTCTTGCGATTTGCCTTTGACCTTTCGAATCTTGAACTTCTGAGCGATCTCATCAGCCCACTTCTCCAATCTAGCATTGATGGCCTTGATGTCGACTCCAGAATTTGTGCGTCGTCGTCGGTGATGCGGAGGTCGACCTTCGGGTAGATCCATACGCTCGCGGCGTTTGGGCTGTATAGGCGCATATGTGGTGCCATCCGCGTCGACCGAAAGACGGGACTGGCCTTGATGAATGTCCTCATCAGAGAAGACTGAATCATCGTCCTCCTCTTCTGCTTGTGCGATTCTGGCATAGCCAGACGTAGCTGGTCTGGACTTGCCCATCATGAGCTGTGTTGAGTGTCGTCGGGATAGACAGGTGGCCAGTCAAGGGCGGGCACCCGGGCTGTGTCCAGCTGGAACACGAATGTCGACGGAATGACGACCGGGGGGCTGCCAAGCTTTGTCCCCAGGAACCAGATACAGGGGGTTGCTTGCTATCAACATCAAAAAAACCTGGACCTGGACCATTTGACTGTTGCAAAGACTTTATTTCCTGTCACCCAACCCTACTACTGTCTGCTGGCAGAAGTGCACTGCAGTCCGATGCGAGACGCGAGGCAAACATCTTCCTTCGAAAACATTGTAGACTCAGGTAGTAGCTAGCTGCTTATCGTAGCTTGACTTGTCAACGATGGCTGCGATAGAACAGTCGTCGTTGCTCGATAGTAGATTTCAACTCTCGCATATGATTGCACCGCCCCGAGTAGTCGAACCATGCTCGCTTGTGTACACCAGCATCACTGCAGAGTCTTTGGTAAATGAAGAACCCCCTCGAAGGCCCCCTTATGAACCTGTTCCCCGGATCAGCGCAGGCGGTGCCGCGGTGGCAGGGTCCAAGCTTACTGACACCTCGAACCAAAGCCCTCTTTGCCTTTGCTATACATCATGTCAATCACAATCAAGTATCAACGACTACTGTTATCACGACGATTCATACCTACAATCGATCGGCGATCGCTTCCGCAAAGGATGGGCCTCATCTCTGTTCATGCGTGACAGGTCAGGGATAGACTTCGTATACTGGTCCACCGCCAATCTCCTGCCTCGACCGTTATGCAGCCGTCGAAGGCAAGCTGTACTTTGATTGCAGCTGCGGCTCTTTCAAGGAGCGTTGTTTACTGTTGACCTGTTCTTGACTCCACAGATGACGCCGCATAAAAGTTGCGTCGATTGTCTATCCCGAGGAATGAATTGACAGATCACACGACCGATCTGAGCTCGAAAGATGCGGAATGTGAAGACATTTTGGAGTCGACCAGACGCACGATTGAAAAGACATGATAAGCCGTGAAGTGGTCGAGAACAAGCTCAGTGTTTACCATGATCATAATGCTGTCACAGTAAGATAGAAACGAAGGACGGTAGACACAACGCTTACTAGAACCGCTTTGCGCTTTCGCTGTTGTTTTGGCAATTTACCTCGACGCCGAACTCCAAGCCTCTACCGTTGTCATTACATGGTCGCCACCCCTGGGCAAGGCCTCAGGACGTATGTATACTTAGGCACACGCTTGACAGCTAATAGCTTGACCTACGATCTCTACCACGACACTCTTTTTGTTCGACACCATACTACTAATCACTTCTTAATTCAGTCTTTCATTCTTTTAATACCTTCTGATCCACACTCCTTTGACTTGGTCCATCCTTTCTCGACCATCAACGAGATCTAATCAATTGACGATATCCCAAAGACTTTGACGACCTAACTGCCGCCACGATGCTTCACCGATCTTCCATGGAGGCATACAGACCTGCTTCGATTGATACATCCTACAGACCTTCTGTAATGGATCCCTACAGACCCAAGTCTTCGATGGGTCTTCATTACCCTGTCACTCTCACACCTCCAATCTACGCCGACGACAGACCATTCTTTGCACACATGGGACATGAAATCCCTCGACCATCTTCAGCGGCTCCCATGTACTCAGCACCACACTACTCTGTCCCTCAGCGATCCTTCAGCGGACCAATGCAACTCCCAGGTGTGTCGAGTTTGGGACCGTTCGGTGGAAACTCTATGGCAATGATGCCCAGGTAAGCATTCCTTTCTGAATATATTGTTGTTGTTGTTGCTGCTTGGAGGTGGGGTAAAGTGCTCTCCTCGTGCTCAAGACTGTCACAGTGTAGCTGTAAAAATGCACAAATCCTTACTGGGAAGGCGCAGCATCCACTGGGAGTTGTGGCTTTATCGGCTCTCCTTGGCTCTGTCTCTTGTCGGAAAACAATTGTGCATCTCCATAGCTACACTGTGACAGTCTTCAGCAGACGGGGAAGGAGGGAAGCAGCCTCGGCGATAGGGAAAGCGCGCCCGAGATAAGGCGGCCCAAGCTTTCGGGATCTCTGCCTTACCCTATCAGCGCATGGACATTGTCAAGACATCTCGCAATTGACACAGGACTGATTCTTTTCCTTCGCAGGACCTCTAATGTTATGCACACGATGAACTACGCAACTTCGGCGCCTGCTGCCACTGCCGGCGGCCAGCAAAACGGACCTGTACGTGTTTCTCTTGTTGAGCGTCGGTCGCGACGCGCATTTGGCGCTTCGCAAGACCCTCGTCTTATCCTTATCTTCCAAATCTATCGATAACGAGCTGACCTTGTTGCACACAGCCTGTATGCCAGAACTGCGGCACAAGCACCACTCCGCTATGGCGTCGCGATGAGATGGGCTCGGTCCTGTGCAATGCTTGTGGCCTTTTCCTCAAGTTGCACGGTCGCCCTCGTCCTATCAGTCTCAAGACCGACGTGATCAAGAGCCGCAACCGCGTCAAGACGGCCACCGGTCCCAAGAAGAAGGTTGGTCAACTTGTCGTCCTTCACCATCATCGTCGCATACTAACACAGAGTCAGCCTTCGCTCGAGTCGCCTGGCTTTCACCACGATGTCAACACTCCTATGGGTGCCTATCCTCCCCACCGCCGTCACTCGGACCGCATGTCTTCTGGCGAACACCAACGCTCTCCCTCGCCCTCGTCTCGCAACAACACCCCTGGCATGGCCTCGCATCACAATCCCAACATTGCTCCTCAGCACGTCTTTGATAACGTTTCCTTGTCCGAGTCGTCCTTCCAGCCCGCTGGCCTGCCCACCTTCGCCCTTCGCCAGCCTTCCCCCGCACCATCAGTGAACGGCGTGCACCCCGACCACGCACACCAGTACCAAGAAAACAACGGCTCTCTGAAAACCCGCGTGAGCGAGTTGGAAGTCATCAACGACCTGTTCCGCGGCCGCGTCGCCGAGCTCGAACAGAGTGAACAAGATGCCCGCGCAAAGGAAGCCTCTGCCCGCGATGCTGCAGATCAATACAAAGCTGACCTCGACGCTGCCTTGACTCGTGAGGCTGCCCTCAAGAAGAGGGTCGAACTCCTCGAAGCCGAGGTCGAGTCATACAAGTCACAAGCAGCACCGCCATCCAAACGTCTCCGTCTGAGTGACGTTGTCCGTGATGACAGCTCACCCACCGACTCAAAACCCGCTGCTTCATCCGAGTCTACGACCGTGGCTGCTTAAACGACCTGTCTTCACATGCCCTTGTGAACTTAATGCTTATGGCGGCGTTGGTGTTTCTTTGTTGTTAATGATGTCAAAAGGAAAAGAAAGGCCATACCCCTGTTGCCGCTTCCTGTTTTTTTTATTTTTTTTTTCGATGCCTTTGTTGCATCTTTTTCTTACGTCTCCCTCTTCTTGTCCGATACCATAGACAGACAAGGACCATGATTCTCTTTTTTCTTCACAAAAAGACATACAACAATTACTCGTAATCCAAAACAAGAACCTCTTTTCTTTCAACCACAAACCAAAGTCCTTCTTTTTTGCTCTTGCGATTTCTTCTGCATCTCAAGCCTTTCCCACCCCCGTTGTTTTCCTCATTTCCCGCATCCAAACGCATGACGGTTTGATACTGCAATCTACCCTCCAGTGCCCTGGAAGGTAAGATTGCCCAACTGTGCCACAACGGCCTCAGGAATAGATATTGTGTATGTCATACCATCATCATGGTTTTCGATGAGCCAACATGGTATTTTCCCAGTTTGTCTAAATATGGAAACATGTAGGATGGAGATGCAGGATAGTATTGATGAAAATGGGGAGCTGTCCATCGAGAACGAAAAACAGTTGGTGGGTTGTCTGTGACTTGCATCGACAATTCAGAATAGTCGTGTGTGTAGTTTTACAAGTCGACAGTCTGGTTGCGAGAGTGGAAAGATGCGGACAAAGATTGGACGAAATCGAAACAACTGATCGGAAGGTTTGATTCAAAAAAAAAAACAAGGACGAAAGAGCAAGAATAAGAAGTGTTTTCTGATGATTATGCTGTATACTGTAGCTACCTACATACCACACAAGACGAAGAGAACAAAAAAACCAATAACTTACAACAAACACGCCCTTCACTTCCCATGATATAACCTCAAGACTTCTTTCTTCCAGTTCTTATGATATGACAACGAACAGACACAAAGACGAGGAGCGAGTGAGTGAGGAACACCAAGAAAACATAAAGTGCCTCCAGCAGCATGTTCTGATTGCTCAAACAACACAGATTAGACACGCAGACCTGTCCGAATGCTGGTGGGAGCAAGCACCGACGGGTTTGCGTGCCACTACAGGCAGCAGATACCAATGAGGTCAAGACGAAGAAGTATTTGCCACCATTTGCACTTTTTCAGTTTCTTCTGCTCTGCTGGTGGCCCTTCCTCACTAGGCGGTCCTCCCTCATTGGGTGGCCCTCCATCGTTAGGTGGTCCCTTGCCAGGACCATCAACAGGCGGTTTCTTGGGATTGATCTCCAGCTCAACTTTCATCTCATATTCTTTGAAGCCTTGAGTGACAACATTTTGAGCCGGTGGGCCACCGACACCAGCGATTTCTCTGGCAAAGCAGTCGGCTACGCCGATACCATTCCAAGCGGCCAGTGTGGCGTGAGCGAGAAACGAACTACTGCGAGGGATGAACACCCAGTTGGCTAGAGGTGCGCAGGTTTCGAGGCGGCCCAACAGCCTGAGGGAGATATCGGCGGCGATGGCCCAGGCACCGCTGCCACTGATGGTGAGTGCGCCGTCGAGTGCCAGGTCGACTTCGCTGGACTCGGGTGTGTCTGATGGGGGGATAGGAACCTCTGACGGCTCGACGGTAGGTTGAACAGATGGCGTGGCAGGGATGGTCGTGACAGGAACCGTTGGGTTGGGAACAGGCACAGGAGTCGGCCACGAGTTGTACCTTCCAAACCTTTCGATCTCCCAGTTGTTCGGAGGCGTCTCTGCAAGCCAGGCCACCGAGTCGTATAGATCCTGTTCCGCACGATATCGCCTGGATTCATAGGCAGGCGGGTCTTCGTACTCTGGAGGTTGTAGATTTGGATCGTCAGCACTATATGGCGGGACTGCGATTCTATCGTGTAACTCCTGGGCCAGGTCTTCGGGAACATCAGGCTCTTGTCGGAATATTTGTTCGAGAAGGGGGTCTGGCTCAGCACTGTTGGCCCGCAGTTGTCTTATCCACTCTCGTCTTTCCAAAAGCTCGAGTATGTAGTCTTCGTACTCTTGCAACGTATCAAAAGTCTCCGGTGCGAGGAGCCGTCGACGACCGTTCTCGTCAAACTCGCTGTCAAGGAACGAGGCGGTGAGTGTGACCATGAGTTCGTTCAACGTGTCTTGAACCCGTTCCAGTGCCGTAAAGTCAATACGAAGACTGTAAGCCACATTCTCGGTCTCGCCACGGAGAATAAATGCTAGGCCATCGAAGTATTCCGTCGCAAGGGCTGGCTGTTCTTCAAAGATCTCACCAAGGAAATCTGGGTCCCGCCGCAAGAAGCCGAAGAATCTTCCCAGACGTAGGAAACTGACACGTCGACTCAGCAGCTCCCGGACAGCTCTGATGGCGCGCTGGACTCCTTCCGAGTTGGCCAGCTCTGAGCCGACAACTGACAGAATTGTTGCTGGTACGGAAGCTCCGAGTGCGGTTCTGCAGGCTCGGTCACACTCCCATCTATGCCATCTGTCGCCGAACATCAAGGCAGTACAATTGACAGTCGAGTTGTCGTATCTGATGTGCTCTGTACCATTATCGACAGTGGTACTGTTGACACAGGCCTGGTAAGGAAGACATCGTAAGCATGGATCCTGAAGAGTGTATAAACTTCGCCGGATCTCGAAGAGGAGGACTCGATATAGCACGTAGCAGTCTTGAGAACAGACTCACCTCGGTTTCATTGTCAGGCTTAGTAGGGAATCTTCCCCACTCTACACCAGCGATCATCGCCATTCTATGTGCAACCATGGCATTGTTTGGACGGACATAGGTGGCCTGTGGGTTGGTGTCGTTGACTGTGGTCGTTTCGTGAGTCTCTATCGGGGTGGGTTCTGATTCAGAGACAATTTCCCAGCCACCATCGTCTGTCGAGGTGGGTTCTGACTCCGAGACGACAGTCCAGCCATCGCTAGGATCGGTCGTGGCAGGAGCATCCTTAACACGCCAACTCGTCGAATAAGTTGTTTCAGAATCGGGAGAGCGCTCAATGAATTTCGTCGAGAGGGCTGAGCCGATATCGCTTTCCAATGCATATGTTGATAAAGCAGCAATGCCCAAGAAGCGATTGCCTTGGAGAGCAACATCTTGAGCGATTTACTGTCTTCGATGCTCGTGTTACCAGGAAGGAAGCAGGATTGGGAAACTTCCTCTCCATATATAAGTAACAAAGAAGGCTTTCAATCATGCTGTCCAGGGAGAGTTCCTTGGTCATGCCTCATTGTGGGTTGCTAGGTGATCGACAGTCGAGTGGGACTCTTGGAGGTTAGCAAAGAGAGAAGCCAAACGACTTCTCTACGGCCGACTAAGTCTTGCAACAAACCTTTTGGAAAGCACGATGGGTCAAACTGACAGTGAAGCTTGTAGAGCGAAAAGGTTCTTGCATCATCTTTGGGCACGACTGCGGTCTGTATAGAATCATGGCACGGCTGACCACAGCAGTGGGGCTCGCCTGAGCTAGTCGTGAAAATAGCAAGTGGTCATGCGAGGTCGGTAACAATGGCAAGTGAATCCGTCGTGATGGTCCCATTGCTGTAACAGATGAGGTCAGGTCCTTCCATGTTTATGATCGCCCCGTGGGGGCTTGGCGGGGCAAGTATAAAGACCGTTGTTGTTCACTTGAGCAGATTCAGCGTTAGCTAGATATCAAAAAAAGGTTTGCCAGCGATATTTCTCTCTCTCAAAATCTGAGTATGCGCATTTCATCAAAGTATATGCCTCAACTCCGCATCCATTAAACCACGCCAAATGAGGAGGCGCTCATAAAACATCTGCTAGGGGAAAAGGTAAAAGCGAATAAGTGGTGTTGAAAGAAGAGAAGTTCTGTAAAACGGCAAGGCTTGCAAGACCACCAGGAATTGGTTCTGAAACCCGGATCAACGACAAGCGCTATCATTCATTAGTTTTCGAAGATGGAATCCGCGTGTTCAAGCAGCGCCTGCACTGCCATACGCTGGGCTTGCATGTCCGACATCTCGCGTTCGATGCTCAAAGGTCGCAGGATGGTGGGTGCAAAGACAACCGAGAGATTGAGTGGTGTCATCTGCAATTTGTTAGTTCTTGAGACCATAGTTTGTTGTGAGTGAATGACTTACCAAATTCTCCGACTCCTGCTTGACTACGCGGCATAGATGCTGAACCAAGTACTCCAAGACGTCGTGATGAGCTTGTGGCATGGCCTCCAATGCAGCCTTTATAGCGGCAATCTGCTTTTCCTTGTCTGTGATCTGAGCCGCTTCGAGCAATGGGTCATAGGCCTCGTATGTGATGAGTGGGTTGGGAAGTTTGCGGAAGTATTGCTTCAGCGCGCTAGTGACAGCATGGATATCAAGATCCGGGTCAGCAATATCGTAGGTGCCGTCTCGTTCGAAGCCTTGCTGGATAAGTTTGACCTGACCGCTTCCGCCAGATTTTCTGTAGATGCCTTCCATATCCATTCCACGCTTCTCGACCTCTTCGACGCAGTGCGTAACAATCGAGGGTAGAACACGTTTCTCATAGTCGCAACGCTCACGGAGATCAGATCCGAACAGTACTAAGAATATGTTAGTGTATTATTTAGGTAATGAGATATTAGTCAAAGACTCACCAGAAGGACTCTCGGCAAGCAGGTTGGAGCTGCTGCCGTTCTTACCATGAGCGCCCTGAACCCCTGGCTTGAGACCATTCTTTGGACCAAAGAATCCGAAGCCCTTTGCATCACCAGCTCTCTGCAGAGGTTGATCACCCATGACTGCACCAGGGCCTGCTTGCATTTGCGAGTATGGCATACCAGTGATGTCGTAGGTACCGTCAGCCTTGATGGGAACTCCACGATCGTTGTTGCCCGCGAATGCACCTTTGATACCTTTGGTGACGTTCTTCGCAAGACCGGATGAGCCCTTCTTCCAGTTGAACTTCTTGGGTTGTCCTTTGCGGATATTGACCACCTGTGGTGCTGTGAGGACAGTGGCTGGTTCTGCATCCGCTGCATGTGGTAGGAGGTCATGAAGACTGGTAGATTCTTGCAACGATGCGGAATGAAGAGAGGCCATGTCGCCCCTGCTCGATCCGTTGTAGATGCCCAGACCGTTAGTAAGGGGTGACCGCTCGATGTTGACATTCTTTACGTTTGAGGACTTGTACATCTCCTGAATACCACTGACGAGCTGATTGTTCAACTCGGCCAGCTGGAGGTTCTTCGAAGACAAAGATTCAAACTCCTGTAGACCCTTGTCCTTGACTTGAATCAGGTTTGAGATGTCGTCAGTGAGCTCATTTCTCTTGTGCACGAGGTCTTCAATCTGAGAGCCAAGGTTGTCTTTCAACTTTTGCAAAGAGTGTGCGAAGTCCTGCAGAATTTCAGACTTGAGTTGACTGATGTCCAAAGGCTTGTTGCTTTCTTTGGCTCTGGTCAGATGCTCGGTCATAATCTCCAATTCACGAACTACCATCTCACGCTGAGTGTCGAGGAATGCCATGGTTGAGCGCTTCTCACGCAGTTCAGTATTGACCTGCTTGATATCGGCCGATGTGTCCATCTTCTCTTCGAGGCCGAGCTTATCGGCTTCAAGCTCTGCAATCTTTTGTTGGGCACGACGCAATTGCGACCTCAAAGATGCAACGTCCATCTGACCAGGCGAAGAGATGGGGCTGGTGATGAGGATAGGGCTGCTGATGTCTGCCGAACTGATGGTAGGTGTCTTTTGAAGGGGTATTGATTTGTCGCTGAAGCTTCTGCCATGCTTGACTGCATTCGAAACACGACGAAGGACGCCGGCATGCTCATTCTCCTTTCTCTTCTGCTCTTCGCCTCTCAAAATTCGGGACATTTCTTCTTCCATAGAGAATGCTTCCCCAGCACTATGCTTGGGCAGGTGTGTACGCCAGCCTTTGGGCGAGGCTGCAGGGTTGTGATCATGTTGAGCGTTGCCGACAGACTCGGCACGGGGGCGTTCGGTCGCAGGAGGTGCAGGAGGGATCCTAGGAGCTATGAAATCGTCGTTGGCAACAGACTTGCTTGGAGCAGAAGGACGATTGGCAGCTCTGGGCGGTGCAGTCGGTATGCCCATATCACTTGTGTTGTGAGACTCGGCCTCGGGTCGGGCGTGAGTTGGGGCATCGACGAATTGGGCAGAAGTCGAAGACTGTTTACGTTCGTGAGTAGCATCGGACTGTTTGCGAGCCGGAGTGGATTCGGGAGAGGTGACGCGTGAGGATTGTGTCTTGTCGGTGACTGGTGGCAGGGAATCACCTCTGGCGGGATGCTTTGCAGCTGGTGGGCCGGCGCTAGACGAAGCTTCGCGGAGCTTCGGGTCATCGAAAGGATTGATGCTCGAGCTCGGTGTATCCACAGAGGCTGGCGACAGGGACAAATTAGAGTCGGTCGGAGTGTGTCTCGCTTGACGCTGAGTATCCAAAGAGGTGGGAGAGTCCTTTCCGACCAGCGGGCTGTTGCGCGACACTCTACGATCGCGGGGCACGTCTTGGAGTTTGAAAGGCTCTGGGGGTGCCAGACCGAAGGAAGCGCTGTTAGCTTGTGGCAGACGAGGACGTTGTTGGCTAGTAAGAGACGACGGCGAAGCGACGGCTGATGCGGTGACAGGTGTGCTGCTACCCGAGACATTGCGAAGACCTTGTTGACGACTCTTGTCGGCGTGACCAACGCCAGGACTGCGAATGCTTTCACGCTCAGTCGATACCGATCGTGACGATGAGGGACGTTCTTTGTTGGACTTGGAGAAGGCGCCTCGAGGAGAGAGGTTGTCGGACATTCTCGGCGTGGTTTCGGGGTTTGCACGACGTGGCAGAGGGGGAGGGGCAGGGTTGGGATCGTATGCCATGGGAAGGAAACCGTCGTCGGCATCAGACATGGAAGTCATGGTGTTGGATGACATGGTTGAAGCGCGCTCTTGCTTGTATGTACTCGCAGGCAGAGTAAGAGTGTCTGGCGTCTGGTCCGAGGGGGCACTCATGTGAGACAAGTGACGGCTGCTGCCTCTCTTGCTGTCATCAGACAAAGACATGGGCGATGTGTCCCGCTTCCTGTCATGGCTGGCCCTAAGGTGGTCGCTGGAGTAGGAGCCTGAGGGCGAAGGCTCTCGCAGGGCGCTCTGAGAAACGGCGTTTGGTGGAAGCGCAGGCAGGCTCTTGTCTAGCACTATGGGGTTGCTCCCTGCAGCGGCCAGCTGTTTCGAAGCCTTTGCCTTTTTCCGCCGTCTGGCCATCAAGCTCTCGTGGCAGCTCATGCAGAAAATGCCCTGGCTGGTACGCGCATATCGTAGGTTTTCAATCTTTCTCTTGCAGTTGCGACACTTGAAGCACGTGGCGCAGAAGGCTTGGTCGCCGGTCAAGATGGCGAGGTCTTCGATTTTGTTGCCGCAGGAGCTGCAGCTGTATGTGCAGTTGTTGCAGATGAGAGAGCCATCGCCCAGCAGCAGCAGGTTGGCGTCCGAGTCGAGGAGGGTGGCGCACGAGTGGCATCGGAAGCAGCCAAGGTGCCATCGGTGACCAGCTATACACGTCTCTGTCAGCAAGTGCACAACCCCTCGACGCTGTGTGTGACTTACCAAGCTCAAAGGCTCGCCCCTGTTCTAGAATCTGCGTAGCGTGAGAGTCAGTCGAGCTGTAGACGCACGGCAATGATTGCAATCAGATACCTCGCCGCAGCCTTTGCACAAAAACACCTCGTCCTCCTCTGTGGGGGACTCTGGGTAGTTGGAGTTGGTGTCGGTATCCATCTTGGACGGTCGCGGTCGCGGCGATGACGGAGGAGACGACAGCCTGGTGTTGACGAAGGTGCGGCCGTCAATCGCCGGCTAAGTAGAGATACAACGGGCCCCGGGGGTGTGAGGTCGTGGGTGACGATGGCGCGGATGAGCGAACGGGTGCAGCGAACGGGCAGCGGATGTGTTTCGCAGCAGCAGGGCGGGTGTTTCAGCGAGTGGAATGGATATGTCAGCGGGCAACGAGAGGGCAACGGCGGGGCCTGGTGCAAGACCTCGTCCGGTGTCGATTGCTGGTCGTTACGTGCGCACGCATGCGATGGGAGCTGGTGGAGCAGTCGACAGAGCGGTGCAGTCGAGTGTGTTTGGACTTTGCAGGAGACACGGCCGTCTCAAACCAACCCGGCCAAGCGTTACGACGACGATACAACTTTATTTCGCTCTCATTTAGCCACCACCACTGCTGCGCCAATATATCTTCTATAGACCACATACATCTCCGTCTTTGATCCTCACTGCTCACTGTCGTCAAGCTCATCGTAGCTTCTAGACAATCCAATTGCTCTGTTCGAGCAACAATGTTTGACTGCAAGCTCGCATGCACGCCTTCCTCAAGCCATGCTGCGTGCTGCTTTTGAAACTGCGTAACTCGATGCTGCTGACGAGACTCTGATCCTCTTGATACCTACGCCCTATTTCCACATCGTCTTGATCCAGCTTGACAGTGTAGACTCTATGACCTCCAAATCGTTGCTGTCGCATTCATAGCGAGTTGCTGCTTGCACACATTCATCTCCCTTGACCATTCCATCCGTCCCCTTGACTGAATAGGTAGCACGGACCACGAGCATGTCCCACACGCGTTTTCGGGCCCAAACCCTCGAGGCTCGAACAGCGTTACCGTTCACCGCCTCGCACGCCGCTGCAGCCTCCCGTGGTCCCTTTGTAACTCGATATCCGGGACATCTAGGGTCGTCACCTGCATACCATAAGCTTATACCACTCTCCTGCATCTCTCCATGTCGCAGGTCAATCTAGACAACTCGTGGCATAAAGACCTTTTTTCCATTTGGTGGCGCACCATCATGCGACACTGGTCTTGATTCATGAATCCAAGCCACGCCAAGTAGATTTCTCAGGGGGGCTTGGATGCGCTTTTTTGGCTTTGGGATTTTATTGCCGGAGAGAAGTCAACTTTGTTGGACCTTTTCAGCACTCAGCTCACGCGCCAAGATTATCTTACATGAGCAACAAACTTCTCCAATCTGCTCACCGTCTTTACCGTTGTCACTATCTCATATCTAGGGCACCGTGGCAGATGTCAATCTCCATGAACCCTTGTGCGGGGGTGCAAATGGCGGATCAAAAGTCCGGTGGTTGAAGACGACATTACAAAGCCTTGCCAGCTCTCGGTCCCTTGAGCCCGTGTAATTTGTTCGGGGCTTATACAGACAAGAGATCATTGTTTTTCTCTGAACTGGCCGAGTGATGTCTTGCTGAGCACACCCAACCAATGCAATGGAGTTACAGCCTGCAATACCCCTGCATGATAGTACTTCAGCATCAAGCTAGAACGTGAGAGAGGAGAAACATCTGCCTCATCTTGCCTTGAGACTCGACAACACTTTGCTGAGTATAAGGCAAGATACGCAGGGGGGTTTACTGCCTGCAAATTGAGTTTTAAACATGCACAATAGCTTGCGCTTTCCACACTGTGGCACGCATTAGAAGGTAAGTGTTTCCACAGGCTAGCTGCCAGTCGAGAAGACCATGGCATATCAGACTTGGTCAAGCAACGATTTATGTTGTAACCAGCACACATGGCAGGCATATTCTCTCCTCAAACATATTCCACCACCAATCCCGTGATTGCTTATATCTTGCATCGACGAGAGAGGACAGTCCGAGATGTCGCATGTATAGCACTTGGTGGATAGCACAGAAGTGAGGTTCCAGGAACGGTGCTTTATCTGCTTGTTTTGTGTCTTGTCTTTCTACTTAGTCCTGACCTGGCTTCAAGCAGCACTTCAAAAGACTAGGTATGTTTCCATCCAGTGTGGAAAACCTTTTCGATGCATCTAAGTTTGTGCTCGGTCTTCCAATGTATCGTCCCCAAAAATGAACATGCATAGAAACCCCTGAAGGGCTCAGAAATCCTCCGTTCTTGTTTCGCCTGCTCCCTAACGCCCGCCAACCTGGTGAAATGGATCCCCGCTGGACTTTTGATGTTGCAAGAAAATTGTGGTATCGAAGCGTGCGCAGACTACCAGCCGTTTTGACCATAAGGTGTTGCGCCGTAAGGTGTAGTGCCGCCCGGAACAGCATTTCCAGCGCCACCTCCCCAAGCACTGGTGTTGCCGCCGCCGAAACCACCTCCATAGACCGAGCCAGCGCCGTAAGCAGTTGTGTTGTTGTATGCCGTGGCAGCACCAGTCATGTCCATCATATCCGGGCTCTGTGGCGGTTGAGCAAGATCTTGCTGGTGTACTTGTTGGAGATTAGGGGACAATTCCTGGATGACAGTGGCGAGCTTTTGTTGTAGAACTTTGATAGCGGTGTGGAAGACGGTGTCTGGGGGCATGACACCAGTTCCCTCGATGTTGACGTAGAAACGATCGGGCTCCTTGTCGTAGTCAAAGACATCGCCCTCTTGCGGCGGTTCCTCCCATTCCGCATTCTTGCTTGGTGGCCACTCCTCCAACTTGTCGCTTTCGTACCACAAGTCGGCGTGGCGTAGAGCGTTGTGTGGGTCGTACTCAAACGAGATGGCAGCTGTCGGCATCCACTTTGCGTGCTCCTTTGCGATTCCCTTCTTTGCGATACAGCGAAGCTTGAGTTCTTGATTGCGGCGCAACTTGCAGATGAGAGGACCGTTGCCATCAGGATCCATGATGACGGGGCCACCGCGCTGGGGACCATCGGAATCGGCGTGCGGGCGGTATTGGCTGAAAGATGCATCGATGTAGAGATCCTTGGCAAAGACCTTGACAGTCTCATCCGAGTTGCGATTGACAGCACTGAGGCGCAGGACGACGGCGCAGTTTTCGCAATACTGGTCGCAATCGCAGTCGCGTGTGTATAGCAGGTCGTCGACGTTCTTTGCCGACAGCGGGATCAGACCCAGGCGGTGGGCCAGGAACTCGTCAGCCAGGACGGACGTGTTTGACTCGACCTCGACAAGATCAATAGCGAGGGTAGGGACTTCGGCATGCATTGTGCGGCGGATGCTGTTGGCTAGCGACAAGGTCGTGTTGCTCAGGACAAATTTGGCCGAGATGGGCGTAGTCTCACTGATGTTGATGCGCGGACCCGAGTCATCGGCATCCATCCCCCGGTAGTCGTAATCCATGCTGAGGGCGGTGGTCGAATCGAGAGAACGGTAAAAAGGGTGGTGGTGGTAGATAGCAAGCAGTTGATTAATGTGTAGATGGCTGGACCGGATGCGCGCGTGAAAGAGCGTGTTTGGTCAAGCAGCAAACACTGTGGAGCGTCAGCCAAGAGGCACATTCACATGTCTGAAGCATTCACTCGCCTTCTCGTCTGGATCCGCTCTCTCATCACCTAATTATGCGCACTCACGTATGGCGCAAACAACTCACTCGCCTCTCACAGCGAGGTCAGCGCCTTCCCTTCCAGCGTCGTCGCGCCTTCCATTCCATCACTCGTCAACTTGAAGCCTATCCCAGTCCGAATCAGGAAACAGCCAACCACGAAAATGCGATTCCAGAAGCTGCGACCAAACCCGCTCCTTCCACACGACGTGGTCGTTTAGCACAACGTCGCCCCAAGGAAGTCACTCCCTTCATAGTCCCCGACTGGTTTTTGCGTCACAATGTTCGTCTTCATAGTCCTTCCGAGAACGCTACGGCCAACAAGGAACCTCGCTGCTGGACTCTGGTTGATCGCGACTCGGGACATACTGTCCTGACCCTTCCCTTCAGCGTCAATCCATCCGACCAATCGAACGATTTCTTCACACCTTCGGCCCAATCCAAGGAGGAGAAAACCAGGGAGCCTGTTCCCCAGTCGGAAGAGAAGGATGCTGTCCAGGATGATGTTGCTCGTGCCGTCTCGAACCACTTGTCCGCTCCTTCTGCTCTCCAGACCCCAGACCCGCGTACTCTCCTGTCGCTCCAACTACAACTTCTGCTTCATGCTGCATTCTCTCAAACTGGCCCGTCGGCTGCTCGCTACACGAAATCAAACATCGACTTGAACACCAGGGATTTTGCTCATAAGGAGCTCGATGTTTATGTGCAGCAAATAGCTGACCTGGTCCAAGCCGATCTGATTCATCTTGATGCAAACGACATTGCCGAGTTGGCTCAGGATTACGTAGAGCGAGGAGACCCTGTCCCTGGCTCCATTTCATCTCTGGCTTATGACACTTTCAAGGGTGCTACCACTAGAAGGGAGGACATCAAAATCACCATGAAGGATGAATCTGCCAAAGACGATGGTCAGGATGACGGAGAATCCGAACATGCTCATGACATGCCTGAACTTGACCTAGGCAACCTTCCAATGATGGGTGGTAGTATGGGCGATCTCGCCAATTTCCTCCAGCAAAACTCACAGACGATGAGCCAAGCTCTTGCTAGAGCTCATAAACATGGCGCCGCCGTCGTCATGGCAGAGATGCCAAAGAGCAACAACCAGTCTTCGGAAGAAGCTCGCTCTCGCGCCGCAGAAATTAGCCCATGGGCCGAGCTCAAGCTATCTACTCTTCTCGATACTGTCATGGACAGTGTTCAGATCAGAAAAGATTCGTCCGGCGAAGGTGCGGCCCGTGAATTCTTCTACGAAGCTATACCGTCTACCCCAGACACCATCACCTCTTCGCCACCTACTAAAGATGGATTGGAACGCTTCTTGGCCGACTTCCTTGCAAAACGCATTGATTCAGCCACACAGGCACACAAGATGGATTGGGCCTTCAAGAAAGACTCTGCACCCTCACAATCAAGTCTATCACATCAACGAACCATCATCCATGTCCGTGATATGGATCACATCCGCAATGCGCCGCAGGGAGAGACCATCATCAACTTACTAGTCAACGCTGTGCAGCGTCGAAGGAAGGACGGTGAGCAGATCGTCATTGTTGGTACCACGGCCAACTCTAACCAGGCCCCTCCACCACCTGGCGAAGACGATGACGACCTTCATTTCCGATACTTAAGATATCCTTCTGCCTCATCTTCGACTCAAAATATTGCGAGCCAACTGATGCTCGTCTCTCATAATCAGCAAAAGTTGGAGCGTAGTGTGGCCGAGCCTGCTCTTCAGAGACTGTTTGAGATCAACATGCGCCATATCCATACCATGGTTCGTCACCTAGGATTACCTGTCTCTAAAGACTTTTTCTCGGGACCCACCCGTGCACACCTCAATATCCCAGGAACTTCGAGACTCGGAGACAGGACTTTGTCTCAAGACGAAGTACAAAGAGTAGTCCTTTGTGCAGACAGCTTGCGGTCGCTTTATACCACTAGTTCTTCTCTCGAAACTTCGCACATTGCGCTTGCTGCCATGCTGGTGAATACGGTTGACAGTGTCCTCGAGCCCCCAGCTAGGAGCCTGTCCGTGAACTCTGTGATTCCTCAAGCCCGGGAGCGTGGAGAATCTCAGAGCGAATCTGATGGGGCCAAGAACTCCACTCCTGCCAAATTGGATATGGAGAAGCTGAAGAAGTCATGTTCCAAACATGAGACACGTCTCTTGTCAGGGGTCGTCGACCCTGCGAGCCTCCGAACCACATTCAACGATGTACATGCTGACCCAAACACCATTGAATCGCTCAAAACTTTGACTTCACTAACACTGCTTCGCCCGGAAGCATTCAGCTACGGTGTACTCGCGGCCGACCGCTTACCTGGTCTTCTTCTATATGGTCCTCCAGGTACCGGTAAGACTTTGCTAGCCAAGGCTGTTGCCAAGGAGTCATCTGCCACTGTCCTCGAGGTCAGCGGTGCACAAATATACGAAAAATACGTTGGAGAAGGCGAGAAGATGGTCAATGCAGTCTTTTCGTTGGCCAAGAAGTTGTCACCCTGTGTGGTCTTCATCGATGAGGCAGACGCTCTCTTCGGCTCGCGCGGCGGTGCCAACAATCGCACCACGCACCGCGAGATCATCAACCAATTTCTTCGCGGATGGGATGGCATGGATGACCACAGCGTCTTCATGATGGTCGCCACCAACCGGCCCTTCGATCTAGACGACGCTGTGTTGCGTCGTCTGCCTCGTCGTTTGTTGGTCGACCTCCCGCTCGCCAAAGACCGTGAAGGTATCCTCAACATTCACCTGAAGGGCGAGACCCTTGACCCAGCTGTCTCGCTATCCGATCTTGCCAAAAACACCCCTCTTTACTCTGGTTCGGACCTAAAGAACTTGTGCGTAGCTGCCGCGCTTGCCGCAGTGCGTGATGAGAACAACGCTCTGGAAGCCGCCCGCGCCAAGGGTGACACGGAATTCAAGTTACCAGAACGTCGTACACTCGCACCCTCGCACTTTGAAAAGGGTCTGCAGGAAATCTCGGCGTCTGTTTCTGAGGACATGGCGACACTGAGTGCAATTCGCAAGTTTGACGAGCAATACGGTGAGAAGAGAGCCCGCACAAAGAAGCCTGGCTATGGCTTTGGTTTGGGCTCCAGTAATGCTATCGACGAGACTGGTGCTAGAGTCAGGCCCGATGAGGGCAGTCGATAAATTCTTGTTTTAGACAAAAGTTACGTTGTAAGACTAGCGTGAGGCTCTTGATAGATTGTACGATACGAACGCACGGCATAAATAGATGTACCTGAATACCGATGTACTCTCCTTTGATCATCGCCTTTTGACATGAAGATAGAGTTGGTACCTACCAAGCTCAACAGAGTCGTTCAGTGTAGTGAAGAAGCAGAGCAAGACGTCGAGCAGGGCAATATTGCCTCGGCGCTGTCGTGAGGTGTCAAACGGAGCAAACGCAAGCCAGCCTTCGCTCACTGCAGCGCGCCGCGCTTGAGCTTTCCACACCGCTTTCTGCCACATAACCACCGCCTTCGGATCTCGGCTAAACTTCGCAACTACCACCAGCTGCAGCCCTAACTCCGCAATGTCTCTTCCTCTTCCTCCGCTTGTAGGTTCTAATTGGCAGAGAGCTCATCGCGCCTTCCAGAAAACCACAAGTTGACACCATCTAGGTCATGGCTACCAACTCGATCAAGCTCCTGACTGGCAGCAGCCATCCTCAGCTGGCTGAGCTGGTCGCTAGCCGGTAGGTCCTTCCTTGTTCTGTCTGCATTGAACATCTTCACCCCGCGCTCGCGCAAACAAAAAACTTTCGGCCATCCTTCACCGCATGCACAAACGCCCAACACGGTGCGCAAGGGACTGACACAATGCGTGCGACAGTCTGGGAATCGAGCTGGCCAAGATCATGGTCCTCCAGTACTCCAACAATGAATCCAGTATCAGCATCGGCGAGTCTGTCCGTGATGAGGATGGTATGACACAATCAAGACGCCGACCGCGCACCAACAAGAAGATGCCCAAGACTGACTGCTGTGCCCAGTCTTTGTGCTGCAGTCCACTGCCCCTGGCGACATCAACGATGGTGTCATGGAGCTGCTCATTATGATCAATGCCTGCAAGACTGCCTCTGCCCGCCGCATCACCGCCGTACTCCCCAACTTCCCCTACGCTCGCCAGGACAAGAAGGACAAGTCACGCGCCCCCATCACTGCTCGTTTGATGGCTAACATGCTTCAAACCGCGGGCTGCAACCACGTCATCACCATGGATCTTCACGCCTCGCAGATCCAGGGCTTCTTCAATGTTCCCGTCGACAACCTGTACGCCGAGCCCAGCACCCTCCGCTGGATCCGCGACAACCTCAAGGTCCAAGACTGTGTCATTGTCTCCCCCGACGCTGGCGGTGCCAAGAGAGCTACTTCGATCGCCGACGGTCTCGACCTAGGCTTTGCCCTCATCCACAAGGAGCGTGCTCGTCCCAACGAGGTCTCTCGCATGGTTCTGGTTGGTGATGTTCGCGGCAAGGTTGCCATCATCGTCGACGACATGGCGGACACTTGCGGTACTCTCTGCAAGGCCGCCGAAGTCGTCATCGAGCACGGTGCCAGCAGCGCCATCGCCATCGTCACCCACGGCATCCTCTCTGGCAACGCTATCGAACAGCTCAACAAGTCCAAGTTGACCAAGCTTGTTGTCACCAACACCGTTCCCCACGAGGAGAAGAAGGCCCTGTGCGACCGCATTGAGACCATCGACATCTCGCCTACCGTGAGTTTTATCAACACAAACAAGGTCCCAACATGCTGACAATCACAACTACAGCTTGCCGAAGCCTGCCGTCGTACTCACAACGGCGAGTCCGTCTCGTTCCTCTTCAAGCACGCTCCCGTCGATTAGAAGATTGATTTGGTAGCGACAACGGCCTACTCTACTGCGTTTTTCTGGTTCTGGTTACTAAAGGGTTTCATCACGGCGGCGGAGTCAATGGCGTTATCCAAGAGGCTTTCTTTGCTCATCCGATCGAGCGTTTTCTTCCACCCTTCGAGGTAACGAGCTTGCAGACATGATTTTACGCACAAAACACATTTCCATCGGGGATAGATCGTCTGCCTTTTTTCCTCATTTTGTACAATGTCACATCACTCATAAAATGACCCAATACCTTTGCTGGTAACCTCCACACTGCATTATCTTCTTTTTCTCTGTAACAAAATCATGCGACAAAGGATCGAGTGGTAAATTAACTAAGATTAGGCACGCAGACTGAGTCAGCAGATGCCAAGAGCATGCTCTGGTGCCTGCATCTACTGCATTTTGGTCTATGCTCTTAAGCATCTTGCTTCCTGTTACTTGATCACCAAGCCCGGCTAGATCAGACAGCACTTTTAACAATGAGACTCGCGAATGAATACACTCTGGTACCGAACAGGACTGCTACGAAACTAAGATATCCCATGGGAAGCTATTGCGTTGGCCGTCGACCTGCTCTAGACACTGTCCCAATCAACCTCGTCTACCCAATCTCAAGCTATTGCCACGACCTACGAGAAAGAACACCCGTTCCAATGAAATACGATCACATCTCACCGAAATGGGTTCCTCTTATCCCGCTAGACAAGATCTATGCAGGTCATACATCCACAGCGCCAAACTTTCTCACTACACTTCCCATCGATATTGTGTATAAAATCTTAAGCGTCATGAATCCAGAAGATTATGCAGCATTGGCTGCTACATGTCGGCTTGCTCTCAGACTCTGCAATAACCAGGTTGCGCTAGAACAGCCTGGTCTACTCAAAGCAATGCCAAAATTGACAAACTTTGCTTCTTTCAGCGAGGATTGGGAACAATATGAGACGGAGTATCTGAACAATGCGCAGTTTTTCGGTCAAGCGAAAATCGATTTTGCTACCTGGCGCAGGATCGGGAGACGGTATCTGGAGGAGATGGATACACCGTGCATGGGAGGCTACATTGGCGATGACGACGACTCGGATTTTTAAAAGGACACAGAGATCTGTCTGCATGACGACCCGGTATGAAGGTTATAAGCTGGGTCCATGTTGGGGACTTTCAGTGTGCCTTTCTGAAAGGTAGCTGCTGGGTTTGCTACGGCCGGCATCAGATGCCAGGATCCTGGACTCGAGACAACGACATCCAAACACCCGCGGATCCAGTAGAGAAACGTAACTTTCTCCTACAGAGATACCCATGACCGCAGCGGCCCTTCGAGCCCCCGTTACAGGTTCGCCAACCACACAAACCCATGATCGCCTCTTACCACTCCAAGGACTTTGGAAAAGTCTTTCGATGGGGAAGAGAACCAAATCATGACCAATCCAAAGGAAAACATCTCAGCCATCACACGATCAAGCCCACCACTTCCCCCAAGACGCCAAAACTCCCACGATACCCAAGATCTATCAGGTCCGCGAGGTGTTTGCGGTTCCTCCTCCTCCACCAGAGCCTCAAAACCTTCCGAGAACAGCGTCTCATGGATAACACATCGACTCACTTTCCCCCCCC